>OY754473.1:16965882-17484452 GCA_963575645.1 Xanthostigma xanthostigma | reverse complement strand
CTTAGGGTAGGAATTTTTTTTCCAAATTTATATGAGACCAACCTCGAGGTATAACCTATCCAATAAAAAAATAATTATCAAAATCGGACTACTCTGTAAAAAGTTATGCGTGGTCATACATTACAATGTGTGAGTGAACAATCAATAATCCCGTTTTCCTACCCTTAGGGTTGAAATTTTTTTCCAAATTTATATGGGACCAACTTCGGGATATACCCTTTCCAATAAAAAAAGAATTATCAAAATTGGACTACTCTGTAAAAAGTTATGTGTGGTCATACATTACAATCAGTGAGTGAACAATCAATCATCCTCTGTTTTCCTACCCTTGGGGTTGGAATTTTTTTACCAAATTTATATGGGACCCGCTTCAGGGTATACCCTTTCAAACAAAAAAATAGTTATCAAAATCGGACTACTCTGTAAAAAGTTATGCGTGGTCATACATTACAATGTGTGAGTGAACAATCAATAATCCCGTTTTCCTACCCTTAGGGTTGAAATTTTTTTCCAAATTTATATGGGACCAACTTCGGGATATACCTACCCTTTCCAATAAAAAAAGAATTATCAAAATTGGACTACTCTGTAAAAAGTTATGTGTGGTCATACATTACAATCAGTGAGTGAACAATCAATCATCCTCTGTTTTCCTACCCTTGGGGTTGGAATTTTTTTACCAAATTTATATGGGACCCGCTTCAGGGTATACCCTTTCAAACAAAAAAATAGTTATCAAAATCGGACTACTCTGTAAAAAGTTATGCGTGGTCATACATAAATAAAAAAAAAAACAAAAAAAAATATACGCGTCGACTTGAGAACCTCCTACGTTTTTGTTTTTCGTCGGTTAAAAAGAAAACCAGCTGTTGTCATGTGTTTGGAATAAATTAATTAGATGAAATATGCTTATTTTTCTTTCTTTCCTCTATATATATAGAAAAACTTTTTATAACGAAAAAAAAAATTGGTTGTTTGTAAAGTCGGTGTACGGAGATAGTTTTACGTGATAACGTATTCCGCTCGAATATCATATTTAATAATACATTACTGCGCTCTCGCTTGCACGCACAGGGTCAGGCGGAACGTTACACTTTTTCGTGCGTGCGGCTGGTGTTTCATCAATTTATAAGACGTTATCACGTCAAAAACTTAGTCCGCCATCTTTAGAAGTCCGCCATATTGGATTTAGAGTGACGTCACTTTATTTTTCGAGTTATTCTCAGTAAGCCCTTTCATTTGATACCCATATTGTAGGAAAGCATAATAAAATTAGTCCGCCATCTTTAGAAGTCCGCCATATTGGATTTAGAGTGACGTCACTTTATTTTTCGAGTTATTCTCAGCAAGTCCTTTCATTGTATACTCGGTCTTAGTCTTGGTCTTGGTCTTGCTAGTATAATTATGGTCATGGTCTTGTGAAAATGCAAGACCAAGACTCCAAGACCAAGACCGATTTTGCTCATCACTACTTTTGTGAAGTGAAAAGTAAATATTTGTGTAAAAATACTACGCATAAAACAAAAGAAATCATTGTGCAACTGCAGCATGAAAATAATATGCATGTACGTATTTACGCATGTGTATTTGTATTGTAATTATTATTATGGAGATGAACTAATCCACGCGTCGCATAACAATAATTATTATTGGCATTGTGATCTCGTTACAACCGTTACCTTGACTCAGTAATGTTCACTGCACTGACATCAGTACCCTCATCACTAATCACACAGAGAAATCGTCAAGTTTTTGACGTGATAACGTCTTATAAATTGATGAATCACGTCAATATAAAAAGATGAAACACCGGCTGCATGCACGAAAAAGTGTAACGTTCCTAACGTTCCGCCTGACCCTGTGCGTGATTATTAAATATGATATTCCAGCGGAATACGTTATCACGTAAAACTATCGTCCGTAAACCGACTTTACAGACAACTAATTTTATCACACAAAAATCGTTATAAGGCAGGGATGGCAAACCTATGGCCGCTTGTCGCAGATTATTGTTGACACAAATTATTCTGATATTCTGTCAACTGAGTGAACTTCATATGTAAAAACACTATAAAAAACTGAAATATTACTTAAAACTACTCAATAAAAATATATTATCCTCTCTTTTCCTTTCAAATCAAATAATTTACAGCGTGAATCGTAATTATTTTGACGTTTACAATATACCATGTTTTTCCAGAACCTGCTCGTCATCATTTATTTTGTTAGGTTCCCCCTTCGAATACCTGAGCCTCTCCCACGCTGACATCCCCGGCACCGCCGACCGCTACCAGAGTTATTTTGTCAAATAATGTTCTAAATTAAGTACTTAAAATATTAAACAAATTTATTTAAATATAGATTAATACTATTACTATATCGGTTAAACGGCTTCGTAAATAGTTCAGTATTTTTTATCAAATTTGAAAGATAAAAATGGTTTTTGTGAGTTATTTTTAGAAGATAGATATATGCTGTCGCGGACTTTTTTTAAACTTTTCAAGAGAAACAATTCAGCCATACATTATTTTCGTGTAACTTTAACTATTCCCGCAGCGGACGCCGTAGAAGCTCTCAATAGGCACGACTTTTTCCGACTTAGTTGACGAATATCATCATAACTTTACACAATAGTATACATAATATATAGCCTATGTTGGTCAGGAGTAATGTATCTTTCAAACGATGAAATAATTTCCCAAATAGGTGCAGTGGTTCCGGAGAATACCCTCCACATACACACAAACTCACAAAATTTGCTCTCTCTCTCTTTATAATATTAGTATAGATTGTCCGCTGTGAAATTGTTTTTCCTCCTACATAAACTTATTATACAAAAAACTCAGGTCGACAGTAGTGTGTTTGCTAATACAGGCACTGTGGTTTTATTATGTGAAATTAATATTGTTTTTTAACAAAATAAAAAATTTCACCACTTTTGAAAATGATCTACTTAAACCAAAAAATGTCACTCCCTTACCAGCTATTTATCTCTGAAGTGTAAATTATAAAGCTGTGGGAACAATATTTAATCGATAAGTAAAAAGGTATAATGATTTAAATTTTGCACAATTTTACATGTAGTCTTATGGAAAGCATGTCATCGTGTCTATTCAAATTTATCAAATACTAGTGATTCGGTCCAGCTTCGCTCAGATTTGTAGATTAATTACACTGGGGAACAGCAAAAATGTTTCCGAGACCAAAATAGCAAAATCTTACTCCTTTTATTATATCAATTAACGATCTGCCTGGCAAAAGTCTCAATTAGCTCTGGTTTTGTAGATCCATGCTAATTACGATAATTACCTACCTGCCCTTAATGTATGGGAAAATTCGACCAATAAATGATTATATCTATGATTATATATCTATGATTATATCTATGGTACTTTATAATTGTTGTATAGTTGTATTTCAATCAACAGTTGATCGAGATCTGTTCGTATTTGAGAAGTTAGAGAGTTTTGTGAAACATGTAGCGAGTTTGTGTAAATAAGCCGGATAATTTTTGTTATACATATATGTGGTGAAGTGACTTTTGTGAAACAAAAACGTACTCTTAGCCCTTTAATTCAAAAGGTTTATGACTTGTATTTTGGTTGTAAAGTTGGAGACCAGGATAAAAATTGGGCTCCCCATGCTGCTACAAATAAATGTGCATCCAACATGCGCGGCTGGATAAGTGAAAAAAAGCGTAAGATCCCTTTGCTGTTGTCTGTTCCAATGGTCTGGCAAGAACCGAAAGATCATGTTACTGACTGTTACTTTTGTTTGACACCTGCTATCAAAAAAGACTTTTCAGAGGAAAAAAGGTCTGCGATACAGTATCCAAATTTACAATCCGCCATACGCCCGGTACCTCATAGTGACGAGTTACTTGTACCTAATCCACCTCAAGAATATACTCTTGATTCTGATGATGATCCAACGGATATAAGCGATAGTGTATCGGAAAATGTTGCCGGCCCATCAACCTCGCAAGACTCCGATTTTGTCTGTGAACTTCCCAGTGAAAAGCCTCACAAAATAAGTCAAAGTGAATTAAGTGACCTTACAAGGGATTTGGAATTGCCTAAGAAAAAAGCAGAACTATTGGCCTCTCAATTGCAACAATGGAATTTATTTCAAGATGAAGTAAAGGTTTCTATGTACCGAAGCCGTCAGAAAAAGCTTACGCCATTTTCACTAATAGACTAGGCAAAATAGGGTCGAACAACAAAAAAATTAGTTACAGCAATCCGACACCGGGATATTGTAGAATAAGATATTCTAAAAGAGGGAAAAATAAATCGAACAGTCTGCTGCTATCCGGGGTGGAATGGGGTGGCTTTTTAGAGGTTGAAATCAGTTTTTCACGATTTCCGGCTAAACGATGCATTCTATCGAAAAAAGTTAAATGTAAAAGTTGTATATAATAAAAAGATCTACAACTTTTGTACCAACCATTTTTACCCTAACCTCAAAATTTTTCGAAAAAAATGCAAAAAACCGATTTTTTGGTTTTTATTTTTTTTTTCGAAACAAAAAAATCAACTGAGCCCAAACTTTGCCAAAAGATACCTTTTGGTATTATAAAGATGTAATTTTTTTGAAAGAAAATATCTTAAGGTTTTTTTAAAATTCCATTTTTCGAAAAAAAAATGAAATTTTCAACGAAAATCCTACCTAAAACTACGCAACCTACAGAGTTCAAATTTGGCACACTTACTCGTTGTTACGTCTACTTTTAATTAGTAGTGAAAAAAGATACACTGCAATGGAAAAAATGGCAGGAAAATTGAAGAAACCGAAAAAATGACTTTTTAATTTTGATACATACACACTGTAGCCATCGCATCAAAAAATATTTGAAGGTAAAGTATAATTTGCTTATATTCAATGAACTTTTTCTGATTTTTAATTTTGTTTCTTCCAATCATTTACTAGAATAAAATCTTTTCTGCAGATTTACACAATGATGGAAGAGGAACCTTCTTGTCTACTTTGCGGAAGTAGTGATGGAGTAATTAACAAACAGCGCGCGATTGAATCTCTGATAACACCTAGCAGAAACAGAAAAGACAACCGATTCAAAACATTTCAAAAACTTTCGGAAGCACACGTCCACGACAGTTGTCGAGCTTCATACACCAGACCCTCTTCAGTTGCTACGGCTGCAAAAGAGAAGACCTCAAGACTATCTGATGGTAAAAAGATTAGAAAAGAAGCACTTCACTTTGATTTCGATAGTTTTTGTTTGTTTTTTTGCGGTAAGGCTTGCAACAGGAACAGTGATTTTCGTACCATTAAAAAGAATGAAACAAAACATAAAATTTTAAAGAGCTTTGAAAGAAAGAAATGAGTCTGATACGTTTCACAAAAATTTGCATGCTCGAATGGAGAGTATAAGAGATTCAGATTCAGATAACATTCCGGCTTGTCATCATAATAAGTGCATGACAGCGTTTTATAGAGATTCCAATACTTTGAGTCCCGGTCGCCCTACCAGTAGTACCACAACAAATTTCGTAAGCCATTGTATTGATTTTATTGAAAGAAATACTAGTGAATGCCAATTTTCTCTAAATGATATGAAAGAAACATTTGAGGGTGAAATAAATACCACCATTCAGTACGGTACAAAACAAACTTAATGTGCACTTTAAAAACGATCTCGTTTTTACTTCGATAAGAGGTGATGTGGCCATAACATTTCAAAAACATGCTGCGAAAGAATTGAATAAAACTATCGAAATCAAAGTGAAGTGCTTCTTTTCTAACCTTTTTACCATCAGATACTCTTGAGGTCTTCTCTTTTGCAGCCGTAGCAACTGAAGAGGGTCTGGTGTATGAAGCCCGACAACTGTCGTGGACATAATAATAATAATCCGGCCAGTGGCGGATCCAGGATTACGGCAAGGGGGGGGGTTCTTGAAAAATTTTTACTCCTTTTGCGGAGAATTCATGAAAAACATGAAAAGCTTTTTTTATCGCGCAGTAAGATTTTAATTTGGGATTTTTGATTCTCTGGAAGGGGGGGTTGAACCCGAAACCCCCCCCCGTGGATCCGCCACTGAATCCAGCCCTGCCGCAGTATTGTAATGGTATTGCATAATACTAGTTTTAAAATTCGTCTTTATAGTACTAACAGACGGTCGAACTTGGTTCGAAGCGGACAGCGGATCTGGTCCGCTCCGTACCAAATCTGTTCGTCTGTACAATAGTCTGCGTGTCCGCCCGGTTCGATGGGAACAGATTCGGTCGTCTGTTGCAAGATCCGCCGTACCATGTCCGTTGTCGGACCGGACCAAGTTCGACCGTGTGTTAGCACTATTATATTTTGCCAAGGACGAATTTTAAAACTAGTATTATGCAATACCATTACAATACTGTGGCAGGGCCGGATTATTATTATAGACCAAATGAGACAAATGTCTAGGGTCCGGTTTTTAGAAAGGACCCGGTCAAACTGTCTATTTTGAACAGATTTGTTAACAAAATAGTTTACTTTTCTGTTGGACAACTGTGTATAATAAACAAATAAACAAACATGTATTGTTTTTTTATATGGATATTCTTAAAACTAAATACAATGTGTACTTATGATTCTTTTTATTAAAAACGAATTTTTCCGATAATTAAGAATTCCTTTTATACACTCAAAAAAAGACATATTTGAATGTATTTTTTTTTTTCAACTATTTTTCAGATTTCAATATGTTCAAAGTGGGTTAGTCCGGCTCTGACTGTGGAAGGGGTTAAAATTTTAAAACTGTAATTGATTAGATAACAATCGGACGTCTGGTTTTACTCGCTATAAATACCTCTTGGCGTTTCTGGGAGCTGTATAGCAAATTTTTGATATTTATTTTTTTATTTGATTTTTTACACTTTCTTCACTTTTTCTTAATAAAAAAAGTCTCTCTAAAGGCTGACAGAAAACGCACAGCCTAAACCGGAAGTCTAGAACAATGAAATTTTGCACATGAGTTCCTTATATAACGTGGATGTGTACATAAGAAAGATTTTTGAAAATTCATCCCCTATGGGGGTTAATCTACATAGTTAAAACTCTAACATTAACTGGGACCGTACAACGCACAGCCTAAACCGGTGGGTCTAGATGCATGCAATTTTGCACAGAAGTCCCTTATACAGGGTGAGTCAGACCACCCGTATCAGTCGTTTTTTTCGAAAACGGTTAGTCGTAGAGAGTTGTGTCAAAAATCTGTATTATAAAAGCCCTAATGAAAATCGAATGGTGATATTTTTTCCCCCCGGAAAGGTCGGCTTCCCTGTTAGTTTGCTCCGAAATGTTCAGAACTCCGGAATGTTAAATAGCACGATAGGTTGAAAGTGGTATTATTGAAAAGATCTTTAAAAAATAAGCAAGTTTTGTAGGACATTTTTTTTTTGTTACTGCAACCCCTGTTGAGTAATATTCGTTTGAAATTATTAAATTAACATGTAAGAAAAACAAACTTAATTTTAAAAGTTGGCATTTAAAATCTAGTTACCTAATTAAACAATGTCACAAATGTTCAAACTGTCTTCAATTTACTTCTAAACACTGCAGAGCTCTTCTAGATATTATAGACCGGGAGCCCGCGACAAAATGTGTGTCAAATCTTATTCACAGCCATATGAATAGAATTAGTTATATTAGTAAAGTAAGAAAGGTTCATGATATTACCGAGGTCGTTTAGCGGGACATGGATGTAAAAATTAATAAAAAATATGTAATTTTTCAAAGCACTCTTGTCAAATCTTATTCATCTTGAAACTCAAATGGTAGTAAGTTTTTAATAAATAATTAATGAAAAAACGTTTCTTACACCTGACAAGCGGGGAAAAGTTGTTCTTACAGAGTGCAAATCATGTGATATTTTTCGAGGGTGGTGTCAAATTTTATTCACTTAATTATTTATATGAGAGGGAAGTTTGAACCATAAATAATTAGAAAAAAAAGTTCTTACAACTTGAACGCGGACCAAAAGAGTTCTTACACTACTTTCAAAGTAAAAATAGTTAATATCCAACGTATTCATTGCTATAGTGCGCATGCAGTAATTAACAGTACGTAAGTGTGACTAATAACATATGAATATTTAAATTTCCGAATATTTAAAACTGATGTACACTTATTTAGTTTTTCTGTAGTGAAACAAAATTTTTGAAGTACTTTTACTACAAAAAACACAGACTTTCTTAACCATTTTGCATTCGATATTCTAAAGAATGTTTCTCTCGCACGAGGCACCAGGAGAATGATTCACCGTTGGCCACAGCAGATGTTTGAAATTTAGAAGGGAGCAAAAGAAAGGTACAGTCGCGGAGCAGAGTGGGGATTTTGAATTTTAACGGCTATTCTATTATACTTCTTTTCCTTCTTCTTCTTCTTCTTCTTCTCCTTTGAGGTTTGTTGGCACCAGCAGTGCTATATAATACGGCCATTTATACAGCTATATATATATTAGTGCAAACAAGAAATAGCAGATCCTCTTTATTTTGTGTCGATAGAGGAGAAAATCGGCGATTACATTTCTCAATTTCAACGAGTTACAGATAATACAATTTTAAATATTTATTACTATTGTAGTAAATATTCCTAATAGAAAAATTAAAAAAAATAATTTCAGATCTTTAATTCTTAATTTACAATTACGTTTAATTTTTCATTATTTCTACAATCATGCCATGAAAGGAGTTTTTAAAATTATCCATTCCAATTTGTTTTTAAATGAAAACTATATACACCACTAAGCATAAAAAAGCAATATTTTCAATCAACAGAAGTCGTACGTATATATTATATGGATATAAATTTACATTGAAAATTTGGATTTAATTGAAATAATAATTTCGTATAGTTTATCTATTTTTTATGTTTGCATGCGATTAAATCCATTGATGAAGTAAAACTAAATAATAACTGTCGCATGCGCACTGCAGCAAAAGAGCTCAGTGGATATTCTCAATTATCACTTTGAAAGTAGTGTAAGAACTCTTTTGGTCCGCGTTCAAGTTGTAAGAACTTTTTTTTCTAATTATTTATGGTTCAAACTTCCCTCTCATATAAATAATTAAGTGAATAAAATTTGACACCACCCTCGAAAAATATCACATGATTTGCACTCTGTAAGAACAACTTTTCCCCGCTTGTCAGGTGTAAGAAATGTATTTTCATAATTAAATTACTAAAAATTAACTACAAAATCAGTTTCATAATGAATAAGATTTGACATGTCAGCTATTTTTTTTGTATACTCCCCCGCAACAGCTATCGCAGTTGTCCCATAGTTTAAGTGTAAGAAATGGGTTTTCGACATCAGAATAACGTACTTTATACAATGTATAACGTATTTTGGTGAATAAGATTTGACAAAAATTTTTGTCGCGGGCTCCGGTCTATTATGTTATGAGTACCTGGAAGACAAAAAAAAACAATTGCAATTATTGAAAACTTATTGTGACATTGTTTAATTAGGTAACTAGATTTTAAATGCCGACTTTTTAATAATTTCAAACGAATATTACTTAACAGGGGTTGCAGTAACAAAAAAAAATGTCCTACAAAACTTACTTATTTTTTAAAGATCTTTTCAACAATACCACTTTCGACCTATCGTGCTATTTAACATTCCGGAGCAAACTAACAGGGAAGCCGACCTTTCCGGGGGGAAAAATATCACCATTCGATTCTTCATTAGGGCTTTTATAATACAGATTTTTGAGACAACTCTCTACGACTAACAGTTTTCGAAAAAAACGACTGATACGGGTGGTCTGACTCACCCGTATAGCGTAAGTGAGCACTAAGAAAGGATTTTTGAAAATTCATCTCCTTAGGGAGTTAGTCTCCTTTAATACTTTAATTACTGGACGATTTTGGATGATCTCTCGGATCCGACTCAAATTTGGTAGGCTTATGTAAAATGACACGCTGAAGTCACCAAGTGCCTCCGTTGCTTCGTATCACTTACCGTTTCGAAGATAGACCCGTTTGAAGTGCTTTTCTGGAAAGTCTGGAAGACATCGGATACATTTCAAATTCGGGTTACTGATAGAAAAAGACACGCTAAATTCAATGAGCGCAACCGGAGGTCTGTATCTAATGTCTTTTCGGAGATAGGGGGGTTTAATGTCGCTTCGGTGTTTAAACGCACTTCAAATGGCCTCAGAACCAAAAGTTGAGCTTATTTTTTGATCCGGAGTGTCATTTCCTCTTAGTATAAGCCGTCTGGACCTGAAAAGCGAGTTATTGGAAAATCTTGAAAATCGACTAAAAACACGATTCTTCCCATAGTAAGCCTTAGTTTTTTTGTGATTTTTTTAAGACAATTTCGGACAATGTCTCCGATCCGATTCAAATTCGGTAGGCTTATGTAAAATGACACGCTGAAGTCACCAAGTCCCTCCGTTGCTTCGTATCACTTACCGTTTCGAAGATAGACCCGTTTGAAGTGCTTTTCTGGAAAGTCTGGAAGACATCGGATACATTTCAAATTCGGGTTACTGATAGAAAAAGACACGCTAAATTCAATGAGCGCAACTGGAGGTCTGTATCTAATACCGTTTCGGAGAGAGAGAGGTTTGAATGTCTGTTCGGTGTTTAAACGCACTTCAAAACTAATTTGAGTAATACCTCGATTATGTTGATTTTCAACATTTTCCGAAAATCAAAACTTTTAAAAAGCGCACTTTATATAAGTTTCCTAATAAATTGGAGGTCTAGCGAGCTTAATTAAGCAACATTTTCGGTAGTATTTAGTTGAGCTTCCAAGTTGAAGTACAGTAGAGACGCGATAATCCGGACTAATTAAAACACAGCTGATCCGGATTATCAAAATGTCCGGATTACTGGATGTAATTTTAATTATCAAGAAAACAAACTAAAATGCGTGCTCAAAGGATTTATTCATACGTAAAAAATAAAACTTTTAATTTGTCAAGAATTTAGTTTTTTACTTGCAGTGATAAAGTAACGTGTGATCGTTTACGCGGCGCCATAGTGCGTTCTCTATGTAATTCTATCTGAGTTTGACAACGACTACATACATACTAAAACCACCTAACTTCTTTCACTTCTCTGACAACAAATATGTATGTAACTGTTTGTAACACACCGCCGGCCAATAGTGTTGACGCAAATAGTGCCGGTACAGCTACTCAATAACTAAGTATCATGATCCGGATTACTGAAACTGGAAAAATCCGGACTACAATGTACATAATACTATCAAACGACTGTCCGAATTACCAAAGAATCCGGATTATGAAGGTTCGGATTAACGCGTCTCTACTGTAGTACCTTAATTGGCCACTGAGAAAATGTTCACAATACAAATAAAACAAATAAAATAAACTGCTTATCTTTTATTGTACAGATCTATATCTCAAAAACATCAATTTCAAACTGTATAAACTAGTATATGAGGCACCTAACACATTCCATAAAATTATTGTAATTTAAAAGTTATTAAAACGGTAAATAGTTTTAAGAAAACCGTACAGTAATCCACTGTCAACTGAAAAACATAGCCGTAAATCAGCGGTTCACAAGACCGAAGCATTTCAGGGTAACTGTCCAGTGCCGGATTAAGCCAGCGCGGGGCCTGTAGCAAATTATTCTGTCAAGGGGCCCTTGGTTTGCTTTAGGTTCTCAAGTTTAGGGTATTAAATAAAACTGTTACAAATAAACTTTTCTGGATTTAATATGGGCAAATTTAGAGATAACAGGTCAGCTATATTCATTCATAAAATGAATCTATATTTTATAATAAATCAACCAACCACAGTAGATTGGATCGTGATTGAGTTAATAAAATTTAAATAGTTTGCCTGTTTTCTCGAAATACTTATAATCGATATTATATTAAAATCGATTAAAAAAGTACAATCTCGGCTACGTAAACTCGCAAAATAAATATACCTATACCTATATAAAAAATAAAAATCTGGCCGCCGCTTGAAGGGTACAAATGTGGTATAGATGCTAGTCTAAATATATCGATTATAATTAAACATTAGAACATTAACGTTAAAAAGTACGTAAAACACCTACTTATTTTTACGATTTAACGTGACGAAATCGAGTTTTAAATTTTTTAAGTGGAAGTGAGGCATAGCCTAAGCGCTTCGCGTTTAAGGCATGCAAGATATTTTACGCTCCTATCTAAATTAATATTTTTTTATTACGGTCAGACAGGCGTTGGAGCGCGGGGCCCCCAAATTCGCGGGGCCTGTAGCATTTGCTACTCTTGCTACGTGGCTAATCCGGCATTGTAACTGTCGAGTTAGTGCTTTGACAATAATACATTCTTTTGCAAATCAGTCGTACGTTAAAACAAGTCCGTGGAAAAAATGTTTGGCGATAGAAAAAGAAGTCGATATGCCAAGCAAGCGGTTGAAAAAAAGATTACTGTACTGGTTTTTATCTGCGAATCAGATTAACGAAGTTTTTTTTTTATTAATTTGGCAACAATAATTTAAAGCGCAAAAGTTACACAAACTTTCGATAACACAGTAAAGTTTCAACAATTAGTACCCTTTTCATAACAATCACAATCCAAAGATTTTGTTTAAGCATTCCAACAATATATTATAAAAAATAATCGTCACTTATCTAGAGAAAAATACTGAGGTTATATTATTCAATCGGTAACAAGCACAAAAATTACATTTTTAAAACAATCTTTTAAGTATCTACTATAAAGTGTCAAGAAAATATATTTCTGTATCAATATAAACACACTTAGTACATTGTTTCGTAGTAAATTCATAGTTGAATGCTTGAAAGTGGTTCGAGGGGAACCCTGAGAAAATCTATCATAAGATCTTTGCTTGCCAGCTCCAAAATCAACCCTAAAGCACATTACAAAATCTCAAAATATCTATTTAAAATTCGTCACAATTAAAAATTATTTTGTTTTTAGGAAAATTTCATCGAAGATCTGTTTAACGTCCATTGCTCACGCGCCGTTAACATCAGATGAGTCGCTGCATATTAATAATAATAAATATCTTGTCTTTTCCCTTTTTGGTCACAAGTGAAAAAAAAGACGAATTTCCGCTTCGGTTGAAAAAAAAAACAGTCGAATTCTACTTATAAAGCATGAATAAAAATTATGCCAATTGTATTACATCGTGAAGTATTGGAGTTATGGGCGAAGTTAAGACCAAACATAATGTTGAATCCGCCATTTTCGTGTAAAATGTAACATGTTAATGGTACCAATTTCTGTCACCAGATTTCGTGCCGTTTTGTCAATTCCCAATGAGTGTATGACTCACTCCTTTTAATTAGATAGAAAAATAAAAATAAACGCTAGATAACAGCTGCAGCGTCTATAAGATGCGAATGTTATCGATTCATGTGCTTTAGAGTTAATATCGATTTTATTATTACTGATTTTAAATTTGAGATCAGTGCTTCGTTGAAATTTTTTAAACACATAATAATATCAATTCATATAATTAAAAATAATAAAGAACAACTTCTACAGGAACGATAAATATTCGAAATAATTAATATGAGATTTTGTACGACAATAAACATGTTAATATTGTGTTGTTAGTTTTTTCTTTGTACCTTCGTTTGTTTCATAAGAAATCTATGGACCTCCAATCAAAGCAACCAATGCCCTTTTGTAATCACCAGATGTTTCGCCCTGATAAAAAGAAAAATTAAAATTAAACATCGCAAAAGTTTCAACATAATATAATTTGTCTTACAAACTGTCTTTTGTCAGATTTTTAGTTTAGTTGTGTCAAATGTTACGTTGTAAGACAACACAACCGGACCTTTTTTCGCCGATTCGTCTACTAAAGACAAAATGTCTGGTCTAAGAGGGGGGCAGTGTTACACGCTTCCCATTGAGACAACAATCGGCTCGTCATTCTAACAATGACACACAGATTGTTAGAACAACAAGCCGATTGACTAACTTTATTAGAAAGATTGGCGGAAAAAGATCCGGTTTAGTTATCTTATTTAATTCTACCACAAACTTTGTAATCAGGGCACCCAGCTCGAGTGTAGCGGTGGACCGATATCTGTCGCATGAACCAATATGGCGTCAGCTACTGGGTAACGCACATACGCTTACACGTGCGTAGTGTCTGTGAAGTTAACTATGGAGCAAACAGGTGGAGAGAACCGAAGTTTTCTCAGGTAGTGATAACAGCGCTGGCTCGCGTGCGCCAGAAAACGGTCTGTCTCGAAACATGGCAAGCATAGGAATCTAGGTCTCCTGGTTACAGACTTCGCGGTGTCTACTATTGTTCATTGTATACAGGAAAAAAAGAGTATGTGTATTTTACACTACGCACTACAGAAGTAAAACTGGTATAATTGTAAAAAAACAAAAATAATAATAATCGAACCAACCGCCGGAACTGAGCCTATGATCTTCAGGTTATGAGGCACCCACCATAAAAGAACTTTATACAGTATATGAATCGGTTTTACCTAACCGTGCCGAAAGAAATTTACTTAAAAAAAATGCAAGGATTAGCTTAAATATACAAAACAAAATCAATCTACCTAGCGGCTAAATTTACGTGAATACCTAGTAAACGTGATTATTTGCATTATAAATAAAAAACAATAATAATGAAGAACTGAAAGCAATTCTACAATAATCTTACCTCCTAAAAACAAATGGTCATCAGCAGAGGACGAAACAAAACATAAACAATCATCAATCTTTCAACTATCTGAATGTTTTAAATTCCAAGAAAAATGCTGTTTACTTTTCGCCTAGCTTTTAGTACTGTAATATAAGAAAGTGAATACTCACGCGAACAACGCTTTCAAGTGTTTTATCGTAAATTCGTTCGTATTCCTGTTTGATATTTCCCAAATCGATTTCGGAACGGCTGACAATAATCCTGATCAACGATCGATCGTCGGTTCCGGCTCCGGCCATCGCATCGTGTAACCGTTTGGCAAAGAAATTCGGAGGATACTGAACGCACTCCACTGTAATTAAATAATCAGAGTCCCATAGTGATTATGATCTATAGTCACCAAGAATGCTCTATAAATGGCAAGTTAAATTTGATCGAGCTGCCAACTATATGCAAGAATCTCAACTAGTAAAGATGAAATGCAATTTTTATGAAAATATTTCTTTAAGGTAGTACGAGCACCAAGGCAATTTTAAATAAAAGGCTTGATTTTTTTTATATGAAGTTGGACTAAGTCTAAACCAATTCTGAAAATTTTAGGAGGTTTGCCCGACTATTTAAATAAATAAATGATTTCAAAAGTAGGCATATTTAACATTGGCTTTATGGTAAAACGGTAGATGGATGATATGTTTTCATTGATTTCTCCAAAACTAGTCGGTGGAAATTAAAAAAAAACTATTTAAATTAAAGTTAAAACCTTAACAAATTATTGAAAACAAAAAAAAACCGTTGTGCCCGACTAATTAAAAAAAAAATAGTTTTT
Organism: Xanthostigma xanthostigma; assembly: GCA_963575645.1. Taxonomy (NCBI): domain Eukaryota; kingdom Metazoa; phylum Arthropoda; class Insecta; order Raphidioptera; family Raphidiidae; genus Xanthostigma; species Xanthostigma xanthostigma. The sequence goes on along the minus strand of OY754473.1, from coordinate 17,469,013 downwards.
TTTTAATTTCCACCGACTAGTTTTAGAGAAATCAATGAAAACATATCATCCATCTACCGAAATATAAAAAAAAATCAAGCCTTTTGTTTAAAGTTGCCTTGGCGCTCGTACTACCTTAACAATATAAATCCAGTGATTTCGATTTTTTTTTTAATGTTCAGCACAAAAAATAGTTTGAAAAATTTTTACCGATTGCAAGCATGGCTTCCAAAAGTTCACCGCCCAGTTCGTGTTTCAACGCCTGCTCAATTGTATTTCCCGAGACATCCTTATAAAACTCGAAAATTAATTTCAACTGTGAGAAACTTTCGTGTGCCAATATTTTGTTGAAGATTTCTTCGTCCGTTCCAAACTTTGCTTCGCCAGCGTTGAACAGCGTTTCGGCCTGTTCCCTGGCTTTTTCCGGATCGACTGCGCTTTCGTCGTTGCGTACGCCCGTTACGATCAACGTCAACAGACGGCGGAAATCGCCGGAAGTCTCGCTGCACATATGTTCAGCTAACGGCCTGTCGTACACTGTAACAGACGCAATTCAAAATTATTCAGGCAAAACTATTGATGGAAAAGCAGCTGTTTTTTACGAGTGCAGTACGCAAAGGTAGAGTATTGTTTCCGGATGTTATTAAATATTCGCACTTACTTTCTTCGTACGTATCAACTATCTCCTTAATTTCCTGGTTCGATCGGCTACACAATATCTCGACAAGAGTGCTCTCCTCTGTTCCCAAACCTTTCATTGCTTTGTGCAGTTCTTTGCACATAAATTTGTTAGGCGGGTACATCAAAGCGAGAATAACATCTTCGAAATGACCACCGAGTTCGCTTTTCAAGTCTTCGATTATATTCTATAAACAAACTGTCACATTAAACATGTTTCTAAGACCCGTACAGAAAAAAAAAATATAGAAAAACATGTAAGTACCCTTCCGTATTCTTCGGTGAAGAATTTAGCAATTTGCTGTCGTTGTGCGTTCGAGCGAGAACACAAAATATCAATAATAGTTGCCTCGTCGGTACCAAAACCTTTCATAGCTCCTCGAAGGGCAGTTCCATCATCCGAAGCACTGAAGTTCGGAGCTGGGAAAACAGTTGGTTCACGCTGACAAAAACAACAAAACTATTATATTTTTGAAACAATACTTTTTCTAAATTAAGAAACTGTTTCAACTAGAGAACTGGATCATTTAAATGGTTAATAACTGACATACGCAGTTTTGCCGTTCGGTCGCCAATTGGTAGATAATTATGTAAATTATGTCAGCTTGTTATTATTAACCTAACAAACGCTGCCAAACACTCAAAATACTTACACGGTATTGTTTAATACTAGTTTTGAAACAAACAACAGTTTTTTTAAGCGAACGAACATTTGTTTTCACAAAAATCATCTTTAAAAATACTATTTACTATTACAGTCACTTCAATGTCAAAATATCAAATTACAAAAAAAAATATTAATTAAATTTTTAAACTTACCGGATATCCAGTCATTTTCGGGCAATGTCAGTAATTTTCAAACTGAAAAACTCGATTTCAACTGCTGTTAAACTCAGAAAAGAGCACAATTTGAGATTTTTACAGACTGACAAATAGCTACTGACAGTCCACGTCACAGATCGCAATTCGTCCAGCGAGCTTTAATTACTGCATAGATTAGTTTTGGATTAGTCAGTTTGATGGCTTATGATTCATTTGGTTATAACTTATAAGAAATCAGTTGACATTCTGCAGTTTCCATAGAAATTCTTATTCATTATCAGCGAAAATAAATCTAAAAATAGATTAGCAAACACTATAAAACCGTTGTCATTAAACAAGCTAAACGTATCTTTTTGCTCAATTTAATATAAGATCGTCTTGTTATTCCGTATTAGTCCGGGTGTCAAATACTGTTCGGAACGTCGAAAATTAAATTTTGAAAATGTAGGGAATTTTTAAACCATTTCTCATAAATGTATTTCAATTATTTATTATAATTTTTGTAATTTCTCCCGCCTATCCGTCCAAAAAAGAATTATTTATGCGCAAAAACTTCTTGATTATTAAAATAATTATAGTAACCAAGTTTTGCGCCACATCTTTGTTAATATATTTTTAAACGCCGCATTCAAGGACATATTTTAAACATGCTACGTGTGAAGGTTTTAAATGTTGTTCAACTAAACTAAAATTTTCATTTAACTAATGGTTATCATTCATGCTAGCTAATTATGAAATTGATGAACATAAATAATAATTAATTCGGCCTACCCATAGGCGTGCTTAATTAACTACCTAACAGAACAGCACACAGAGGATCTGACAAAACGCCGCTCTGGTCATTTTTTTCACAGAGAAAACACAATTAAGAGTAATGGAAAATATCGATCGTGATATAAATACATACAGCGAAATGTTGAATACAGTAAAAGTTCAAAAAGAAGTGAACATCGTCAACAAATAGTTAAAAAGTAAAAAAAATTGGTTGTCTGTAAAGTCGGTTTACGGACGATAGTTTTACGTGGATAACGTATTCCGCTCGAATATCATATTTAATAATACATAACCTAAATTTTAGTAGCTGTCAAACTTGGGCTTATACTACTGCGCTCTCGCTTGCACGCACAGGGTCAGGCGGAACGTGACACATGGCGGAACGTGACACATGGCGGAAAGTGACACATGGCGGAACGTGACACATGGCGGAACGTGACACATGGCGGAACGTGACACATTTCGAAACGTTACACTTCTTCGTGCATGCAGCCGGTGTTTCATCAATTTATAAGACGTTATCACGTCAAAAACAAGAACTCGTTTATTTAATAAATATCAATTGATTCTGAATCAGCGGATAATTTAGAATTGCCAATGTCTTATTCATAAATTTGTGATTTGCCGTTTTGAATTTTTTTTTGAAAATCATAAATAATAATTATTTTCCATTTTAAAGTCCGTAATATTTATTTTAAATAATTATGAATAACGGGAATGCGGACACATAGGTATAATTCTTTTCTTTTATTGCTAACGTTTCATCAGAATTTCTGACTTTTTCAAAGCTCGGTAAACGTTTTTATTTTTGTCTTGTAAATAATAATTTTGTAATCTCCATTACTTACAGAGCTTTGAAAAAGTCAGAAATTCTGATGAAACGTTAGCAATAAAAGAAAAGAATTATACCTATGTGTCCGCATTCCCGTTATTCATAATTATTTAAAATAAATAATAATAATGATAAAACAAAACATAGTAGTGTAACCATGGAAACGAAAAGCGGGCGTCATAATGGCCTTGTAGCATTAAAATCCAGACAAATCTGGCAAAAATGTATTAAAAATGTTTATAATTTTTCAACTCAAAAATCGAAATAAATATAATATCAACCAAAACGTTAAGATGGATGCGTCACAGTTTGTAATAATGAATATAAAAAACAATAGAACGAAGGTCTCACCAACCGGAACATAACTGTACTAAAGTCTGAACTATTGTGACCACAGAACAGTAATAATTTGTGATTGTGACCCACTTTGGTATATCAAAAAGGAGTTAATAATTTAAGCCGATGATTGAATACCAAAATTCTCGCCGCTTGATAATAGATTGTAGGCACGACGTCATTGTATGAAACTTATAATAAGCTATAAATACAGAAAAATTAATATTTTAAGGTCGCATATCGAATTTTCTGGCAAAGTTAAATTTCTTCTCAAGTACAAATATTCCTCATACTTGTAAAATAATACAAAGTAAAATTTCGAAGTCACACGTAATAAATAAATATATCTTTGTGAAATTTTTCACAAAAAATAGATTCAAAATAGCAAGGCATCGTGGCGGAAACACAGTTAAAAACATTGCCTGCAAAGATATAAAAGTCGATATAGGTTATTTTTTCTTGTAGTCGCAGATTTAAACAAACACAATGCGTATTTGTTACGTATAACTGTCTAAATAGTTGAAAATATATAATAATCAGTCGAATTGAGAAACAATCAAATTGTTGACATCTAGCCTTAACAGACTATAGACATCGCGGCGCCTGGAATATAGATCCAGCGTCGTCAGCGTCGCATTATACGTCAGTGTACAAGGAACACGATCCGGAAGCTACTTTCGAATATCTATTTCTTACGTAAGTATATTTACGATAACATTATGTAGAATAAAAAAAAACGATTTAATAGTATGCATAGGCATTTGTAACAATCACGACTTTTAACAAACAAAAATAACGCCCCAAACGTTAAAACCCAATCTAAAAAAATATAGCGGGTGTTGTATTAAAAACAGCTAAACCACCATTTGTTTGTAACGGAACATCTTTTGTATATTTTTATTATGTGCGGAATTTAGCACAGAAGAGAATCTCTAACGAGATTCTCCGATAGTTTATACACTGAAATATATTTCAACATAATATTTATCAAGCATATATTGACAAGTATTTTTAATTTTTTTAAATCATATGGCGTTACGAATAAATTTGCAAAGATATTGGCCGAAAAAAATGAATAAAATGTGTACAACAATACTTTTCAATGAACCAATTCATCAGAATTGATTCATTCATTACGCCGAGCAGTATTCAATTAGTATTCCGCGATGACGTCATAAGAATACGTAAATTTGTGTCGTCACGCTAGAATGATATCATTAAATTCGTACACACACCTCTCTTCATTTGAATACAGATAACGACCGCAAGTCTCAACAGTTGAGTCAGTCGTCGACTTGCAGAGAAGCAAAACAGGTGTGTGAATTTAATCGTAATTATTTTGAGCTGGATTTTTTTACCGCGATAAATTAATACATTATTTAAGGAATAAGGGTGGTATAAAATATTGCACAAAAAGTTTAAAACAAAACAGAATCGGTGCATAACAAGTGTACTCAAAAATTGAACGCTCAGCAAAGTTCCGAAATCGTGTATTTATTTAACTCTTTACGTTTAAATTGGTATTAAAGGCTTTGAAAATTAAAAATAGGCCAATTAAAAATATATATATAAATAAATATTACGTGTCAGCATTATTTTTTGGTTTCAATATTGTTTTTATTGCATTTTTATCGCATACATAAAAACAAAATTGTGCGATAACAAACGAGTTACTGTTATTAGTTCAAAGATATCCGCTTTTATTCCGAAGTGTTTTGTTAATCAGCTGAATAAAAGAGCTTTTAATCAGTTCGAATCAAGGAACAATAAATTTATTGTTGTGTGGCTCGAACAAAATGAGGAGGGGGGGGGGCGTGAAATAAAAATTCACGCGCTAATGCAGCAGGAAACCTTCAATTCGCGTTGACCTTCGGTTTAAACATTCCTTGGCGATGATTCTACAACAGAGACAAACGTTGTCTGTTGTCTTTCTATGGTGTAAAAACTGTCATGTGCCGATTACTATAAAATTTTTAGTGCAAACAAAATATTTAAACATATTTAAGTGCTGTTTTAAGAGGTTTTTTATATCAAGAATAATAAACGACACGTTTTTTTTATATTAGAAATTATTAAACGGTATTATTTTTTTATTTGGGGCGTAACGCAACTGCATTTGTCTAGAGTCTAGACTGGTTGTTGTCGTTGTACCATTTACGTAGACTTGTTTTGTGATGTATTATTTTTCTTTTCCAGTGGTTAAAATATTTCTCCGTGTTCATACTAAAGTATCTCCAGACATTTAAAAGTTCATCAGCGCCTAAAGAAATCATTTACAAAATGACCGGATATCCGGTAAGTAAAATCTATATTTTTTGACTCTATTTTGTGAAAGTGAAAATGCTTCACCACTATATAAATTTAACTGTATTTCAAGATGGCTTATTAATCAATAGAATACAATAATTTTTTTCTGATATTTCAGAAGCTTTTTCTACAATAAAAAAATCCCTAAAATTCAGTACGATCACCACTAAAAGTTATTCAAACAAATAAAAATATATTTGAATTTTCAGCGTGAGCCAACTGTTTATCCCGCCTCCAATTTCAACGTCGCGGAGGACGCAGCCACTCTTCGCGGTGCCATGAAAGGTTTTGGTACCGATGAGGAAACAATAATCAACATTTTGACCGATCGTTCGAACGCACAACGACAAAAAATCGCTAAATTTTACAACGAAGAATATGATAGGGTAAGTTAAACCAACCGTTGTTTATATGTATTTTTTAACATTAAATTTGAGGTTTAAAGACGAGTTTTCCTAAAAAGAAGTTATTGTCACGATGACTAATAATATTTTAGGTTTGTTTTAGTGATGTGCCGGATATCCGTATCCGTATCCGCGGATATCCGAGGGAGAAGAAAGATCCATATCCGTATCCGTTAGTTTTTGGCGGATCTTTTACGGATCTTTTACCTTATTAATTTTCAATTCATAGATGAAATTTTATATATATAAATATATAGGTGATTAGGTAATAATGAAAACTGTTAAATTTCATTTAGATTATTTTTTATTTTTTAAAACGTATTTGGCACCTTTATATAGCAAAAATTTATCGTAGTGAGTACCATACCAATAGTACATAACTCAAAGGTACTAAAAAACTATCTTTATAATGAGATATTGCACATCGATCTTTGGAAAGAGACGATCTGTTATGAGAGTTTACTCTTAAAGAGGTCAATAACTTTTTCCCATAACAGATAGTCTCTTTCCAAAGGTCGATGTGCAATATTTACCGCCGCGTACTCTAAGAAAGTTAAGATTCGTATCCGCGGATCTTGAAACCAAATATCCGTATTCAGATCCGTATCCGCGGATATACATTTTTAACGATCCGGCACATCACTAGTTTGTTTATATGCATTTTATTTCGACAGGATATAATCGATGATCTCAAAGGCGAACTCGGCGGCCATTTCGAAGATGTTATTGTCGCTTTAATGCTTCCGCCTGAACAGTACATATGCAAGGAACTGAACAAATCGATGGAAGGAATGGGAACGAATGAAAAAACTCTTATCGAAATATTATGCACAAGAACCAACGACGAAATCCAACAAATTGTCGATGCATACACCGAGAGTACGTGTTAAGTCGTTGAAGTATCGACATTTCAAATTATCCCTATTGTAAATATCAATTGAATATATTGTTTCGTCATTTCAGTATACGACAGACCGTTGGCCGAGCACATGTGCAGCGAAACAGCGGGTGACTTCCGCCGACTGTTGACATTAATCGTAACGGGAACCCGTAAAGACGAGAACGACGTCGATCCGAGCAGAGCTCGCGCACAAGCGGAAGCGCTTTACAATGCCGGCGAAGCGAAGTTCGGGACGGACGAAGAAATTTTCTATAAAGTGCTGGCAAACGAAAGCTTCTCGCAGCTGAAACTCGTGTTCGAGCTTTATAAAGAAGTTTCGGGAAATACAATCGAACAAGCGTTGAAACACGAACTGGATGGGGAACTCTTAGACGCTACACTTACAATCGGTATGTGATAATGTTTCCATAGATCCGTAATTTTAGTACTCATTTTCTTTGTATGCTGTACTAGGAGTGAAACAAAACGGTTTTTTTTTTAAATTGAAATTGTGTTTTGTTTAATAGTTGAATGTGTCCAGAGCCCACCATATTTCTTCGCAAAGCGTCTTCACGAAGCAATGGATGGACTCGGAACAGATGACGGTACATTAATACGAATTATCGTCAGTCGTTCCGAAATCGACTTGGGAAACATCAAACAAGAATACGAACGCATTTACGATAAAACCTTGTACAGTGTGATACAGGTCAGTTTTAGTGTCTTATTTGTTAGTTCAAAAAATTAGTTAAAAAAATATATGAAATGCTAATATGTATTATTTTTCTTTTAGCAGGGCGAGACATCTGGCGACTACAGACGGGCTCTAGTAGCTTTACTCGGAGGTGCCTAAAGTAGGTAACAAGGATGAAATAACTCTGTGTATTATTGTGTTATTGGCAGCTTCCAAATGTTCTTTTTAATTTAATTATATTTAATACTCGAATATGTATTTTATATTATTTGTTTTACTATAGCAAACTATTGTTATAGGTAGATATATTTTTGTAAGTTATTGTTTTAAAAATAAATCATTATGTACTTTTGTTAGTGCGGCAATGTGTATGAACAAAAAAAATAAAATAGATTGAATAGCAAATACAAAATTATTTCGAAGTAAATTATAACTTACCAAACAGATAATGTCACCATGATTAAGCTATATTATTGCAGTCAACTATCCGTAACAAAATTGAAAGAAAGATTTGGATTTGAAACATAAATTTTAACTGAACATTATTTACATTATATTCCTTGCCTTTTAAAAACTCGAAGTTTTTTGTCATTGTCAAAAATAATAACATATTTATCTTTTAACACACAATTTTAAAATAATATGTATGTATTATTAATTTATTTATTTTAAAAAGAAAATTCATTGAAAGTATAAGAAATAAACAAAAATACTAATAACTGACAGACCAAAAAATATACAGCTACAGCAGCGCTAATTTCATTGAACTAAAAGCTTTCTATGAATTGCGTCTGATGCCGCTAGTAGCTGTCAACGTTCAATGTTGATAAAACAGAAAGCAATTTGATCGGCATGTTTTGACGTTTCAGTTGAAATGTCATTTGATATTTATAATAGATAAAAAAAGAAATGTAAAATAATAACGATGCTAAAATTTGGGATATTAATTTTACTATTAATAAATAGCAATAATTCCTTGAGGATTTACAGCAAAAATGATATTATTGGCTTTAGGTGAGAGGTTAAAACGTTTAAAAAATAGGCATTAGTAAATGGTCACAATAAATTATTTTTTCTAGAGAGGAGGTTCGGGAGATGTTTCATCACGCTTATGATAGTTATTTGAAATACGCATATCCTTATGATGAGCTCAGACCCCTTAGTTGTGACGGAATCGATACGTGGGGAAGGTAAAATGTAGTAAAATTATGTAGAATCCAACATTATTAAACCGATTGTGAATTTTTCAGTTATTCATTAACACTAATCGATGCTTTGGATACGCTTGCTGTAATGGGAAACCATACTGAATTTCAAAGAGTTGTCGATATTATAGTAACGAAAGCAAATTTCGACGCAAATATCAACGTGTCCGTATTCGAAACCAACATTCGCATAATCGGTGGCTTGCTGAGTGCCCATTTACTGTCGCACAGGTATATTATCTACGCCTTGAAATATCCAATCTTTGCATCCACTCTCAATTAAGTGTAGTCGAAATTTTAAATCGGATCAATCGTAAGATATATTGATTTTGTGGAAATCGCGTCGTTTTTGCATGTTGCACGAACAAATAACGAATTTCAAGGGACTTTTTTCAGCCACTATTAACATTGCATTTTTTTAATACAAAATCTATTAACTAATGATCATACCTCGATTTCAGTCCAAACTATGTCCTATTTTAGAGCGGGTGTCAGTTTGGAGCCAGGTTGGCCATGTAACGGACCTTTATTGCGTCTGGCAGAGAGCGTTGCAAAGAGATTGATCACAGCTTTCGATAACCGTTCGGGAATGCCTTACGGCACCGTGAATCTCAGACACGGCGTGCCGAGCGGAGAAACTACCGTAACGTGTACGGCCGGAGTGGGTACTTTTATCGTCGAATTCGGTGCACTCAGTCGACTTACCGGAGATCCGCTTTACGAAGAGGTACGGTCGATAGACCGATCGTTTTTGATCATACTACGTTTAAACGCAATAAATTTTATTTATTACCTGTTCTAATACTGGACTGTCGTGTTTTACAGGTGGCGATGAATGCTTTGTATGCTCTGTACAATCATCGATCTTCCATCGGTCTAGTCGGGAACCATATCGACATAGCCACGGGAAGATGGACCGCTCAGGATGCTGGAATTGGCGCCGGAGTCGATTCGTATTACGAATATCTAGTAAAAGGTGCAATTTTACTACAAAGACCAGAGCTGATGCAGATGTTCCACGACGCTAGAGCGGCTATCGATAAATACATGAAAAGGGACGATTGGCATTTGTGGGTGTCGATGTCGAAAGGTCAAGTCACTTTACCTGTATTTCAATCGTTGGAAGCTTACTGGCCAGGAGTTCTCAGTCTCATAGGTAATTATTTTTCACATGTTGAGTTCAAGACGCTCCGAAAACTTTTGTTCAGCCCGAGTATATGGCTTTTGACTGTATTCAGTTAAGAAATAAATATCATATATGCTTATTAAATTTTGACTGGAATTCTAGGAGAAACGAGTAAAGCAATGAGATCCATTCACAATTATCATCAAGTATGGAAACAGTATGGATTCACGCCGGAATTCTTCAATATACCGCAAGGTGAAGCCGGAACAAATCGCGAAAGCTACCCTCTACGGCCGGAACTAATCGAATCGGTTATGTATCTTTATCGAGCAACTAGAGATCCGTATCTTTTAGAAGTCGGGGTGGACATTCTCCGAAGTATACAGCACAGTTCGAGAACGCCTTGTGGATACGCCACCGTAAGTAACTAATAGTTCAATTGTTTTTATGCCAACTGAATTTCTTTTTTTTTTTAAGATAAAAGATGTCCGTGACCATCGTAAAGAAGACCGAATGGAGTCGTTTTTCTTAGCGGAAACGACAAAATATTTGTATTTACTTTTCGATCCCGATAATTTCATTCATAATTCCGGAGAACAGGGAACGCTCATCGATACACCGACCGGAGAGTGCATAATCGATGCGGGGGGTTATATATTCAATACAGAAGCGCATCCGATTGATCCGGGAGCATTGCATTGTTGTTACGATTTGCCTAAAGAAAAACTTTACGATTTAAACGAATTAAAGAAAAATATGAAACTATTTAAAGGCGAATCGATTAAGAGTTTGAGACGTAACGAAGTTCCAGATGCAGAACCGGAATTCAAAGTTACTCTCAATCATATCTTTGCGGAGAAATCTGAAACTAAAACTGCAGACGGTGAAAATAAGGTCGCCGATGAAAAAGAAGGTACTGTCGAGAAAGTCAGTAACGTCGATGGAACAGTCGAAATCGTTAGACTGTCGAAACATGAAATGGACGACGATAAATTAATTTCTGAAAATTCAGGCACGTCGGAAGTCATCGATTTAACAAAAGAAAGATCGTTCAACGACGATACGAAATATTCTGAATCGTTCCAAGACAGTCAAACGAACGATAGCGAAAACAATAATAAGTCCGAAGATAATAATAATAAAATTGAAGAGAACTCCAATCAGAATAGTTCGAAATTTAAAATAGTTCCGGAATTTGTTAATCAGTTTTTAAACTTAAATAACACTAAGAAAAAATTTGATCCACAAAAGATGTTAGAGAGAATAAGATTTGAAAATAAATATCCAAAGAATTCCACATGGGAAAACAATTACGGGTTACTTTTATGTCAAGCGCAGCCTTATTTACAAAGGCTGTCTATAATGGGAGAATTTTTCGATAATACTGTGTGATAATATTATTTTTTGTTATTGAAATAAATTATTTTTGAACATTAAATTGCGTTATAATACGCGCCACGGATCTAAAAGGTTCGGAAGTTAGTCACAAACAGCGTCGCAAAGACACATTTTAGAGCCGTTAAGACTCCCACCTACCTGCACTAAACGTGCGCTCGTCGGTGATTGGCCGTGGTCGCTCGTTGCCTTTGTCACTTGTCGCTTTCCTGCTTTAAAGTACAGTCGAGTACGCTATTGGCAAGTTGTTATTTTAGTTTTGTTGAGTTGAGAGTTTGTAGTTTTTCAACAGACTGTACAAGCGCAAGCCCGCATTCGCATCCAACTTCCGAACCTTTTAGATTCGTGGCGCGTATTATACGAGATCCGTTTTGCATGGAATTAGAATGAAAAATATTTATCGATCCCACTCCGGATAAGTTTATAGAGCGACTTTCAGGAAGACGTCCAACATGGATTCGAGTGTAAAGCATATTAAATTATTTTTGGTTGCATAGCAATTATAAATGTCATTATTTCAAAATTTAATCTTTGTGAATTTTTTTAATTTATGACCTGATAAGCTGAAATTTCTAAATTCGTTGTTTTCTTTAATGACCATTACAACGGTAAGTGCCAAATTATATAAAATGCGTTATGATTAACAAAATATCAAATTGACCAGCTTCGTTCAACACACTTTCAAAGATAAACTCCGATGAAGATAAACGCCTTATACTAGTCCTGCCCTCGATCGATAGCTTTGTCCTTCAGTGTAGAAATGAACCGATAAAATGATATAATTACACTAATAATCCTAATTGGTTTATTTCTTCACTGCATCATTCATACAACCCGTAAATATTGTAGATTCCAGACATTCAACAACTGAGGTCATAAACATGGATATTTTTGAATCGAAACGGCTGTTTTTTTTTTTGTAATTCAGGTAAGACTTCATGAAGCTGTTGAATAAGAATGTCAACACCTGAACTGATAAGTAGTCCGTCTGAAGAAGCCACTTTACATTCGAGAGGTTATCGGCTACTTAAAAAATTAGGCGAAGGTTCGTACGCTAAAGTATACCTGGCCGAGTTTCGAAGCGATGAAGAACGCAAGAATCAACTGGCTTGTAAAATAGTAGATACGTCGAAAGCGCCGAAAGATTTTGTCAGAAAGTTTTTACCTCGAGAATTGGACATTCTCATAAAATTGAACCATCCACACATTGTCCACGTGCACAGCATTTTCCAACGTAAGGCCAAATACTTTATATTCATGCGTTTCGCTGAAAACGGGGACCTGTTAGACTTCATACTGAAACACGGAGCGATAGCCGAGAGTCAAGCCCGCGTCTGGTTGAGACAAATGGCGCTGTCTCTACAATATTTGCACGAGATGGAAATCGCTCATCGTGATTTGAAATGCGAGAATATTTTGATAACGAGCAACTTCAACGTAAAAATGGCCGATTTCGGTTTTGCGAGATACGTGGTCGACAGTCGCGGCAAACATTTAACCAGCGACACCTACTGCGGTTCTTTGTCGTACGCGGCACCGGAAATATTACGCGGCATGCCGTATCATCCGAAAATCGCCGACATATGGTCGCTCGGCATAGTGCTTTACATAATGTTAAATAAAGCGATGCCTTTCGACGACGGAAATATAAAACGTTTATACGAACAACAAAGCAACAGACGTTGGCGATTTAGAGCAAAAGTAGTCGATATTTTATCGGATCAAGTAAAGAAACTGGTCTCCAACATGCTGGAGCCCGAAACGACCAAACGGTTTCGGATCGACCAGATCGTAAACAGCGACTGGTTATTTATGGATCCGAGATTGATGGTTCTGAGTTCGGCCGAGCAAGCCGCTATGCAACAAGCGACCGAGGAAAGAAAAAAGCATTACACGCATCAGGACGACAAGAAGAGCCAGAAAAAAGACATAAAATCGGCAGCGCCCGTGTCGGTACCGAAAATAGCAGCGGACCACAACGCGACACAGAAACAGGCGGACTACAGATCAGACGACGTGGCCGTTACGGTATTCAAAGATATCAGTTTGAAACACAAAGGTTCCGAGGAACAGTCCGAAGTGCAGAAAGTTTATTTTGGAGGATCTAAAAACGAATCCGTGAAAGACGCTGCCAAAGAAAACTCTCCGAAAACTTAAATTTACGATAAATCTAAATACAGTCGGTTTTCCGTGTTCGCGGCAGTCTCAACACCTATCTCGAAAACGTGAACTCGGTATTCCTGTTGGAATAACCTCAGAAACAGAAAAATATATACACATGTTTAAAGCATTTTTATTATATTTCACAACGGTGAGTCCTTCTCGACTTTATTTGCAATTTCTCGTTGAAAGTAGGGGAGGACGGGGTCAACTGTAACAGGGGTCAATTGTAACTGACTATTTTAGTGACATATATTGTACATTTAGTCGCTGGTGACTGAATGTTTATCAATGCAGTAGAATCATTTTCTCATTTTGTTGGTAGATGTCACTAAAATAGTCACTGTTACAATTGACCCCGTCCTCCCCTAGTTATTTTCTTAGCTCTATTAGATTTAGTTCGTTATCGCAAAAATACGAATAGAGATTCTGTGAATACGGAACTGGACTGTATGTCAAGAAAAAATAGTTCGGGGAAGAAATAAAATTTAAGTAAAAATGTGTTGTTTTTTTTTTCGCAAACAAAATATTTACATGCTATATCGAACTGTGGGTGTTTTTAGTAAAAATTGCAATTATTATTAACTTGTTTATTATTCGTTTTAAAAATTACATATCATATCCGCTATGAATGAAACTAAATATGTAAATTTGGTCTGACTTTTGGAATAACATTAAAAATTGTGCATCGTTAACAGTGCTTATTATTATTAATCAATAACAATTTATTAATTATCTTGTGATAAAGTTGATTTGTATTATATAATATACTGTATTGTCTTATTAACAGTCGCACTTAAAATTATTACACCAATAAATAAAAAAATATTAAAATTCAATAAAAGTATATATCAATACAAATACGTTATGGAAAAAAATAAGCAATTATTAATGAAGAATAGTTAAATCAGTCACATTTAAATAACAGTTATTATTTTTTTGGGTTTTCAAATGTCATATACTTCGCAAATATCAATTCCGATTTGTAGCAATTAGAAATAACAGACGAACTGCCGTTTCCTCTTTGTTTAAAGCAATTGTTTTTGTTTTTATGACGGGCGCTAATTGTATAGCATCTCTGATAGCGTTCTTTTGTTACGCAATTTCGAAAATACAAACATAACCTAGAATTTACTTAAATTTACAAAGAAGTTTTCAGAATTTATCGGAGTCCTATTCTGGTTTTACAGTAATTTAAATGCAGTAGAATTACTAATTTGAAAATCAGCTAGCAATATTAAACACAACAAACACACTGAAATATTTTGACAGATAACCAAATTTACTTTTTTTCGAATCACGTTATTGTTTTAAAACAATAACAACTTACGACTTAAAATTAAAAATAATTAAGTTTTACTCACATTGTGTAAACTGTACGTTTTTTTTGGGGGGGCTTTGGGTACTCTATTAAACGAAAATAAACATCCTGATAACACTACACTACTTTATCGCACCCACTCAGGTGACACAGGTCTAAGGCAATTGGTGTGATACAGAGGGGAAGACATTTCGTAACATTCATAACTGTTCTACTATAAATGTCAATTAGATTCATTAAATACTGATTGGTTTTTTATCATTGTTTGATTTGTAAATTGTAAGTCTCGGTAAGTATATTCATTTGTTATCTCTGATTAAAAACATTTGAATTTAATGCTCTGTACATTTGTTTTATTTTAAATTTCAAAGTTCAGCCTGAACAAAATCTAATTAAAAAATGAATATTGTTTACAAATCAAACACCGAGTTTGTGAAATAATATGTTTAAATGTCTTAATTCTATTAATACAGACAACATGTAAACGGCCAGTTATTAAAAGGTCCTCTGATTTTGTTTGAAAAATATAATCGACTGTTCATACTCCGTTCGTTAATGCATATTAAATTAAAAGATATGACTTAGATAATAAATTGGTACGAATTTATATTCCTTAAATAAAAAGAAAAAAACATTTAAAAATAATAATGTTCAAATGCTTAAAAAACGACTATCCAATCTTGGATAAATAAAACAATCTAAAAAAGTTTTCAGCCCAACTCCATTCACCTTGTACAATGTATTCACAAATGTTTTTAATGTTTGTTATCAGCAAAGGCCTTGTACGATAGATTACCGAAGTGAAATTATAAAATGGCGTCAAGAATCAATAATTAGGCTTAATAAATTACAATAGTACAATCCATTCAAATACAAACAATATTAAAATATTCTTAAAATATCGCCAGCAATTTATGAACACACTGTAGTTTATTTTTATATTCTTACTCTTTTGAAGTATACTAAACGAGCGTAGCCGTGTCCCTCGATCTCAGTAATAGAGGCGACGCACTGTTAGACTGAAGTCCGCCGTCGGATAGCGATGGGTCTTCAGTGAGATGACAGACACCCGCGCCCTTTGCTACGATTCTCTTCATCGTCTATATTCAAGACATTCACATATTCAAATTTTTCCAATTCAAAACATGCATTCGATAAAAAAATCATCGATTTAAAATTTAAGAGTACGAATAATGATTCCAGTTTTTTATGATCAGCAAAAACTATGTACAGTAAACCTCAGTAATAACATCTTCCGTTTATTGCGAACTTAGTTTCAAATCCTGCCGCTTTTCCTTACGTCATTTCGAAAGTAACAAACCGATTTTCAGTCTCCCTCGAGGTTCGTTACAACTAAAGTTTACTGTGTTTTATTGACTCGATACTCAAACAAGGACGCTAATTTTCGACATCACTCAAGTGCGTAATGTGACACATTTCGAAACAATTAATTAAAATTATGTTTTTTTACACGGACATGTTAATTAGCATTATTATTATAGTTAGCACAAAAAATATTAGTAACTTATTGCTATGTAAATGTGTAAATGATTTATTTTAATTTTAATTAAAAAATTTTGAAAACGACGTTAACTTCTTGATTATTTGATTAAAAAAAAAAAAAAAAAAAAAAAAAAAAAACAACTTCATCGATCACTGAAACCATGTTGACTATGAAAAGCGATTTCGAAACAAATGATTGACAATGAAAAAAGTTCCAATAAACTGTACGTCACAGCACTGTTATGCAGTCTTCTATGAAACGTCATCATCAGATACCCCGCGCAACTCCTGACCCACAAGTTAAGACTTCTATCTGCATTTACCGTCAGCACATTACTACAAATAAGCATCTATCACTGTCATACGCTAGAAGTGTTCACTGAATCTATCTCATTCAGTCAACACTTTTGACAGCTTCGACTCGGCGGTACGCATGTCCTACATACACATACAATATACACGGCTTATGGCAGTAGTGCCTAGTGTTACAGTGTATCGTCGTTGGTTCTGCAAAAGCTCCTATGTGCATAGTTGGCAGATTTTACGTTTTTTAGACGAAAAGATTCAGGAAACGGAGCTCTATACACTAGTAATACCTCCAAATTAATTTTACAGTAACCAACAAGGGGAAGTAACTCGTATATGTGAAAAGTTGTATCAAATAATTCCTCCCATGTGCCAATAAATCCGAAATTAACGTTAAATATTTTTTAAGAAAATACTTCGTCTTAATTAAACACGTATAGTGAAGATAAGTATGAATTAGTAATATACCTCTGAAATTGCTAGTTCTTACCATCCATTGCTAAATAACCACTTTTTGGCCTTTCCTGCAAATTTTACTTTTTGCACATGAGAGGTATTACAAAACCTACGACGGTATGTTGTAGTTTGTCAGCATAATTAAAGTTTGGATATTACAGAAAACGTTCTGTGTGAGTTTGGTTGGAACTTTTTCATTGCGTAAACCCGTGAACGTGTACAGCTCGAAACATTTTGTTAGACTGTTAGTGAGTTAGAGCAGACTTACACCACCAGCATTCCCATCATCGAAGACATTCACTTCACCTGACAGCGCCGCTCCGTTCATATTCGATAACGGACACACTAAGTCCCCGTAGTCGAGCTCACCTTTGCTCTTCTTTCTTTTCAAAGAAAACTGCGATTTTTTAGCAACCTACAATCAAAACATTTCAAATAATTTCAGAACTTAATAGCAGTATAGCTGGGAAACAAATTTCTCTTAAGGAGGTTGATGCGTTACAGTCCCAATCAAAAGTAAGTCGAATTCTAAATGGGAACTTTTCCATAATAAATTTTTACAAAAGGTTATAAGTCGATGATACCAATAAATTATTGTCATAAAGGCATAAATAAATCATTTTTGTTTAATATTAATTAATTATTTAAGTATTTTACTTAATGGACTAACTTTTGAATTTTTTGTACAAAGTTAGGTTAGAAAAAATAAATTTACGTAAATATCTGTGTTTTACATATTTTTTGCAGTAAATAATTAAAAAAAGAAATTAGAAGTACTAAAAATTAAAATTAAATCATTAAAAAGTTGAAAATTCAGTTAAAATTGTCAAGAATAAAAGTCCATAATCGAAAAGTGCTAATGTTTAAAATTTTTTTTTATTGATTAAAATTCTCCTAATTAAATTGGAAAAAATATTAAAATATGCGTAAGACATCGATGCTTTACATAGTTAGTTTTCGGAACTGCTGACATTATTTGGTTATTTGCAAAAAATTAAAATGTACCGTTTGCATGCTAGGTTGACATATTTTCCGTAAGACTAAATGTAAAAGTTTTTTTTTTAATTTTTAACTTTATAAATCTCCTAATGATTTCGGATTTTTTACAGAAAATTTTGTCATAAAAAAATCTATCAAAAAAACTTTATTTCAGACTTTTTCCATTATCTTCGTAAAACGGCTCAACAGATTCGGCTTAAGCTCAGTATAACACCGAGTTTAATTGATAAGCTCACAAATATGTTGTGTAAGGACAACCGAAACAAACTGCTTATATATCTGTATAAAACACGACCGTGTTCACCGTGGACACATTAATGTCCTCGAGAACACAGTTATGTTCCCGGGCCGGAATAGTTGAGCCCGATCGCCCCTGGGCGTCTCAATTTCAATATTCACAAACTTGAATCTTTGATTAACGTCTGAATACACAAACTTTACCAACCTTTAGTTTAGCAGCGGGCGTTAATGGCACATAACCTAACGTAGCTTCGGCCTCTCTTTTTTCTTGTATAACGTCACGACCCAGTAGCTCCTTGAAATGCGTACTCAAGTGTCTTCGCAGCAATGTTTTGCTCGGCGGGATATTCAATAAAGTAGCTAGTAATTCGCCGGTGAACTTTGGTTCCAATACCATGAGGGCGCCGTGTACGCCCGCGCCCCGTAAATTGGGCGCATATTCGGCTAAGTCGACCATA
This sequence comes from Xanthostigma xanthostigma, assembly GCA_963575645.1. Lineage (NCBI taxonomy): Eukaryota > Metazoa > Arthropoda > Insecta > Raphidioptera > Raphidiidae > Xanthostigma > Xanthostigma xanthostigma. Next base: position 17,450,138 of record OY754473.1, on the reverse strand, counting down.
CGCAGCCATTCCATGACGCGGTGCGCGGTCCATACAGATATTTGTTTCGGATCCGGAGGTGTCGGTTCTTCGGGCGCCGAACGTCTCACCAAACAATTGGGATCGAACGAGTGTTCGCGTAATACCTACGAATGTATTTAATAAATTATCAGTCACATGGAATAGGGTATATGCACAATTTTTGAAAATATTTTAAATCAATTATTTTCATATTAAAAGTTATCAAACACATGAAATAATTCAGTAAAACATTCTTATTGAATTAAAAAATAAAGATTCTTTTTGGGCAAGCCATTTTTAATATTTAAACCCACCATTTTTGGGCGGGAGATCTGTGACGTCATATAACGCGTTTCGATATTTTATATTTCGCGCGTATTTATTGCATTTTCGTTTAATTAATATTTACTATTTAGCAAAAATTTAAAATGGAAAAACTATTTAGAGTTTAATCAATTGCAATAAAGATTACAAAAAATAACATTTAAGCCAAATATAAAATAAATTACATGCACATACCCTATTACGGCTGTTTATTTTTAACAGTTCTACCAACCGCCAATATGTAAAAGTCACTAGGAAAAAAATTACCTGAATGCCTCGCCTTAAGCTAGTGGCATGCAGCAACGAAGTCACATGCAATGCTGCCAAATCGTCTACGGTCAATCTATGCAGTAAGCGGCCATCTACGCGGCCATTTAAGAAAGCCTCTTTGTGTTGCGGTAACCCCGTATCGTCGAGCCACCTCAAAACCCACGCGGTGTCCAGTTTTCCGGCCGCCGTCAAATGCGGATCGCTCGTACCGTTGTCAGTGACATCGAGTACAGCTAGCTGCAATTTTTTACGATGAAGAACGTTCTTAATTCCTAATTCCTTTTCTAAGTCGTGCGCGGACGCCGACTGCAACTGAGCGCCGTTTTTGACCCATCGTTTCGCCTCGGTTATGTAACACTCCAAGCCTAAATCTTGTATCCAATCACAAATTGTGTCCGTATCCCATTCGGAAAATGGAATGTCAGGCCTGGAATACAACGTTAAGTTAAGAAGACAGTTTTAAATATTAATTTTTACAATTCTGTACATCAAAATAGAAAAAAAATATTGAGGTTGTGTTTTTTTTTTTTAAAACATACCGTTTTTGTTCTTGGGGTTCGCTCCAGCCTAGTCTTGCACTGGCGGTAGCTCTAACTCCACCTCTACGAAATTCTCCTTCACTCGGAAGATCGTCCAGATTTTCCGATCCGGATCGTTTCATCCGACCTAATATTTTCTTTAAGCCTTTCGATTTATTTATTTGAAGGGAAGGTGATTGTTGCGGAGAATAACTATTAGTTCCGTCTGTCGAATCGATGACGACCGACTCTGTCTCCGCTAAAAACACGAAACGATACGAATGAGCTTTAAATTTATATATCGTGTATTTCGAATCGTAAATTCAACTTTAACTATGATAAATTGTTATAAATACGAATATTACTATAAAATTGCAGAAAGAAGTAAAGGAGAAATAGCTAAAGCGAAAATACTACACGGTCTGGAATTTTGGCACTTTAAATCAACAAGAAAAATAAAAAATATAGATTAGTAGACATTTATATTAATCAAAAAACATCGCATCTCTTTTAAACATGCAGTACGCAAGCATTAATAATTGTTTATCGAGTAAGTCATTGCATTTCATATTTTTAACAAGCATTACTTCATTCTATTCGATTAAGGGACAAGCGCTCAAAGCGTTTGTCTGATCTTTCAGAGCTCAGTCGTGGAAACAAATAAGTTACATATCTGTGGTCACAGAGTAAAAATCGACGCGCCTTCCGGCAGGTTAAAATGCTACAACATTTTAACGCAAAAAACTAACACCAGGGCCGGATTAATAGTTAATTAAAATGGGATATAACCTCCAAAATTTTGAACCTCCGTCAGCGGATTACAGTCCGATATATTTGTATAAAATAATATGCTTTTGATATGTAATAAAACTACTTTAGTACTTTTCACACATTGTCCAGATCTAGTCGGTATTTGACAGAAACGCAGGCTAAATCCGGCCCTGATTGTAACCACAGACAATAATTATCACATAACAGATTAACGAAGCACGATATTGCATCCAGCTGCAAGCCTAAAACAAACCCGAATGTCACCTAGATTTGGTACAGATTGACCTTTCCCTCTGGTAGACCCTAGCAGTGAGGTAATTCCCCTACCGAATACAACGCCTTTCCTAGTCGTGTTCGCTGTGCCCGTTGCCGGCGTTTGTGTGTTCGCATTGCCGTCTATTCTGCCATTCGACGCGAACGTTTGCCGAGGCAAACTTCCATAGTGAAGGTCGACTGTGCGCCGATAATTCGCTGGAGGTGTCTAAAAAAGAAAAAAACCGCAATTCATTCCATTTTCACCGAGCCACAGTACAAACGCAATCAGTAGTTTGACTCCAGTCGAAACGCTTGATCTTTTCGTTCCTGATCGCACTACTACATGCGCAGTTTCTGATTGGCCGCTGACGTGAAACTACTGGTTATATTGTGGTATAGACAAAGTTGCAAAATTTACAAACATTGTTTTAAAGTATATTCTTAATATAAAAGAAAATCATGACATGAAAAATAAGTTCCAACCCGAAGTAGTTCGGTGTATAAAGACGCCATCAGGTCTTCAGACACCAAACAATTTAATTTATTCCTACACTGGCATCGAGAATAAAATTATTGACAACCAAACACGCATACTGCTGTCAAAAATCGAATTACAAAAAACGAGTGTGCTAGACCACACGACTGAAGTAAAACTTCTTCCTGCCATAATTTGTTATTATTCACCAGAAAATTCACAAAATATGAACTTTAAAACGAATTTACAATTTTATTCACTTTAAAAGTAGAATATTACATAAAGATAATGAAAACAAAAGTAATACATTGCAATCACTTAGCCCTCATTGGATTTTAGTCACCCGATAGCGCCACTGGCAAGTAAAGAGTACTGATTATATTTTCGGCCACCTGATGGCGCCAAATATGTGTCATTCTATTGTTAGTACTGATTATATTTTCGGCCACCTGATGGCTCCACTAGCCAGTAAAGTATTTGTTGAGGAAGAGAGAAAGAAATTGTGCGCGCGCACCTCTCTCTCTTGCCCCTACAGTAATATACGAAGCATAACTCTTTCTCTTTCTATCTTCACTAACTTATATCTCCCTCTCAACTTCCGTTCGCCTCGCCCGATCACGCACTTTCCGTAAACGCTCTCGTCAGGCTTACTCCCCAAGTCAAACGGCCTAAAGAAGTTTTACTTCAATTATTGTCTGGGCGTCAAACGGCGCCTAGCTAAATCAGTTAAGTGCGCGGCCATTTTAAAATTCAGAGATGACCTTCAAATGACATCACTTACTCTTGGCGGTGGAATATCCTGTTGGTTTGGGGTATTGTCCGCTTGCTGGACAGGCGACTGTCTTAATACCGACGCGTTCAATATCGAACTCGGCGATGACGAAAGTACAGTCAACTAAAAAAACAAAGCACGATCATTCCCAATTCACCGGTAACCGTCGCTAAAATCGGTGCGTCGTAGCTTACCGGACTTCCGGCGTGGATCGGCGTCGACGTTTGCTGCGGTACGGGCGACGTTCTCGGCATCAATGGCGGCTTCTTCAGATGACCCGTAATACTGTTCGTCAAGGGATTGTTGTTATAATGACTAGTTCGCAGTTCGACGTTCTCCCGTTCGAGAGCCGCCTGCTGAAGCTTGAGTTCGCTCATCGCAGACATCAACTCCAGTTTCTGTGTTTCGAGCGACGATCGCGACAGCATTTCCTATAAAAAACGCATTCTCAAATAGTTAAACAAAAGAATAATCCGACGATTCATTATATACTACCCGATGTTTCGACAGGAGCTGTTGAAAAACTCTATCGAAAAATTTCTACGAATGAAAGAGTGCACAAAACAAAAATTCCCCTATTTCGAAGTGTTCTTTCGCATGCAGAAGTTTGTCGATACAGTTTTTCAACACTTTCAATTTTTTAATTCCAGTGCTCTTAGATGCCGAGCGTTTATACTCTACGATGTGATTAGACCTCACAAAAAATTGTCCTTTTTTCTTCCGTATGACAGTGACTTTAGACTGTGATCGTATAATTGCAGTTTTTAAACCTACAGAAGCTGTCTAGTGTCATTGTGAAATTCCCTGTCATGTAGAACAAAAACAAATGATTGATCTACATAGAAGAAGATCGCTTTTAGAGCTAAATTTTGATCAAACTGCATAGAAAATGTTGTTTCTAGTGATGTGTCCACATGACTCTTTATTGGGAGCTGGCTCCGTGTGCTCCGCTCACTAAAAAGAGTCGCTCAGAGGGAGTTGTTCAAAGGAGCGACACTAGACAGCACGCACTACACAAGAGTGCAGACTGCAGAGGTGTGAACTGTCATCATGCATGCTCAGGAGTCGCGTAGCATTGCATAGCACAATACACACTCAGCTCTGAGCTCATTTTAATATGATTCTGATCTTAGATCATTCGCATTTCGGATAAACCATAAAGTATAATAAAAACTTAACAATAACAATGTTTATTGTTACAATATTATATCTTTGTCAACGACGTCAATGTGAATGGTTTAAGTCACTGTAAGCTTAGTACCTACTTATTGCACTTACAGTGTGTCATTCAACATTAAATGACTCAGCAAAGATAACTCCGCACGTGCAAAATTCACTAATGCCTCTGTGGCCTGTGCTGTGTGCGCTCTGTAAATGTACGAATGCAACAGTACAGAACAGCTCAGCACAGAGCAATGGCGCTCGGAGTGAGTCGTTCACAAAAAAAAGAGCGACTCGCTCCGCTCCGAAAAAGGAGTCGTTCATTATGAACAACTCGCTCAGGAGCGACAAATCGCTAGTGGTTTCGAAGTGGAACGTGTGAAAAAAACCAAGTACGAGTGGTCACAGTCTAAGGCCATTGCCAAATCAGACTTTCTGACAATGCTTTCCGCAAGCCATCATCGGTCCGAGTCGTGTCAGATCGTTATTTAGGTTCAGGCGATGCGACATATATAAATAAATGCAGAAATTATTTCTACGTAAGTTCCCATTAAAATCTAATTAACTGAATAAAAATATAAATACTGAAGTTCATCTGAAAAATAACGACAAATATAAATCTTACTCAAATCAAAACCCATTTCGATTTTTTACGGATCAACCAAAACTAAATACAGAGAGACATCTTCCTGAACACAACGGCGTCGAAATCGTTCAAATGGCCTCTCGAGAAGTTAACGTACATAAAAAAAAATTTGAAAAGTAGTTTGACCCTGCAGGCCATCCCTGTAACTTCCCGCTATTTTCGAGTTCAAAACGCTCAAAAATATGTCAAATATAGCAAGAAGTTTATTTTTTAGCTCTTCGAGCTCAAAAAAAAAACACTTTGTTACGAAATTTTCGTTCACGATATCTCATGAACAAATGAAGCGATTTTGATGCGATTTGCGGCAGTCGACGCAATTTTTTAACCTTAAAAAGTAATTTTATACAGAAAAATCGATCTCATAGGAATTTTACGAGAAATTTAAAAAAAACACTTTTTAAAAATTTTTCGTTCACGATATCTCGTGAACAAATGAGCCGATTTTGATGCGGTTTGCTGCAATCGACGCAGTTTTTTTAACCTAAGAAAGTAAATTATTACAAAAAAATCGATTTGATAAGAATTTTACGAGTAATTTTAAAAAATTACTTTTTTCCTAATTTTTCGTTCACGTTATCTCATGAACAAATGAACCAATTTTGATATGGTTTGCGGCGATCGACGCAGTTTTTTTAGCTTAAGAAAGTAATTTATTACAAAAAAATCAATCTGATAACAATTTTAAGAGTCATTTTAAAAAAACACTTTTTTACGATTTTTTCGTTCACGGTTTCTCGTGAACAAATGAACCGATTTTGATGCGGTTTGCGGAAATCGACGCAGTTTGTTAAGGAGAAGAGCTGATTAGTTTTTGGAATTAATCGGTTTAGTAGTTTAGAAAATTTTTTACAAAAACAAATTTTTAAAAATTTTTGAAACTTGTTTTTTTAAGATTTCTCAAAATTTTTTGGGCCGAATCGTTTCAAATTTTCAGGAAGTCTAAGTTCACCAAGATCACGTCAGATGCCGCAAACCACGTTTCAGTCGGACACTCCGTTCAAAAGATATAAAAGGTTTACATACATACATACATACACACACACACACACACACACACACACACACACATCCATACATACAGCCCTACGGACATCATCGCCAAAATAGTTTCAATAGCTTCCTAGGACCCCAAAACGTCGAGATCTGGCGAAAACTCGATTTTCGAAAATCGGGGTGAAACCAATAACTTCCCGATTTTTGAAAAAAAAAAAATTTTTTTTTTTTTTTTTTTAAAGCGGGAAGTTAAAAATTTACATTTGAAACTATTGAACCGATTTAAATAAAAATTATACGGGACAAGTCCGTCATCTTTCTGAATATACCGGCGTTATCGGTTAACCACTCGAGAAGTTAAAGGCAGAACAAACATCAAGACAAATCGAAGAATCTCATTAGAGATTCTTTTCTGTGCTAAATGCCGACGAATCTCTAGCGTATTCGTATACATTGATTTTGCCTGTCTCCCATATAACGCCGTGTATATGAGGCTAGTTTCCAAGTTTTATAGTTTATAAATATACGCGTCGAATTGATAACCTCCTTTTTCGAAGTCGGTTCTAAAAATGGATAAGTTGACATCTGAACGACGCCATCATTTTTTACATTTGCAGTCCTAGGACAGTACACCAAACGGAGCTATTCAACTTTAAAAAAATACAAGCTAAGTAGTCAATCGATACATCGATGTACATCAATCAACGATTAAAAATTAACGATTATTTTAATTTTTCAATTATACAATAATAAAATTTTGACTAGTTTACATAGCGAAATCACATATAATATACAAAAAGTCTAAATAAAAATATCAATTCTAATTAAAAATGTACCCCATTTAGTAAACAGGCAATGATTTACTATTTTTTCTAGTCTATTTTTTTTAACATCTCTTACATTTACGCCACCGTATCAGCAACATTTTACCTCTTTTTGAAACAATACAATAAAAAAAAAAAACAGCTATGTAGTGATGTGTCCACATGACTCTTGATTGGGAGCTCACTAAAAAGAGTCGCTCAGAGCGAGTCGTTCAAAGAAGGAGACACTAGACAGTACGCACTACACAAGAGTGCAGACTGCAGAGGTGTGAACTGTCATCATGCATGCTCAGGAGTCGCGTAGTTTTGCATAGCACAATACACACTCAGCTCTGAGCTCATTTTAATATGATTCTGATCTTATATTATTCGCATTTCGGATAAACTATAAAGTATAATAAAAGCTTAACAATAATAATGTTTATTGTTACAATATTATATCTTTGTCAACGACGTCAATGTGAATGGTTTAAGTCACTGTAAGCTTAGTACTATTGCACTTACAGTGTGTCATTCAACATTAAATGACTCAGCAAAGATAATTCCGTACGTGCCTCTGTGGCCTGTGCCGTGTGCGCTCTGTACATGTGCGAATACAACAGCACAGAACAGCTCAGCACAGAGCAATGGCGCTCAGTGAGTCATTCACAAAAAAAAAGAGCGACTCGCTCCGCTCCGTAAAAGGAGTCGTTCAGGAGTGACACATCGCTACGGCGGCGTAAACAGTAGAGAAACGATACAATACCTAAAATAATTGTTTTACTACTAAATTATTTTTAATAATTTTCCCAAATGAAACGCAATGGATTGCGCTTAAAGATATTCGGAAAGGACAATGAATGGTTAAGTCGAGGATCGAAAGAGAAATAATCTTTTATAATCGAAATCCATTGCGATCGATCATGCAAAGTGCTTCTAATTACTGATTAGTCCGAATCGATTAAATGAAAGTGTGCATGGATTCGTGCTCGCAAATAAAAACATGAAGAATAAAAAATACTTTTTGTTTATCAATGTGGCTGGCTATGTAAGTAGCGAGTGCCCTTACTCTCTGCAATAGGTCCTCGGCATTGCCCAGCAACTGTTTCTTCTCGTTCAACATTTTCTCCAGTTCGGATATCTTCTCCGACTGGGCGTCGATCTGTTCCGATAGCACGGACACTTGCAGCTGGAGCGACTCTTTTTCGTTCTGCAGCCGTCTCACCTTCTCGTCCTGTTCCTGAGTCTGGAACAAAAGGAAAACAGACTATAAAAAATTGTTCTCGATTTTTTTCTTCGAATACTATAACAGCTCTGAATTCGATTCACCATAGACGCATGTCATCGACACCGACCAAGTCCGTGAAAATTTGTCCACATTTGGTAGGACCGTCTATCAAGTTCTGTTTCGAAAATGCAACTAAAACATTAAGATCGAAAACCATATTATGATGAAGACTAGTGCGCTTGCGCTAGAAACGATCTCGAGACAAGAAATAACGGATCGATTGATTGATATTGCCGGTGTAGCGCTTGCGCTAGAAACGATCCTCGAGACAATAAATAACTGATCGATAGATTGATTTTGCCGGTGAAATAATTTGGTTCAGTCGTGTCGCTCGTCGATCGTTACGAACGAGGTTAGAAGTCAGCGAGCCAATACGATTACTGCACAAATATCGATGTATCGATGTTTCGCTGACTTTGAACAGTTTCATTCACTACAAGCTTTAAACAAGTGCGAAACGCCTTGCCTGTACAAAAAGTTTGAATAACACCTCAAAAAAAAATTGAATAGTGTGCAAGCGAAAGGACTCCCCGATCACTTCCAATTTTAATGTTGCCCCACCTATAAATAAATATCAGTTATGGAATTACAAAAAAACGCAATCAGCAAAACGTTTATTAATATAATAATTTCTTGTTAATAACATTAGTGAATGCGTTACACAGTAGCAATATTAGTGTTGTTAGTATTTGCAGTTTACTTCCATCGATACACAATATATCAATACCTTGTAGCTGTTCCAGTTATAAGTACGCGAATCTGCCGCATTTCCGCCGTAACAGTGGCAGCACGTGGGCGGCAAAGTGTGGTACGCGCAACAACCGTAACGAGCGACATCTCTCGAACTATTACCATACCGATATCCGTAACGATACTCCGAACCGTTCGCGTTGTACAGGTCCGGATGACTTCCGAGTCCGTTACGCTCGTGCAGTCTCTGATTGCTGCCGCCATCGGTCAACATCGACGAACTTCCGTATCGTTTCGGATCGCTGCGTTCGTGGTGCTTGTGAAAACTGTCGTAGCAGGGCGACGGCACCTCGCAGCGTCCGTGACACGACGAGTAATCGCACCTCGTCGGCGACAGCTCGCATCGCGGCGGCGGTGGCGGGAAATGGAATTCCCGTTCGGGCGATTTGTGCTGCTGCTGCTCTTGACTGTATTTCCCGACGTGAGTCGAACGCGATCTCTGATCGCGATCCTGTCTGTTCGGATGATGCAATCTCCGCCGATCCAGACTGCCCGGCGCGGACTTGTCCGAAGCGTACCGACGGGGAGAACTGTCCGTCCGATTGCGCAGAGGCGGTCGACAAGGAGGTTTCGTCGCCAGTGTCGGATTCGATTGCATGTCGGTATCGGTCGACCGATTGTTCGGCGACAGTTCGGGTGACGGCGCATGCGCCTGTTGCGATCGGTACGGATCGTCGCGTTTTGTCGTGTTTTGAATCCATTGGAAGTCTTCGTCGCAACAAGTTGAATTATCTGTTTTGTTTAATATTTTTTTGTAAGATATTTATACATGTACACTGGCCAAACGTAGGTCATCGCATTTCGACTGAAACAACGGACGGAAAAAAACAACGTTTTTGCTACGGAATTCTATAACTTCCCGTCTTTTAAGGACCCTTATTTCCCACGAGTGGAGAAAGTACTAAACATAATTTTGACGTGCGTTTGTCGACGTAAATGGGACTGTCCTACATATTTTTTTTTAGCGCTGGAATCTATACAAACTGAAAAACAATTTTTTTGAGAATTTTTCGGAAACTTTTTTCTACCGTAAAAAAAGTGTTTTTTTTAATTTAATTTCAAACATAGAATTATGCTGCTACATAAATGACGAAGTCTCTGCCAGGCTGTGATTGGCTGGCTGTAGTTGACTACAATAAAGAAACTAAAAGACAAGCTGTGTGATAAGTGGCACTATAATATTAAACATAATTTTTTGTCATGACAATAAATTTTCTATGTACCTACTTGTACAAAGCACACACTAAATACTCTATCTATCCGCCTACTGTATCACGCCCACTATGATCTGTCACAATCGAAAGCAAACGACGAAGAATACATATACATCTCTTTCCATAAATAAAGAAGTGTAACTATGATCTACGCCAATAGGTTGTAAAGCGGTTTATGTTCAGCGTTTAATAGCGTTATTATTACAAGAACGAAAAACTTTCGATATTGATTACCCTATTCTATAAGTATCGGTTAATCAGCTAGTATAGAGATCAGTGATTCAAACAAAAAAAAAAGCGCTCCGAAGACAAGGTTCGTTTTGAAGGAGATTTATTTGGTTGAGGAACAAATTTGAAATAAGCTTTACCTGCAGAGTATCGCTTGTGGCCAACGTTTCGAAAAATATATTTTCATCATCAGGGCCATCTTAACTTGCATTGAGGCCCTGATGATGAAAATATATTTTTCGAAACGTTGGCCACAAGCGATACTCTGCAGGTAAAGCTTATTTCAAACTTGTTCCTCAACCAAATAAATCTCCTTCAACACATATTTTTGGAACAAAACTTCTACTAACAAGGTCCGTTGTTATGTCTATTCCGAGATTAATTCCGAACCGACGTTATTTCAACAAAAATACGAAGACTTGTTCTTATTCTGGCCAGTGATGACGACACCGTTTACACGACACGTATGCTGTTATATGAGATTAGCTGTTGTACTTAAAAAACGGACCGGAACCGTTTCCCAAACCATCTGTAAATTATATAGGGATAACGATAAGATCGGGAAACCAGTTCCGGACGTATCGAGTTTCCGTTTTCGAATAAACAAAAGCAACACGATCGGAACGTTAGATTCAGTGACGTATTCGCATCCCTGCGCAAAGACTTGAGTGTCTCCTAATAGCAAACTATAGCTATTTATTTGACTATTTTCAGTGGCGGTTGCTCTATGAACGCTATAGAGCTGCAGAACAACCAAAATCAAATAATTTTAAAATTAATTTTCCATATTTAATGTTAGGAAATAGTTACACAATCAACGCTAAAGTTTAACAGTCATTGGAAGACCACAAAACTCGTGCGTGTTCTGCGCTCCGAAGCAACACATGAAACGTCATCATCAAATACCGTCGGCGTACACCGAGCAACTCTTGCCTCGCAAGTTATGGCGTGTTATTTGAATCGGCTTTGAGCTGCATTTACCGTCAGCACATTTAAGCATCTATAGCTGGCATATGTGTTTACTGAATCTGGCTCTGCCTTTGACGGCTTCGGTTCGGCGGTAATGCACATTACATGATACAGGACACACGGCAAAGGTTACAGTGTATGTTATAACTTGTGTCAGCAATGTTTGAAAAATTAAAACATTCATAATTTAATCAACCTCCCCTCCATTCCTAGTCCGTGTTATTGGAGGTACCTTCGGTTGACCCCGCGGGGCACACAATTAAAATGTGCACGAGCCGCCACTGAATATTTTACAACCTTGCGTACTGATTTCGTAATGAAACTATTAATTTAAGTTAATATTATTCTGATGCGATGAATAAACAAGTTATGAGAACAAAAACAGATACCAACAACACATTCCTGTTTGTTTCTCGCGGGATACGGAATTATTATTAGGTTTGAAGGTTAAAGTATGGACTATGGTCGTTTCTGATGAATTAAAAAAAATGTTTGATGTTAAAAATGGAGAACTGCGTGTTTGGTTATATACATAATAATTAGTAACAACACGAACACATGTAACGACGATTTAAAACCTTTGGAAGGTTTGTAGGGAACGGCAGCCGAGGTACTCTGGCCGCCGCAACCGGCTCTTCCCGAAGAAGATGAACTCGACAAATCGGAAGTGGACGTGCCGTGGCGCGATGTCGAACCCGACCACGTGTTGATATTACTAGCCTTCAACGTCGACTCGTCATCGGGGCTTGATTCGCCGCCTCCTGGAGCAACGTCAAATTTAGAAAAGAAAACAACACTCTTCGATTTTTGAAAAGGGCATACATCTCTCGCGTCATTGTTGTAGTAAAAGGATTAACTGAGGTCAAATGAGAGTGGAAAAGTCTGAAGTTCGATTTCTGGTAGAACGTTCAAAGTAGATTCGAGACAGAAGCAGATGGAACAGGCAAAATCTAATGATGTATTCAACATTTTAAAAGTAGAAACTTCTGAAGATGTCGGACAAAGGAAAAACATCTCGTATCTAGAATATCTATACTTTGAAAGTCCTATCATTAATCGAGTATAAGAGGAAGAGGAGGATGACAAAAAATTTTAAGGTGATCGCACCATACAAAAAATAAGTGGGGAGGATATTTATCAATAGACTTTGAATAGTAGTCTCCTAACCTCACATATCTGGTAAGTGTTCGATGAACTTGCGGACAAAGTTTGTGGCAAAAGCACTGCATCGGCCGCTCACCATAAATGTGAGGTTAGAGACACCATTTATCCGAATTCTTCGAGTAAGAGATCATATAACAGGTTACGCGGACGATTTGTAAGTATAGCGTTCGCTGGGAGTTCAAAGGTGGCGGAATTCGAACGAAAAGGACAGCCGTGGAGACTAAAATTCATCAAGAACTGTGACGTCAAAGAAGATAAAAAGAAATCGGTCGAAGAATAATGGCATAAAGCCATAATCCAATCACGGCGCCGCGTGTAAATATATTGAGAAGAGCCACAACAAAAGAGATGCGGTTTACGAACCCTCTTGTTGATTGTATTCAATGACGTCACATCGGTCATGTGATTGTGGCCATATTGTACATTATTTACGCGATGTGATCATGATTTTTATGAAAATATGTATGGCGTAACAAATTCTTCCTGGATATACCGGATGTTTTGTAAAATTAGGTCGTCATTTATACCTCCGAACGTTTTTCAAGGTAATTAAGTCTAAGATATCATAAAAAAAATCATTAAAAACACGTGAACCTCGCCCGCCTAAGCTCACGGGGAAATAATTCTCCTTTACAGTCATGAACTCGGTCCATTGATGTGTTGCGAAGGATTTTAACGTTACAGATAATTTCAGATATGTCGCTAAAGAAATTTCACTTCACAAAAAAAATGTATTATCAAAACCGGTAAATGGAAGCCGCTCGGGCAAAAAAGTCCTGGGCCTTTAAGAGCCTCAATAAAGCCCCGACATTGGTGAAATCATTCACATACATACATGCATACCCACATACTTATACATACTATTATACATAAACATTTTCAAAAATGTGCCAAATTGTTTAGGAGGCTATGAAACGTTCCATCCTTAGGTCCCGCCATCCAACCGATGCCAATAACGCATGTGCCATATGGTAAATACACTAAAAACGTCAGTAAAGATTGCTGCACACGAGGCTAGAAACACTGTTTGGAGTTCTGCTGGCCGGTAGGCTGGGTACGAAGCTGGAAATGACGTCACTGCCGGCTGACCTGCTAGCTCACAAGATAGGTTTTAAAATTAGAACAGGGGCTATTTTCCTTGCTAGGTCCGCTGCTGAAAATGAGCAAGAACCAATCAGGAAGCAGTATCTTGTCACGTGGGCGACTTGAACAAAAGCCCATAAACCAACACGGCGTCATACTGCCCAGAGTCAGACAACAGACACGTTTTGATCTGGGTTTATGTTTGAACTGTCACTGCGCGCGCACCAGATCTATATCCAGAAAACAAGCTTGAAAAGTAGTCTCGTGTGAAGCGAGTACTTAACAGCAATCAAGATAACCAGCGCTGGAAAACTAGTAGGCAAATCTAGCAGCGTTTCTAGCCTTATGTGCAGCGGCCTTAAGACCGAAGCTTAAGGCTAGAAACGCTGCTAGATTTGCCTACTATTTTTCTAGCACTGGTTTTCTTGATTACTGTTAAATGCTCGCTTCACACGAGACTACTTTTCAAGCTTGATTTTGTGGATAGATCTGGTGCGCGTATAGTGACAGTTCGAATATAAACACAAAGCAAAACGTGTCTGTTGTCTGACTCTGGGCAGAATGACGCCATATTGGTTTGTGAGCGTTTGTTCAAGTGCCCACTTGACAAGATACTGCTTCCTGATTGGTTCTTGCTCATACCTAGCAGCAGATCTAGCGGGGAAAATAGCCCCTGTTCCAATTTTTAAAACCTATCTTCTGAGCTAGCAGGCCAGCTTCGTATCCAGGCTACCGCTTAGCAGAACTCCTAACAGCGTTTCTAGCCTTTATGTGATGAAATTACACCCGATATACAAAAGGTTCCATCCCTACGGTCAGATACGAACCTATGGGTGTGTACATAAACGATCTAACGGCCGGATGGACATTGGGTGCTGGAGCGATACAGTCGGCCGGTGCAAGAGGTCGATTTAACATCGCCGCCGCACTTGTCAAACGGTCGTTCGCCAAATCGAACGGCTGACACGATCGATTCACTTCCATACTTTTATATAACTTCCCAAAAACCAGTTTTCATTATTCCCTCATCGCTGTCAAAAGCTCCACTCAAATACAAAATTAAAAACACACTTCCCGCAAACAAAACAACGTCCAGTAAACAAATGAAAGTTGACGACTTTCAATTATTATTGCAATCACTACACGATACGCAGGTGTGTTCATAACAGGAAAAAAAATTCCGTATAGCAAACTATTGTAAACAAATGAAGCAGCAGAAGAAGCGCTTGTTTTCACACACAAGTAGTATTAACATTCGACTGGCGATGGACAGGGCGGCAGACACCATAGAGCGACGCCTACGGACGTCGCGACGCGTACAACAAGGACGGGCACACTTATCTCTATAACATATGGAAAAGGCTATTTTAAGTTCACACGTCGGTTGTTGGCTGAAGGCCAGAATGACACATTCTAGTGTTGGGTGCACTGCCGTTCCTACAGGGTCCTCGATTTTTCTAATTCAAAGCGCCTCAAACCATAGAGTATACAAGTGATATTTGTCACCATAGTACCGGCGACACAAAAAAAGTATGGTCAAAAAGTTTCCGGTCAAAAACAAATCGAATGTCCTTTTTATTTTGAAGTAAGTACTTAATGTCACAAAATATATTATCTTTGTTTTTGGCACATAAAATAAACATTTCACGCGTCTTCATAGCTGGCGCCCAACGTTGGGCGCCAATTGCATAATCTATAACTGGCGCCCAACGTGGGGCGCCAATTGTATAATCTGTAATTGACGCCCAACGTCGGGCGCCAATTATATGATCTATAATCCTACAACATAAAGTAATCCTGCTGTACCTATCTCATCGAGAAAAGGCGATTTCAATATCCAAGCATCTGTGGTGGCTTTTTGAAGATTTATTTCGATAAATTAAAATAAAATCCAATACACAAAATATAAAAAACTACAGTGCGCACTGTGCTATTATATTAAGAAATACCACCCTTGTTGAAGTTACAATGCAATATTGTAAAAAATTATTATCCAAATCTTCCACTACCGCGGCGGCCGAACTATCATTTATTCTAGAACAATCAACTTTTTTCATAATAAAGCATATTTCTAATATCACATTGTAACTTCAACAACGGGTGTTCCAAACTATAAATTGTGGACAAGCGATTCAAGTTCTCTATTCGGACGAACCCCCCCCCCCCCCCACCCGCCGCATTATCATATATATTAATACGCTATGGTTAAAGATGTTTGCCTCCCTTTTTAGAAAAAACCTCACAATTTCTCCACATAAATTATATATCATTTTACCGATAATTGCTTGCTCTACTGACATCGACAACTAAAAAATTTATTATTGCTTTTGTTTTTTGGTAAATTAATTAAAATACAGCAACACTGAACAACGTCTGCTATCTGACGGCTTTAATTTTGAAACAACATCAACACTTCGATCTGTCATCTGGCCTTCATATTGTAATACAACAGACACAATACTGCATACTGCCATCTGACGGCTTTAATTTTGAAACAGCAAGCATCGCTGAACAACGTCACAGCAATGCTGAATGATGCCATCTGACGGCTTAGCTCAACGCTTTTGCGACTTGCGCCTCTATATGACAATTTTAGTAAAATATTTCTTCGATCTGTCATCTGAGCTTCATATTGTAATACAACAAAAAGAAGAACGTATAAGCAGTGTGCAAAATTAGAAACGAATTGAATACCTGCAATCATATTTAAAAAATAATTTTGTAAAGTGATAATTATTATACTTATTTAGTGCGAATAATTCGCACAGATCACACTAGTTTTTTAATAATCGAGTAGTGCCGTTTTAGTAGAACCTCGTTATTTCTACAGTCAGCTTCTATAGTCGAGTGAGACAGCAATAACAGAGAATTTCAATTGGCTACTGAATATTGAAATAACTTTATCGGAATGAATTCGAACTTGGACAGGTCGACTGTGTTCTCTATATATATTACGGGCCATGTGCTCCAAGCAAGGCTGCGGCCACCGTACTTATTACATACTCTATCTGACACTGAACATTCCTTTACATTAAAGACTTCAATATCTAATTTATTAACAAGCGAATGGTACTTAAGTGAGTAATACAGGTTGTCTTTGAAACATGATGGAGGCGTCTTCTCGAGTGATATAGGCTTTTTATCCAACGAACCCGAGCTCGTACCGGTTGGTTTGTGTATGTAGGCTGGCAGATTCTCTATAGACGCTATAATAACCTCAGCTGTTGAGCGTTTATAATCTACAATCCTATATTAGGCTATTTATTATAAGGGGCCATTCATTAATTACGTAAGGACGATTTTGTCCATTTTTGCCCCCCCTCCCTCCACCATGTAAGGGCACATAAGGCTATCGAACTCCTCCTCCCCATTCTTACGTAAGATTTCATCTGATTTTAGAAAAGGATCAATTGCACTAAATTTAATAATTATAAAATGAACATTAATGGTTTTGAAAACTTAATACGCAATGAAAATATTTAAAACAAAAATATGTATTGTACATTTAAAAAGAAAAAATAGATCTCATAGTTGTTTCGCCCAACACTTTTCTCTCAAATATCTATCATTCTACGTTAGACATCACACATTTCGACTTAAAAAATATTACGTAAGATTGGCTTTGGCACACCTCCCCCCAAGATAAGGGCATGTAAAGATTTTGAGAACTCCCCCTCCTCCTCGGGACCCTTACATAATTAATGAATGGCCCCGTACGCTACAACAAAAGAGGGACGAGAAGTGAGCGAAAATGTAAAGCAAGTTGGGAGATTCGCAACAGGAAAAATATACCGCGGCCGGGACGGAAAGCCTATGTAAATAATAATAGGTTCTGAATTAAGTTTTTTTAATTAGTGTTCGCACGCCTCTCAAATCATTTTAAAATGCAGCTGCATATAACGCAGCGTTGATACTGTTAACCTACTTCCTTTCAAGTCTTTTAGAAGTTGGTAAAAAATCGCTATGTATGACAGTTATTAAAATAAGTAATGCGATTCAAAAAAACCGCATCGGAAAGGTCAAATGCAGATGTTTGCACGAACTGTCATTTATATACCAACATAAGAGAAACTGCGTATTTTACACTACACACTACGGAAGTAAAACTTGTATGAATGTAAAAAAAAAAATAATGTCACCGATCATCGGGATCGAACCTACTAGGTTTAGGTTACGAGGCAGCCGCTCTACCTGGCCGCTACCTTAGCCGGTTTTTATAGTATACGTATATTGCAACGTTTCGTTACATTTTCAATCTCACGAATCGATTTTACCCTACCGTGCCAAAAGACGTTGTACTTCAAAATACGCACGTTTTACATAAGACATTATTTCTTGTACACGCAGTATTTTTGTAGATATTTCGGAACTAGTTTCGGAATTCCGAATATTCGATATTGAAGGTCCTAGCTAATTAACTATTGAAATCAAAATGGCTGATATCTCGCAATAAAGTGGTTGAAATTAAAGTAAACGCGCATATAATTATTGCTTTTGTTTTGGTTTTGACAAACTGGATCCCGAACTTGACAAAAACATTAGCGAGTTTCTTTCAAACATTTGAGAGCGTAGGCGTATTGACGTCTGTTTATGGCGGATGTTTATGTGTTCCTGTTGGAATAACGGGAGAGATTCACGTCGGCGTGCTGCAGGTACGCATTACGAAGCTGCACTCTGTAAAGCCATGGGAAAACCTACAACAGCTATAAAGTAGGAACAATATGACGCGTTCAGTTTCGAAAGTGTAACCGATATATCAAAACCATCAAGTCCATTAGTAATAAAACTGTAGGCTTTCAAGGCCGGTGTTGTTCCAACAACTGTTTTACCTAAAGGCAGAAATATCAATGGACCACGGCCTACAAGCCCGAAAACCAAGAAGATTTGTATCTATTTTTATCGGCAAACAAATGCATAGTGCGTTTGCCCTAGTTACTATACAGACAAAACTAGAACAGCTTTCTTCATTTCAAATTGTTGTTGACAGATTCTATGGGTTGCAGCCCAATGATTCGGTGAGCGGTTGGATCAAATAGGACTGAGCCATATTAGGAACTTTATAATAATAAAAAAAAAAAAAAAACAACTAGCGGGCCAGGAATGAGTAGTGGCTAAGAGCTGGCTACGGAGAAAATGGGTGACTCGGTGCAGAGCTGAAAATTTGCAGAGTAATAGGAGATAGTATAAGTAAGTAGGGAAAAAAATTGCCAGAAGGCTAGGCGGAAGATAAAGAGCCGCCAGAAGGCGCTAATGTTGCGAAAAATCAGTGCACTTCTGGCAATTTCTATACTTATTCTGTAATTCAAAACTAGATTATATATTATACATTATATAGTAATAAGGGCATACTGAAAATTCAAACATGATATAATAATTACATTCGACAAATATTTAAAATTATTAATGACATTTTGATAGAAATAAAATTAAATAAATTAATAAAGTTACGTTGTTATAACAACGTAATTTTATTAATGAAAATATATGACGATTAATTATTTTATTTCTATCAAAATGTCATTAATAATTTTGAATATTTGTTGAATGTAATTATTATATCATGTTTGAATTTTCAGTGTGCCCTTATAACTATATAGGTAATGTATAATATATATAATATATAATCTAGTTTTGAATTACAGAATAAGTATAAAAATTCCCAGAAGTGCACTGATTTTTCGCAGCATTAGCGCCTTCTGGCGGCTCTTTATCTTCCGCCTAGCCTTCTGGCAATTTTTTCCCTACTTACTTGTACTATCTCCTATTAATCTGCAAATTTTCAGCTCTGCACCGAGTCACCCATTTTATCCGTAGCCAGCTCTCCGTCTATAGGCTGGAGTTTTAGATGGCATGTTTTGGGAGAAGGATTGTTTATTTCATCATCATCATCCTCATCATCAATAATTGTAGTTAACAGATTCCTTGGGTTGTAACCCAATGATTCTGTAAGCTGTTGTGTTAAATAGGACTGAGCCATATTAGGAACTTTATGGACGTATGAAAAAAAAACAGGCGGATCAGGAATGAGTAAACTGGCGTTTTGGATGGCATGTTCTAGGAGGAGGAATGTTATTCTCTACACACTTGAGAAAAATGGTGTTTCCTCTGTTTTTTTGGTAAGATCTTCTCGCAACAGTAGTTTTTTCTGCACAAGTGAGAACTAAGAACGAATAGCTCGTAAAGTCGAAGACTATTCAGGGGCGTCAGCATAGAAAACTAACACAGGAGACGGTTATCACAAATCGATGTTTTTAAAATATAAATCGGATTTTTATTAAAAAAAAAGAAAAATTTACTCACTAAATTACAAGAAATTAACTACTTAAAATTTGACATAAAGCACATTTGTTTTTATGGCTTGTGCGACTTTTATTCATATAATTAATCAACGTTAATGAATCGGCTGTTCATATTTATCTGTAATTAGTGAATGAAATACAATTATCTACTGTAGCCAAACGCTTTGAAGTACCAAACCAAACAACGAGCAATATACGAGCTTTTAAAACTGGATTCAATACATACATAGTAAACTATTTATAACTATATTTTATTATTAATATTATAAAATGCAAATCGCAAGGATGACCTAAATGTTCCATGTCAATGAACATTTACAATGCAACTGGATTCAAAAGAAGTTTTATTATTCATGATATTAATAAATACGAGAGTCGAATGAAATTAAATTATATACTGTATGTGAATATGTTGACGTGTGGCGCCATTTCATATTATATATACATAGACTTGCGATCCTCTGGCGCTGCTCTGGCCTTTAATTACCTCGCAGTTCATAATCTTGGTCTCTATTAGTGATGTGCCGGATATCCGTATCCGCGGATATCCGAGGGAGAAGAAAGATCTGTATCCGTATCCGTTAGTTTTTGGCGGATCTTTTACCTTATTAATTTTCAATTCATAGATGAAATTTTATATATATATAGGTGATTAGGTAATAATGAAAACCTGTTAAATTCCATTCAGATTATTTTTTATTTTTTTAAATCGTATTTGGCACCTTTATATTGCAAACATTTATCGTAGTGAGTACCATACTAATAGTACATAACTCAAAGGTACTAAATCAACTATCTTTATAATGAGATATTGCACATCGATCTTTGGAAAGAGACAATCTGTTATGAGAGTTAACTCTTAAAGAGGTCAATAACTTTTTCCCATAACAGATAGTCTCTTTCCAAAGGTCTATGTGCAATATTTACCGCCGCGTACTCTAAGAAAGTTAGGATCCGTATCCGCGGATATACATTTTTAACGATCCGGCACATCACTAGTCTCTATTAACGCCTCTCGGACTTTCCATTCAGCGCGCCACCTTAACTCAGCCCCGGATCTACGACTTTTTCGAACCGGGGCAAAAACTTGATAACGGGTTGACATTTTTCGTGAACGGGAAACCGTCAGAAAACAAGCAGATTGAGTAAATCGGAAAAAGGACAGATTGGGTGTGGTTTTCAACCAAATTATTATATTATGATTTTGGCGTCCCCTGAATCTGCTACCTGGGGCACCCCCCAGATCCGGGGCTGCCTTAACTAACGATCTTAGTTCAGCACTATTCCATCGTACATATCAAAATAGTAGATTACATAATAGAGCCTATTACTCACGAGCGGTGAAGTTATGTTCAAACGAGCGCCAGTCATACGAGTCGTATCATTACGCCCGAGACGTATATGGTAATCTTTGCACATAGTTACTTCCTATAAAATAGCTGGTTTTCACTCCATTTTCAAACAATTTCGACAGTTCAATTAATTTCTATTAGGTCTACTCACGAGCGGTCAAGTTATGTTCAAACGAGCGCCAGTCATACGAGTCGTACCATTACGCCCGAGACGTATATGGCAATCTTTGCACATAGTTACTTCCTATAAAATAGCTGGCTTTCACTTAATTTTCAAACAATTTCGACAGTTCAATTAATTTCTATTAGGTCTAGTCACGAGCGGTGAAGTTATGTTCAAACGAGCGCCAGTCACACGAGTCGTATCATTGCGCCCGAGACGTATATGGTAATCTTTGCACATACATAGTTACTTCCTATAAAATAGCTGGATTTCACTTCATTTTCAAACAATTTCGACAGTTCAATTAATTTCTATTAGGTCTAGTCACGAGCGGTGAAGTTATGTTCAAACGAGCGCCAGTCACACGAGTCGTATCATTACGCCCGAGACGTATATGGTAATCTTTGCACATAGTTACTTCCTATAAAATAGCTGGCTTTCACTTCATTTTCAAAAATAATTTCGACAGTTCAATTAATTTCTATTAGGTCGCTTATGGGGATTATTATTTGCGCCTTGTTTTTTCTAGATGATTTATTTAAATTGCCGTTGAACTGGTTCGATCGCCTCCGTTTGTTTCACTTGACTAGTGTTAAAATAGATCGTTTTACGACCGACATACACGCATGAAAAGCAGCTATTGTATAGGCAGTAGTGCAAAAATGTATCCATTTAAAGTGAAACTTTAGACCCGCTATGTAAGAGTGATTCCGATCGACAGTGTACGGAAATAAGCGGGATGGAACTAATGGAGGTAAGGATGGAACAATTCAATCAAAGAACTTTTTGACGTTTCTCGAATTTTAGAGTTCTGTTGAAATTAATATAAGTGTATGTATTTTTGTTCTGCATCCGTGCAAGTCTATTGTGGGACAAACAGACGGACAGCTAAACAGAAGGAAATGGCAAACGCTCAGTCAATAGCGATTGAATTTTTTATTACTGTCTAGACTCCGAGTGTCTATTGACCTACCCTCGTAAATAAATGTGCGAAAACAATCTCTCAATAATGGTAGTTTAATTGGTTGTTGAATTAGACCCAAGGTTAGGACAGACGAGTCTTTCATTATTTATAGAGATCATATATATTAATAGATTTTACTGTCAATTTACCCTGCAATCTATTGTATTCTATAAAAGTTTGCAAAAAAATATTGAAATGAACGAGGTACAGTGCAATAGATTACCTTACATCAAAATTATGCAATATTGTAGTCGTTAGATCGTTAAAATACCTTGAAAAAAAAGGAAGCAAGTATTTTTACGTGATTCTGTTCATAAAAGCGACATAGTCATCAGGAAATTGAACAGTGAGATTACAATGTTTTGTTTTTGATTTGTTACAAAACTATCTTCTATTGAAAAGTTAAATGCTGATTTTAAAAGGAAAAAAACGTTTTTTGAAAGAAATGTGCTAAAAGTTTACGGAAATGGCTTTCATGTAAACAAATCCGACTTTTTGAATTAGCTACTTATTTGGCTGCTATGGAATCACTGATGCATCACAGAAAATCATGCATTAATGGTTTTTATAGCTACAAGGGCGTAGATATGGGAGGGTTACAGGGGATAATTACTCTCCCAGAAAAAAAATCTACGCTCTTGCACAGCTACTATAAAAACAAAAATAAACAAAACATAAACCTTCTTCGGCCGTATTATTGACACTGCTAGCAGCCGATGTGACCGGCCGTTCCTCTTCAGTGATCGGTTCGAGTCCTCTGCCGCTTCCGGAGCCGACAATTTCGTCGTCCATCACGAGCTCTCTACCGTCACTTATCGACGAATCGTCCTCGTCACTCGACGACGACGAAGAAGAACCCGAAGACGACTGGCTGTCGCCGCTGGAATCGGCGCTGTCATCGTCTTCCTCGGAACAAACCGTTATTGACACCTCGTCGGACGTACTTTCTGGCCGCTCTCTGTTCCGTGACGTCGTCGACGCCGACGCCGCGACGCTACCATCCGTTGCACTGACGCCGCGCGAATAATCCATTGGTCTGCGCACCACTTCACTCTGATTCACAAACAACAAATCGACTGATTTCTCATCGACACCAATTCTGGAATCGGCATCGTTTACAGATCTTCTCGCTCGATCGACGTCCGGATTTGAATTGAAAAACTTTCTTTCCGACTGCTTGTCGTCTTCTGACGACGGGCTCAGATATCGCTTGTTGTGGCTTTTATCATCGCTTTCATAGTCCACCACCAAAGGTGAATACGCGCGGTCGTTCGGCGTGGGCGACGTCATCAATTTCCTGAACTCGTCGGACGAATCGAACCAATCCCTGTTCCCTTCTGGACCGCTCCCTTCGCGTGTTGTCTCGGTAACCGGCGACCGTAGACTAATCGAAATCTCATCAACATCTCCATCGTTTCCCGGCCACCTTTGCTCGGGACGCCGTAATTCTTTCACGTTATTCGATTCACATGTGTTTTTATGATCGTAAACTATGTTTCCTTTGGTTGAACTATTATTATCGAATGATATAGCTGTTATACTACCGCCGTTTCTATTTTTAATGTCTGATTCACCGATACTCTGGTTATTATTTAATGATTTAACGGACACAGATTCGTTATCGTCCTCGTCCAAAAACAAAGACATTTCACTATAATTTCGCGTCGCATCGACGTTCTGATCGACGCCCGATTTTGTGAATTTCACGAACGCCGACTGTCCTCTTGCAGCCGTATTCGTTTCGTCGGCATTTTGAACGCGCAATCTCAAATCTTTTGGCGAATGTACGTCATTTTTAGAAACACTGTTGTCTTCGAACTCGCGACGGTCGTTCGAGTCGCACTTTTTGGCACTGTCGCCGTCTGAAGTACGCGGTTTGACGGCAAAAACACGTGTTTGGGGCGCAGAACTGGTGCGTCTCAATGACGTCCTCGCGACTTCGCCCGCGACGCCGACGAGAGGTCGTTTCTGTTGTTGTTGTTGTTGGCGTTGTTTTTGTTCCAACATGGCGATGGTCGCGGCAACTATGGTGTTGCTTCTTGCACCTCCGCCGCCTGTGCCCCCATATGATTTCACTTCACGCATTTTCAGAGCGTGTTGCGGTATTTATAGACACGGCCGGGAAGCGGCTCGTTAAATGTTTACTTTAAATGGCTTTAAAAGTTTCAAACCGTTTCACATCTTTCATTAAATACACACGCTTTCGTAAGAAATAATAAGTCGGAAAAAAATATTATTAGTTTTGAGTTTTGGAATTTCAGTGTCGACGCAACGGAAAAAGACAGCACTGCTGGTAACTTTATTTTGGATGTTGATGTCTCCTGTTTAACCAAATCTTTGATTAACGTCTGATTAGAACTCTTCTATAAATAAAATTATCGACCAATTTTTCAGACAATATAATAACAAAAAATATAATTAATACATTAACGTTCCAATCAAGATTTGGACCTTCTTCAGAACTGATCTAAAAAATATAAAAAATAATTAATATTTAATTTCTAATATAAAGCGAATTAGAAATTAAATATTAATTATTTTTTATATTTTTTAGATCAGTTCTGAAGAAGGTCCAAATCCGGATTGAAACGTTAATGTATTAATTATATTTTTTGTTAATATATTGTCTAAAAAATTGGTCGATAATTTATTTATCTCCTATTTAACGTTGTTGCATTAACCGTTACCAGAAAATTATCGGTTTCAAAAATAACAGTCACCAAAAAGAAAAATAGTAATTTTAGTACCCGTTGATGACATTTTTTTATTTTAATTTATTTTTTACATAACAACAATACTGACAAAAAAGACAGCATTGATTCTCCGAAGATGGCATAAAGATTGCCGAAACGTCAGACCATAAAATGCAATAAAAAAACCTTCAGTATTTGCAAAGTTCATTGATCCTATGCCACCAGGTTTCATCCTTCAATCTTCTAATATTTAAACAGGATCATCATCACTCTAAAATATTAGAGTTATTTTACAGTCACCAAAAATAATACTGTTAATTGTAATTTGTGTACTGGTTATTTTTTTTAACGTTGGGGCTATATTCTTACCGCAAAGGGTAGTATTAACTAGCCAGTAACAGACTGTTATTTTTAAGAGTTAATGCTAGCTGGTGCTTTTCAAATAACAGTAAAGTAACAATTTTGCTCATAGCTAACAGTAATAAAAAAAGTTAGACTATTTAGTTTAAAAACAAAACAAACTTCGCAAACTGAAATACTTGCAAAAAACGATGAGGCCCCCTCGAGGGACACGCGGTTTAAAATTTTTTTTTTAGATTTAATTATTGTACGTTTGGTATCTGATCAGCAGCACTGCATTTTTCTATTGCAGAACGATTATACGGTTTGTTTATCTAAATTTTAAACAGTGACCGGCAGTGCAGTCTCTTTCCATTCCAACTAGAGCCGTCCTTAAGCGTTCTGGGCTAACAATATCAGACATAATTCTGGATTGTCTGATGTCTGAATGTTTATTTTCGAGTTATTAAACAGAAAATATTAAAACAGGTCTATTTTCATTTCAACATCAGAATACTAAAAAAAATGTTTATGGCTTCAGCCCTATTAGTCCAATGGCCAGGATGGCTCTGAATACCGTTTTATGCAATTAAAAAACAAACAAAATTTTGACACAATTTCAGTTTTAATTTTTGGAAAGTCAAGTTTCGGTCTAAAATGAGAACATCTTTATTACACGGAAGTCGATTTAAAACTGGCAAACAAAAATAATTATCTCCATTTTTCATTCATCGAGTCACCGAACATTCTTTGGATTCTCGTGGTCTACATAAATAAATTTTTGTAAAAGAATGCAGCGCATTAGTAATCAATGTTAAAAATAGTTTATTTCAAGGCTTCAATCTAACAAAAAATACACACATTTCATGTGTTGAAGAAGATTAGATTTGTTTTATTATAAAACAAAAATTCAAATTCTACAAAATCTAAATGGAAAGTAACCTTTTAAACACTTTAAAAACTGCATGTTTCTTATGTAATTGTGGTCACACACACTGTTATACAAGGTGTCCATGTTCCAAGATCATTTTTCAAAATCATATATATACGCTAAGGTTTAAGATGTTTGCCTCCCTTTTTAGAAAAAACCTCACAATTTCTCCACATAAATTATATATCTTTTTACAGACAATTGCTTGCTCTACTGACATCGACAACTAAAAAAATTTATTATTGCTTTTGTTTTTGTAAATTAATTAAAATACGGCAACGCTGAACAACGTCTGCCATCTGACGGCTTTAATTTTGAAACAACGAGCAACGCTGAACAACGTCACAGCAATGCTGCATGATGCCATCTGACGGCTTAGCTCAATGCTTTTGCTACTTGCGCCTCTATATGACAATTTTAGTAAAATATTTCTTCGATCTGTCATCTGAGCTTCATATTGTAATACAACAAAAAGAAGAACGTTATAAGCAGTGTGCAAAATTAGAAACGAATTGAATACCTGCAATCATATTTAAAAAATAATTTTGTAAAGTGATAATTATTATACTTATTTAGTGCGAATAATTCGCACAGGTCACTCAGTAATTTTTAATATGAAAAATGCCAGAAAGTCCTGATACAATATTATTACGAAATATTCACAAAATGGCGTATATTTCCAAAGTCCTTATAGGCCAAGCTGTAGAGCATTTTTGCATGACATAAAGACTAGTAGCAAACCGATTGTGCGATGATATAAAAGATAATAAGCAGATGAATAGGTATATGTTTTTCACTCGAGTTTCCGGACCATTAGTTAGTTATCAACAGTTTATTGCAAAAAAAAACGCGATTTTTGTCTTTTTTTGCTTGTAACTTTGAAACTAATGGAGCAATCGGAATTCCCCAATGAAATGGTTTGTAGAAAATTGAAATATCTACAGAATGAGAGGTCGAATGTCTTAATCGGATAATTAGGTCCTGAAAAATTTAGGAAAAACCAGAAAATTAGGCGTTTCTTCGAAAATTTATAGCTCCGTCATTTTTTGAGCTGGAGCACTAAAATATTGAGAGAAAGTAGGGATTATAATGTTCTTTATATGTGCCAAAGGTGGGTGCTGTCGGATTATTAGTTTTCGCGAAATCGCGATTGAAAGTTTGCAGTGCGCTTTTTTCCGGCAGGCCTGTATGCGTTACCGTACGTCCGACAATAATTTCAAAAAAAGTTTTGAAAATTTGACATCGTGCACTACAAAACGTAGATTTCAGTTTTTCGATCAGATGCCTGGAAGCATGCTAAAAACACTCGTAAAGTTCGCGAAAAACGGCCGACCGCGTGCTCGCAGCGAGTGGTGGTGGAAGGAGCAGCGACGGAGAAGCGTATATATAGTAATAGCGCGCGCGGCGCGCACGTTATTTAT
Source organism: Xanthostigma xanthostigma (assembly GCA_963575645.1). Taxonomy (NCBI): domain Eukaryota; kingdom Metazoa; phylum Arthropoda; class Insecta; order Raphidioptera; family Raphidiidae; genus Xanthostigma; species Xanthostigma xanthostigma. Next base: position 17,422,292 of record OY754473.1, on the reverse strand, counting down.
ATTCCCCCACCACTCGACTGAGAGGGCGCGCTCGGCCGTTTTTCACGAACTTTACGAGTGTTTTTAGCATGCTTCCAGGCATCTGATCGAAAAACTGAAATCTACGTTTTGTAGTGCACGATGTCAACTTTTCAAAACTTTTTTTGAAATTATTATCGGACTTACGGTAACGCATACAGGCCTGCCGGAAAAAAGCGCACTGCAAACTTTCAATCGCGATTTCGCAACAACTAATAATCCGACAGCACCCACCTTTGGCACATATAAAGAACATTATAATCTCTACTTTCTCTCAAAATTTTAGCGCTCCAGCTCAAAAAATTACGGAGCTATAAATTTTCGAAAAAACGCCTAATTTTCTGGTTTTTCCTAAATTTTTCAGGACCTAATAATCCGATTAAGACATTCGACCTCTCATTCTGTAGATATTTCAATTCTCTACAAACCATTTCATTGGGGCATTCCGATTGCTCCATTAGTTTCAAAGTTACAAGCAAAAAAAGACATAAATCGCGGTTTTTTTGCAATAAACTGTTGATAACTAACAAATGGACCGGAAACTCGAGTGAAAAACACATACCTATTCATCTGCTTATTATCTTTTATATCATCGCACAATCGGTTTACTACTAGTCTTTATGTCACGAGAACGCTTTTTTAAATCTCTATAGCTTGGCCTATTACCGGTACAAACATTTAAAAAAAAAATAGGTGCGTCGGTTATTGAACGCACGACGGTAATTTGTTGCATTGAGCGTATATAATATCAGCGACGTGCGTGCGCTTTGTTTCCGCGGTCCTTTCCTTGTCTAAGCTGTGATCTAAGCAATGTACAGTTTGTATATATTATTTTGAAATAAATTACTCCGATAGTCCAAGGTCTACCGTCCAGATAACATATCATTAAAACATATCAAATTGTAATTAATAATTATTAACAACAATAACGGATATACTATTTCCTGCCCGTTACAAAAATAATCTGTGAACTTTTGAGACTGACACGAAAACATAAATAAGAAACAATTCCTGTTTTATTCCTAATCGCTTGTGACTCTTTAATTATACGAGTGACAATTATTCATAAAAAAAGAACGTGTTCTTTCAATGTTATAAAATTATTACAAGTACTAGCCTCTTTGTCAACAGCGGATGTTGGATAATAAGTTGTTTTTTTTTTGAGCTAAATGCATTTTTATATGAAACTTTTCTCTAATAATGACACGCGATTTACGAAATAAATATATAGCTATCTGAAAATAGGTTTGATTATTGTAAAGCCATCCACTTTGCAAGGCTGGTATACGAATGACAGCCGCATCAAAATCGGCCCAGGTAATGAGAAGACTTTAGAAGGAGAATTCCTGTTTTAATACCACTAGAAGAGATAATACGAATTCCAAAAGAATGAAGAGAATTCTTTATTTTTTAGATAGTAAGTTTTGCTTGATCATATTTTTTTGATGCCTAAGAAAACTTGAAAGTTCAGTTTATACAAAACGAAATGCTGTTTTACGAAATTTCAATGTTTTTTGAATAGGTTTTAGACAGTGAACTAGGATAACATTTTACAAATAATTAATTATTATTGCAAACATCAACCCTGGAAATATGCCAATTTGCGTTTCCTTTACAAAATATATCTGCAGCGAAAATGCAAAACCACTTATGTCAAATTTTGCGCACTACTTTTTTCTATTCCTAGTATAAGTGTTACGGTCTATACCCGAATTCGGTCAATGGCCGAAATAAATGCGCAAAACTAGTTTTGACCAACGAATATATTGCCCAAATCCGAAATCTTACATTTAAACGGGTATTCAGTGTTATCAAATGAGCAAAACTATTTTTGCGCATTTTCAATTGGTCAAAACTAGTTCTGTCCATTTTTGAACGGACAGTACTAGTTCTCCTTGTTTCATATCTATTGAATTGTTCTCCTAAATGTTATAATTAATATAATTGTGGGATATTCAGTGTAATAATTAAGTAAAAATGCAAGATGAATTTGAGTCTCAACTAGTTCGCCTATTGGAGGCTTCTGAAACATAATTTTATGACGAAACATAATTACCTTACTACACTAAGTGAGGTTAAGAAACCAAATTTATTGAAAGCTGAATTAAAACCTCTGTCTGCTAAACAATATACAGAAGAATAAACCGCTTTAATATAATAAGTATCATTGATGTGGAAAAGTTAATTAAAAAACGCAAAGAAGATTCCGATACCATACTAGTACTGTCCGTTCAAAAATGGACGGAGCTAGTTTTGTCCAATTGAAAATGCGCAAAACTAGTTTTGCTTATTTTATAACAGTCAATACCCGTTTTAATGTAAGATTTCGGGTTTGGTAAATATTCGTTGGTCAAAAGTAGTTTTGCGCATTTATTTCGATCATTAACCGAATTCGGGTATAGACTTTAACATATATACAAAATGGACCTTCAGGATGGACGTATATAGGCTATATATTATGCTTTTTGTGGAGATCAATGTTGCAACGTATAGTAGACAAAAAAAATGGTGGCAATCTACAAATTCGGGCGTAAATGTAAACAGTTTGAAACTAAATAAATTCTCAAAAATGGCGACAGTAATAAATTTATTTATCTCTAGCCGTTAGGAGTTACAATCATCATTTCAACATAAGCACTCTTGTTTTTTAGTCATAGATATACACCTCTATAAATAAATAGTACATGACAAAGCAATTGCATTTAGAGTCTTAAGAAAATGCATTGATTTGTTTATTTATTTCTCTAACAGATCTCAGGCTATCAAACTGTACAAGAAAACAATAAAATAAAAAATACTCGATAACAAAAAACATTTAAAAACGTTGTAACATAAATTCTCTTACAACTTTTTGTAATCATGTTTGAAAACAATAACCGCTTTTTATATATGGGATTATCGCGATTCCCTAAACTCCGATGTTTTCATTGGAAACGCGTGTAGAATTGATTTCCGTTTTAAAAAGTCTAAAGAAATACTCGAAATTACTCACTAAAAAACTACGTAGGTATGTGTAATAGGTACAATTTTACCGAAAAGCAAAAGTTTAATATGGACTTTCAATTTCATTATAAAAAAAACTAGCGACCCGGTCCGGCTTCGCCCGAATTTGTAGATAGTCACCGTTTGTTCGTCGACTTACATTGCAAAATTGGTCTCCATGAAAAGCTCTTTTAATCCTGAAAGATCCATTCTAAACATTGGTGCAAAAATTTTTGAAATCGGATGAGTAGTTTAGGAGATAACATCCTACATCCAAACTTACAAACTTTACGTCTTTATATAATATTAAAGATTTCAAGCTGAAAATTGGTAGAGCTATGTATGTCCTCAGTAATAAACAAAAACAGCAGTCGAGATCGTTGGCACGTCGTTGTTTATTTGGTATTGGTTATAAGTATCAACTGAACTTTTAAATTAATAATAAAATTACGAAACTGCAGTCGACTCAAATAACCTTGACAGTAATTGTTGACGATTATTAAATTAAATGAAAAAAAAATTACACACAAATCATGAGAATCAGGATAACAGACTATAGTAATTCGCAACAAAACACAACAATTATTTTTGTTTGAACCATTTAAAATGTCGACAACAAAACACTAAATTAAAAACTCAATTTTCACTAACGAAACAGATATAAACATTGCTATTTTCAAAACTGATGCGCACATTTCGGAAAACCCGTGTTGCAATATTCGAAACAAAAAACACGTTTCACAAACATGTATACAAAAAGCGCGTTTCACTTTTTTCCACTACTTAAAACAAAAGCGCGTTTGTACAAAATTTTACGATACACAAAAATAAAGCCAACACATGAAACCGCCGACATAGTCGCGTCTTTTGGAACACAAATAAGTTTATCGTTTCAGTTTAGTTTAGACATATGCGAGAACGTTGATTACTGGAGTCTGGGCAGGGGAAACGAGCGTGCATGGAGATCGGAACCATGGAAGTAGAAAATGCACGGAGATTGCATAGCAAATACTATTGCACATATTATAATACGCGCCACGAATCTAAGAGGCTCGGAAGTTAGATTCGAATGCGGGCTTGCGCTTGTATAGTCTGTTGAAAAACTACAAACTCGCAACTCAACAAAACTAAAATAACAATAACAGTTACTTGACAATAGCGTACTCGACTGTACTTTAAAGCAGGAAAGCGACAAGTTTAGTGACAAAGGCAACGAGCGATCACGGCCAATCACCGACGAGCGCACGTTCCGTGCAGGTACCTGGGAGGTGGTGGGAGTATCAACGGCTCTATAAAATGTTCCTTTGCGACGCTGTTTGTGACTAGCTTCCGAACCTTTTAGATCCGTGGCGTGTATTATACCTATACCGCTACACTGGCGGTGTGCGCTCTACCACGGCCGTAACTAAGCAGGGGCAACAGGGACACGTGCCCAAGGCACACATGGAAGGAGGGCTCCGGAAAGATCGAAAAAGATCACATTGGGAACTGTTCGAAAATGGTAGCTACTGTCCTAACATAGTAGTGCGAGATCCGGTATTAGAAATATATATCCTCATCTAATATTTGATGATGACAAAGATTATATGTATTGTTAGCTGAGGCGACACTGCTTTCTATCGAATGTTCTCGCAAATAACAACAATGACTGCAGGTAGCATGTTTTTTGTAAAGCAAATCTCGACCTGCATATAATTGTCTGAAGAAGACAATGCACTTATAGGAAGGTTCTCGGCTCAGGTTAAATGTTTCTGGAACATTCAAGAAATCTCTCGAAGGCATACCCAGCGCATATAAATATCACCACTCGAGATCAGAAAGGGACAGTCAGATATCGTGTGTGGTGAGTGAATTTACAGTCAAACAGGTGTACGAAATAAATATAAGTGCAGTTGATTGAAATTATATAAATCTGGATCAATATAAATAATCTTGTGTATATAGTCGTATAGTGTTTTGTGTACATAAATAGTGACTTTGTATTTTTTTTTATTTTATTAGTTAGAATTGTTGTTTTGTTTCTGTTACGTTATAGAGAAGTACTTTTAGTTTGTTAGTTTATTTGTTTTGTTAACGTTTCACTACTGTAAATAAATGTTTTCCACCACGAACAAGAACAGTTTTGTTACAATATGTTAGATAAATCTATACTAATATATAAAGCTGAAGAGTTTGTTTGTTTGTTTGTTTGAACGCGCTAATCTCAGGAACTACTGGTTCAAATTGAATAAAATTTTTTTTGTTGGATAGCCCATTTACCGAGGAAGGCTATATAATATTACGCTACGACCATTAGGAGCGGAGCTTCAATGAAAAATGTTGCAAAAAGTATCTCAAAAATAAGCTTCTATTCATGTGAAATGCACTAACTAGATATACTCATATTAGTGATGAAAGAACACAACGTCAGGTAGATCAATCGGTAGCGCATGCCGACTGTCAATATCAGGGTCGTGGGTTCGAGCCCCACGTTGGGTGAATATATTTTTATTTTTATTTTTTACATTGCTTTCTTCTAAGGCTTACATTTAAATTTATTTTAATTTATTTAATTCATTTAAAAAAAATATTACTTAAAAAAAGTTTAAATACTGCTCTTTATCGACAAAAACTTTTGAACAGTAACTTCGGTCATCATGAAATTTGGACACAACATTCATCTCGGTAAACTAAGATGAATGTGTGTACTCACTACTCATGTCCCTTCCTTCCCCATTCGTTCTTTTGCACCCGGGTGAAACCGGGCGGGACCGCTAGTCGTAAATAAATTCGACTGACTGTATTTTTGAGACATCCCGAACTTGATTTGCAGGTATAAATCTGGAATGGTTACTTCTGCAGCTTCATGGTAGCTGAAGAGGCGGCCGGGGGGCTCCAGCTGTATGCAGGAGCGTGTGGTACGGCCGCAGGCAATGGGGGCTCCAAGAGACAGATATAAGTCGTCATGCGTTCCCCCATCCAACGACTAGGTATTACATACAGTGTATAGGTATTTACTGTTTGTTAATATAATATTATGTTTATTCACTTATGTACAATAATATTGTCATACTGTGACCCATACGAATTGCATTCCCTGCATCAGGGTCACAATAACCAACTCACGAAGGCAGCCCCGGCTCTACGATTTTTTAGAACCGCGATAGAAACTTGATAATGGCGCCCCCTCTCTCCAGCGTTTGAGATAAATTACTTAAAAAAATATATAATGGTTGACATTTTTCATGAACGAGACAGTAAGAACCCTTTAATAAAATTGGATTCTTTATTATCTATTAGCATATTATTATAATAAAACTGTTGTAGTCCGTGGTGGAAATTAATTATTTACAATAATAAATGTTTAACAAAACAGTTAAGCACACAAACGAAAGCGTACTTATTTAATTTAACAGCAAATAATGTTAACAGAAATAAAATAACGACAGTTCTAAATAATAAAATAAAAGACTAAGCAACAGAGAATATAGAGTCACTAAATTATGTACACAAAATATTTACAACACAGGAACACAACACAAAGTTTATCTCGTATCCTTATTCACACTTGTCTATTTACAAAAAGTCATTTATATCAAACCAGATTTATATAATTGCACACATACACTCATTAAAGTTTATTTATCTTCACAGTATAACTGAATAATTTATGTCGCAATGACAGAGTACTTGTATCAACACATGAACAACACGAATAACTGATTAACTGACCGACTCCACTCACATTTTATAGCTTCGTCCCCCACCTATCGAATGTTCTGGACGCATCTCAACGTTTCTTTACATGCATTGCATTCTCCAGGCGATTCTCTGAAGGTCGGGTTTTTTTACCTGTTTTCCATTGTTGTTGTTGCTAGAAGATTCTACAGAATCCATAGTCGTACCAACAGGGGGCACGCAACATTATATTATGATTGATACTGCCACCCAGGGCGGGTGCCCTGGTTTGTTCCCCGCCCTAGATCCGGGGGTGCACAAAGGCAGAATTTCCATAAAAATATGTTATCTTTACTGGTGTTCTTCCGCCTTAAATTTCCACTCAGGGGAATTTGCATTCCGATGTTTTTTGGGAATTAACGCTCCCAGGAATTCGAGTTCGTAATGCCAGCTGGCAGATTCTCTAATACAGACATAGACGCTCATGTAATTAAAACTCTTGTAGGCTGTAGCGCATATTGACGTCCGAAAAAAGGCGAGAAAATTTGAGTGGATTGCAGTGCAACAGAACTTTAATAAGTGTGCAGTCAGTTAGTTCGGGTAGTCGGGTTATTGCGATCCGTGTCGCTATCACTGTCTGTCACATATTGTGCCGATGCATTTTAACACCAACGCCCGTCTGTTGATAATAATATCTGGCGTTGGACGAGATAAAGCCATCGGGTGCACTCCACGCCGCGACCTCTTGAGGATGACCTCACAATAATGCCTTCATACCGGTTCATTAACGAGAAGTTTCTCGGGTTAACACTCATAACACCCTCGGTATTATCGCTACTGTTAAAATCAAAAGATCAACATCTATTCTGGAACACGGATTTCAAATACAGTTGACTAACTTTTTCAGAACGATCATTTGAGACTAAAATTGTTCTTTTCTGGCATTCTTCGATCTTACACTATGCACTGTTAAAACGTCAGATAAAAAAAAACGAGTGTGCTTTAGACCACACGACTGAAGTAAAACTTATTACTGCCATAATTTGTTATTATTCACCCGAAAATTCACAAAATATGAACTTTAAAATGATTTTACAATTTTATTCACTTTAAACGTAGAATATTTAATGTATTAAACAAAATATTTTTTAATAGTTCAAGAACGAAATGAACAGTCTAATGTAAGAAGAAAAAAATATAAACAAGACAATGAAAACAAAAGTAATACATTGCAATTACTTAGCTCTCATTGGATTTTAAGCGTAAATCTCTATGAAATATTATTTAAAGTAGGTTTACAAAACTTTTTTCTGTCACCCGATAGCGCCACTAGCAAGTAAAGTATGTGTCATATTATTGTTAGTACTGCTTATATTTTCGGCCACCTGATGGCGCCACTAGCCAGTGAAGTATTTGTCTTCCTCTTTATATCTTCACTTACTTATATATCTCCCTTTCAACTTCCGTTCGCCTCGCCCGATCACACTCCCGTGAATCTCTCGTCACGCATTCACCAGCTTACTCCCCAAGTCAAGCGTGCGTAAAGAAGTTTTACTTCAATAAATGAAAGGTACATAGCTTTGTTCACAATTTTTTATTTAATTGATAAATCAGAGATTAATAGTAATGACACAGTTAAAAATCATGTTATCAATGATACAGATAAAATAAAAGATTCACCCAATTAGAATAATCTACCAAAAATGTATTTAAATCGAGTTTCAGCGCAGTTTCAATTCATTTTACAGTTAGCTTTATATTGTTCAGTTTGTAAATAAATGTCCGTTTTCAACAACATGGCGCCGACTAAACGCATTCATTTATTTAGCCAGCAGCTGTTTACAGTAGCCTAACAGAATCCATTTTAATGGCGATATGTATTTGTTTAAATAAACAAACAAATCATTTTATACATTATCGTACAATCAATTAAAAATATTTTTAATTTTTATGGATTTGTTTGATTGAAAATGCTCTCCGCAGAAATGCTATAAATTCTCGAAATTTAACACTAATACGCGTATCGAGTAGAAATAACTATCGTAGTTACAGGAAGCTAGTTTAATCCGCAGTGCGGCACTGCGTAAAGTGAAACGCGGCGTGCGAGTCGCTCCATCTCCATGCTCACACCGAAACGTTTCTCGGCTCCCGGCTGGGTTGTAAACACAAGCATCGAGAAAGCGGATTTCTCTGTTCTTGCAGTTAAGATGCACTGAGCAAAGCGCGTTTACAACAATAAAATGGAACGTCTTTGAACACACGAGATAACAACTAACGCAATGATATCATCCGTCGTCGCCCACTGTTGCCCAGCAATAAACAATACCAACCGTTACTAATAAAATAATTTATGGAGCGAATCATAAATCAAGGTTGGTCAAAAACAGTCTACATTGCTAAATATAAACATTCAAATATTAAATTTTAACCACAGTTTGAGGCGAAAATAAATTAATTATTAACTTATTACGCAAGCCTTTATTTTTATACATTGTCCGCTCTGTCAAGGTTAATAGAGGTTACCTCGTTTAATAGTGGTAGGGGGATGACGTTATCCGGCGGACCTGTTAATCGACTGCGTGGCAAATACAATACGCGCCACGAATCTAAAAGGCTCGGAAGTTAGATGCGAATGAGGGCATGCGCTTGCACAGTCTGTTGAAAAACTACAAACTCGCAACTCAACAAAACTAAAATAACAATAACAACTTGACAATAGCGTACTCGACTTTACTTTAAAGCAGGAAAGCGACAAGTGACAAAAGCAACGAGCGATCACAGCCAATCACCGACGCGCGCACGTTCCGTTCAGGTAGCTAGGAGTATCAACGGCTCTAAAATGTGCATTTGCGACGCTTTCCGAACCTTTTAGATCCGTGGCGCGTATTATATGGATCTTAGTGTCCACTGTGGACATAACTGTGTCTACTATGGAAATTAGTGTCCATCGTGGTAATAACTGTGTTCACCGCGGACATAAGTCCGGAACGGCAATCAAACAAAAAGAAATTAATTTTAATTAAAAGCATTAATAAACACCATAAAAACATATAACAACAACAAAAATAATACTGAAATGAAATGGCAATATTATTCATTTTTAAAACAAACGAAGTTCGTATGTATATTTGTGTAAAATGGTAAAACATAATTAGGGAGGAAATTAAAACGTGAAAGCATATTTCCAAAATTATTAGCGTGTCCTCGGTGAACGAACATGTGTGAAACATGTGGCGCGTAATTCAGAAAAAAATAAAGTTACATAAATGAATTCATACGCCACGTTACACTGGCTTATATACATTATACCGAACGATCACAAATATTTTTACTCTACTGTTTGTTCGATAAATTAGAACAATGATCAGATAAAAATCAACATTTTAATATTTTCTTGTAGTGTCGTTTAATTACATGATAAAATACATGGTAAAAAAATAAAAATATTATATGGCCCATGAGGGGATCGAACTCGCGACATTCGCGTTATTAGCACGACGCTCTAACCAACTGAGCTACAGACCAGTGAGTGCTATGTGCCTTACAACGATAAACAAGTAAGAATTAATTATATGCATCGATTAAATAATAAATTATATTAAAATTTTTTATTTTTATTATTATTTTCTCTTTATTTTAGTATTTTCTTGTATTGTCATCTAATTACATGATAAAATGCATGGTAAAAAAATAAAAATATTATATGGCTCATGGGGGGATCGAACCCGCGACCTTCGCGTTATTAGCACGACGCTCTAACCAACTGAGCTATAGACCAGTGAGTACTATGTGCCTTACAACGATAAACAAGTAAGAATTAATTATATGCATCGATTAAATAATAAATTATATTAAATTTTTTATTTTTATTATTATTTTCTCTTTATTTTAGTATTTTCTTGTATTGTCATCTAATTACATGATAAAATACTTGGTAAAAAAATAAAAATATTATATGGCATATGGGGGGATCGAATCCGCGACCTTCGCGTTATTAGCACGACGTTCTAACCAACTGAGCCATAGACCAGTGAGTGCTATGTGCCTTACAACGGTAAACAAGTAAGAATGAATTATATGTATCGATTAAATTATATTAATTTTTTTTATTTTTATTATTATTTTATAGTATTTTCTTGCATTGTCATATAATTCTGAGTTATGTTAAAAATTTCAAGCCTCTATCTCGTCAAGAAGTTAGTTTAAAATCAATTACAAAGTTTCACCCGCACAGACATACAGCAATAAAAACGTCGAATGTTTAGTTTTCAACTATAATTATTTATTAAAAATTATGAGACATTCACATTATTATGATTCTCGTTCAAGAGTCGATTCCAAATACGCTTTATTACGAATCATTTTCTATACGAATTCCAGACGCCGTTAATTTTCGAACTCCTTGTACACATATGTATAGCGTGCGTTCGTACACCGCAAATAAATGTGTGGTTTTGTTTTCAAAATAAAAGGAAATTGCGTTACATTAGAATGTCAGACTACTTCGAGTACAGCCGACGCTTTCTTATGAGCAAAACAATTTTGCGCGAGGTTCAAAAAATTAAATATTCTATAATATCATTTTTAGAGCTGTAAAAATAACGAGAAATTGTGTATGTATTCGTTACTTAAAGAATCAGTACCCGTTACTTTCGTATCGTTACGTTACTCGTTACTTTTCATACGACATACAATCGTGTACTAACAGCATCAAGCATGTACCCTCGCATCGAGGCGCGTCGCATACGTGATACGGTATGACTTCGTTCGTATAACGTATAACCGCATCAAACGAGTCGAACTGACATGGATACGACAAATGCGAGTAACGAAATGAATTTGTAAGTAACTATTCGTTACTTCGAGTCAGATGATGTACCCGTTACTCAGTAACGAATACATACGGTTTGTTACAGCCCTAATGATTTTATTGAGAAAAACAACAAAACTCACAGTAAACAGTGATATTTCGCTCCAAAACCTATTTTTATACTGAAACGTTTCAAAAATTACAAAATTGAATTTAAATATAATGTAAAAGCATAGAACATTTTATATTGTTAATTTGGCATCAAGGTTGACAAGCATCGTATATACTTGATGCCAAATTGACAATGTAAAATGTTCTAAGCTTTTATATTATAGGTATTTATGCTCAGTTTTGTAATTTTAAAATTTTTGAATCTCGCGCTCTTTTTACGGCGTTTTTCACATCCAAAACGGCTTCTAAAAGGGACAGGAGGCGCTAGTATATTCGCAATCTATTAAATATATCTATGGGCCGGAATCGTCGAGCTCATCCGCCCTTGGCTTAGTGACTAGTTCCTCCTTTTGCGGATAAACGACGATCGACCGTATTCGACGCTTATATTTACGGTAGGTCGTTATCCGTGATGATAACAAGTGACTGTGTTTTTGTGTCCCCGTTCCATATAAGAACCTATACGCCTGCTGCAGTGAGTGTTCCCGTCTAAAGGCACACGGACTAGAAGGTAATTTTGTGCGTACACGACTACGTCCCGGATTCACATAATCCCCAAGGACCTATGTACTCACGGCACACAAATATCTGTAGTTCACACCCGCGTTAAAACACTAGGGCCTTACATTATATGTAGTCTCACGTATATCCGTTCAGATCGTAGAGACGTAGACATAGATCGAAGGTGACTTTTGTCATTCAAAAGTCGACACAACGAAATCTGTGACTATAGGAGACCTAGCTTCCTATTCGGAACCCAAACGAATGGTGGACCGCTGGTGAGAAATGCGTCGAACTGTCCTAAGGGGGGTTTTTGACAGGTAAACTATGGAGGCATAAGGTAAACATTGATTTAGAAAAGCATAGGTTAGTCTCCATCATGCGTTTCTAAATCAATGTTTACTGTCAAAAACCCTCCTTAGGACAGTTCGACGCATTTCTCACCAGAGGTCTCACCATTTCTTTGGATTCCGAATAGGCTGTGTGCACGAAGCCTACTAGCGCCGCTAGTGGGTAATAGAGAATTATTGAACTCACTTTTTATGGAAATCGCGACATGTTTCTATAGTGATAAGTCAAAAACTTTAGTTGGCTACGATGTGTCAAAAAATGTAATAAAGAAATTTTTTTTATATACCTTAAAATTCAGATTGTACACCAAAAATAGCATAACATAAAAGGTACGTGAGAATTATTTATTTATCAATTATGACGTACAATATATGAATAATTTGTTTACGCTGACAACGTCAAATTATGGCGCCAATGGTCTTTATTTTACTTAAATCGCCATCAGCGCAACAGCCTGGAACACAACAAGCATTTCCCGATCGCTTAGTTTTACCCATGTTTTTTTTGTAATTAAAAAACTTCATAAAATTATAACTATTTTCACTTTTAATAAACATTTCTCACTTCGACATACGGAAAATTTGAGCTTGAAGTTTCCCCTAGTGCTCACCACAAACGCTCCAATCGAAAAATTTGTAACTCCCCATACTGCGGACGATCCTGTTAGTAAATAAAATGAATTCTAATCCATTATATGATCAAAGTTCAAGCCACACAAAGGTACGAGATTCGAGTGGCTAATAGAGTGTGGTAAATCCATGCATGCATTATACCAGAAGGCCTTGATCATTGTATTTCCTTTCATCTCAAAATCAACAAAAACACCGCATGACTAACTTTTGTGGGCTTCCGCTTCTTTAAAGTCGTTGTCTCGCTTGCTGCATGACGCCGTTTCATCCGATTTCGTTCACTAAATAAATTTACAAACCGTAGTACTTACTTATGTAAGGACAACATTGTTTCAAAACGTGAGCATAACATAAACAGTTGATGTAGAAATAAACAAATCGCGCAACCACTGAAAGGCGAAGTGGTTTGCATCGAATTTTTTAAAAATAACCTATCAACTGTTGTTTAGATGTCGTTTCCATAGCAACCCTATTAAATTTTAGCTAATAGTCGCGAACAGCTGTTGTCATTTGTGTTTTTACGTATACTTAATCTCAAACCTTCTTACTTGGAATTTATCTGTGTTTTATGTAATTAATTAAATAATTAACTAGTGTGACCTGTGCAAATTATTCGCACTAAATAAGTATAATAATAATCACTTTACAAAATTGTTTTTTAAATATGATTGCAGGCATTCAATTCGTTTCTAATTTTGCACACTGCTTATAACGTTCTTCTTTTTGTTGTACTACAATATGAAGCTCAGATGACAGATCGAAGAAATATTTTACTAAAATTGTCATATAGAGGCGCAAGTAGCAAGTGACGTTGTTCAGCGTTGCTCGCTGTTTCAAAATTAAAGCCGTCAGATGGCAGACGTTGTTCAGCGTTGCTGTATTTTAATTAATTTACAAAAACAAAAGCAATAATAAATTTTTTAGTTGTCGATGTCAGTAGAGCAAGCAATTATCTGTAAAATGATATATAATTTCTGTGGAGAAATTGTGAGGTTTTTTCTAAAAAGGGAGGCAAACATCTTTAACCTTAGCGTATTAATTTATATGATGTATTTACAATAAGCGTGCTTGCGACCGAGGTATGAAGAAAAATAGTATACACCACACTGGTCGAAAATGTGATATCCTTGCCCTGTACGTCATGATACCTGAGGCGAAGCCAGGGCATCATGGCGTGAAGGGCAAGGATATCACACTTTCGGCCCTTGTGGTGTAATATACTATCTACTGTGAATTTTTAAAGTGAATCGAATCGATATCCAGTTAATCGGTTCGGTTTTAATATTTCATTTTTGTTGAGTGCTTACAATGACATTAACTAATGGCAGAATTGTGAAATGAACTAAAAATTATTATCACTGAAATTTTTTTTTAACTTCTTTAGCCAATAACTGTTTCATACTCACAACAAAATTGCTTTGTTTTTTTTTGTCGGCAAAAAACAGTGTTGGGAGGATTAGGAGAACAGATTGTAGGCAAGAGTTTCGAGTGTAGAGGATATTGGGCTACCATTTGTCTGACATAGGCCGATGAGATTGTCTACTGTTTGCCCACAGCATCCCGCGATCCCGGATTCGCAAACACAGACAAAACAAATGAGTTCTCGTAATATATTGTCTGTCGCGGCAACGAATGATGACGTAGTTCCACTTTAAATAATTACATGCTGTTCGACGAAAAAAATAAATAAAAAACATAAAGTCAAACAGACTCCGCAATGATATACGAACAAAAACAATGTGCGCTTGCATTCGTCAAGTCGGATTATCGAACCGCCAAAATTATATATAGACGCTCGACAACCACAGCGTCTATTTACATAAACGACATCACGGGTGGAGGCGGGAGTCGAACCCGCGACAGTTCGATCCAAGTCAGTTACGCAAAAAAAAAATCATGAACTAAAAATATTTTTAGCTCCAAAGAAGAAAGCAAAAGCACAGTCGCCATGCGGAAAATCACTTTTCCAAATGGTATGCGTATATAGTACGAAGCGTATGGCCGGCGGACCGGGCGAGACACGTCCGACCGGCGAAACGACGGCTGTGCAAAGGGCAACTTTAATGTCGGTTGGTTCCAATAAAAAAAACGGGACAGCAGTATGCCACGCGTCCGGCAACTCATTTGTCCGTTCTCAACATATACAGCTCTATGATCCCGTAGGAATGACTGAGTTTAGGATACAATGTCGGCAGCTATACATTAACCTGACATTCTAACCAGCATCTATTCATCAAAGTTGTTACAAGTTGACTGACACTAAGGCTGATTTCAAAATTCATTTTAGACATTCCGTTCAACCGTGATATAAGATATAGGTTCAAGCCAATGTATATTTCATTTGTACTGAATTGAATTAAAATATCGCCGTGCATTCTCCGCGTCTGATGTCCTGATATTCTGTTTTCACTTTCTGCACAATACATGTACTCCTGATACTTGGATTTGCAACGTTTCAACATATATCTTCAATTTGTCTGATTACACATATTCACGGCAGTGATTTATGATCAAAAACTGTGTACGTGCACCGTTTGTGTTGTATAATGTAAACAGGCAGAAGGTAAATTTAAATATTTCAAACACAGGGTACAGGATAGCAGACATACCTATATAGGAGGTATACTAAAGACAAATGACGGTCACCAGTAACGCTGCACATTTTTTTTATAATCAACAGAACCGTTTTATTTTTATGCTAATTATAAATCATAATTTTGATAATTGGGTTGTAAAAACGTCATAAATCGCTGAGCTCTAAATACTACGCTTAAAAAGCTCTGAAATTTTAAATCCAGTTACCACTGTAAACAATCTGACAATTTTCAACTGTACGTCATTTGCATTTTTTGGTAATCAGAAAAATTGTGTTTGTTCTTCAACAGTACTCTCCTTGTGCGTACATTATCCTGATAATCAGGAGAGCAGCAAACACGTTGAGAAAATCTGGTTATTCTGTTCTGCATCGTTAACTAGTAGTTCTAGTACGTACAGAAGACATCATGTTGGTGAGCGCTGACGGCTGTCGGGGATGAAAACGACGACTACGTTCTTGGGTAGAAACGCTTTAACTTCGTAAAAAAAGATAAAATTATGTTTGAGATGTCAATTAAAAGGCAAAGAAGTGTTGACTTAAAAAGCAACGACTCAACGAAAACCTAGTGTATTAGGAAAACAGAAGATATAATTGAATGTCCAAAATATATCAGGAAAACATGTATATAGCAAATATAACTGAATGTATCAGGAGAACATATTCAAAATATAGGTATTTCATGTATTGTAAAAAGCAACGACTCAAAGAAAGCCTAGTGTATCAGGAAAACAGGAGATATAATTGAATGTCCAAAACATATCAGGAAAACATGTATACAGCAAATATAACTGAATATATCAGGAGAACATGTTCAAAATATAGGTATTTCATGTATTGTATTTCATTCGTGAACTTTCAATAGTATTTTCTCCTACGGATTCAGCAAAGAAGTATGTCAATTTGGAATTAAGAAGGCGTGGCAAACAAAAGGATATGGCTACAGTCTGCCGCTTAAAATAAAAGACAGTCGATTAATAGGCCGTTGTACATTGTATATTCTCACGACACGCTTACGATCTCCTTTGAGGAAGATTGATGAGTCAAATAAGAAGAGAAACCGTACACAATAAAAAATATGTGTTCACTGGTTCGGTTCGAGAAATCGGGGAAGTACACACGAATAATAAAATGCAACACCGAATCTTCTCTTTGCTGTATCTTTTATCAAAATATCCAAAATTTGGTTATTTTACGTAAAGTTCATTTTTTGCAGGATTTTCGAATATTTGATATGAAAAGTATAAAAACGCGTTCTTGTATGAATTACAGAAGCCATTGCAATGTCCAGAAAGTCCGGTTCGACAATTGACAGTTAATTTGGTATACAAACAAAACTCAATTCAAAATCATCCCATATATATTAAAATCTCGGCACTTGAAAGTTTAAAAACATCCGAGCAGCTAAGTGTTTACTATAATTCCTTGTTGAACTCCGCAAGTAAAGGTTACGAGTCTTGGAACAGAAATAAACCTACCAGAGCACGAAATCCCAAACCATTGCAATTTTTATATCACTCGAAACAATATAGTGAGTAATGGACCAAAATAAGTTTTATTTTATTTTATAGCAATGTGAACTAAAAAGTAAAAAATAATTTTTAAATATAAAGATTTTATTCAGCAGCGTAGGAAGTTCCCCAAGTCGATATATTTATTTTAATAAGCTTAAAATGAGAATAAAATTAAATTATACAGAGTGAGTTTTAAGTTGATGCTTTTTTTTACAGCGTGTAAAAATCAAATAGACAAGCAAATATTTCAAATAGTTTTTTTATCAAAACTCAAAAATAAGAGAGAAACAGCCTTTCGAAGTTTAAATAAAATTTTATTAAATTTTCTTTAATTTTGAGGTCAGTCCTGGGGTTATATTATGTCACTATGGAAATATGTTATTATTATCAAAAATAATTGAGGCACACACAATTCTCTCAAAAACAGAACAATACACATACTTGATAGTAACAACTTATTTCCATAGTGACATAATATAACCCCAGGACCGACCTCAAATTAAAGAAAATTTATTAAAATTTATTTAAACTTCGAAAGGCTGTTTCTCTCTTATTTTTGAGTTTTGATAAAAAAACTATTTGAAATATTTGCTCGTCTATTTGATTTTACACGCTGTAAAAAAAAAGCATCAACTTATAACTCACCCTGTATAGCATTGGGGGACTTCCTATCGCGGTTGAACAGAATTTTTAAAAATTATTTTTTATTTTTTAGTCCACACTGCTATAAAAGACTGTTTAGCTAAGTTTTTAAAACTCTAATTTTTATTATAACCCTAAAAAACACTCAAACGACTATGATTTATATAAATTATTTAAATATTTATATAAATAGGTAATTGTATTGTCATGGGTTCTTAACACGTATGCAAAATTTCAAATTATTCAGACGTCTGGAACTGGGTGAAAATTAAATTGAAAAATTCCATTACATACATAACAGTGCAGTGTTAAAAATATGATATTCTGAACGATAGCATTTGTTTTGTGACCGTCGAGCATTGGTCATATAGTAAACAAACGAGTTTCATAAGCCGACTGTCGATACGGACAAATACCTGCCATACCGACAGATTACAGTTGCACGAGGCAAGTGCCCCGGACTCCGGAGAGCGTATAAGAATTTATGAACACAGTTTCATTTCGGACTGACTCATTTATCAGTTCAAACACAACTACTGTTCAAATTTAAAACCCTGCACGTTCACTTTGCTGTTTTCTATTTTTAACCCTGGACAGTCGCGTGCGTATCGACGATTTTTCTCCATACCTCGATCGAAAATACATACTTCCGGTATCAATTGTAAGGCAGAAAGTCTAACATTTGCGAACAACTATCATTCGTGTTTTTAGATAACCTCGAAGCTGCTTGCTTGGAATTTATCTGTGTTTTTATGTAACTAATAAGTAATTAATTAATTCATTACATAAAAACACAGATAAATTCCAAGCAAACAGCTTTGAGACTATACGTAAAAACACGAACGATAGCTGTTCGCGACTATTGGCTAAAATGTAATAGGGTTGCTATGGAAACGACATCTAAACAACAATTGATAGGTGATTTTTTCTTTACTGCTGCCCGAACGTACGCACTTCCCGCATCAGTGCGTGTAATCCTATACCAATGCGCAAATGTTAGACTTTACAATTGATGCCGAAAGTATGTATTTTCGATTGAGGTATGAAGAAAAAAATGTATATGATCAGTGTTGTGTTTGTTTTTACACGCTTTATATTAACTTCACTTGTAAGTTTGTATGTATGTATGTATGTATGTTTGTTTGTAACTTTCGTTTGGACTACAGCAAGTGGTTTATTACTGCCAGCACTGTAACTACAGTGGCTAGTCGTGCGGTCTAAGGCACGGGTCTTCGCTGACGTCAACTCTCGGAATCACGGGTCGTGGGTTCTAATCCCGTCCACGCCGAAAAAAAATTGTTTTTTTTCGGCAAATTTTTGACAATAAATCGAACTAAAAAGTGGAAAATAAATATAGTTTAAAAAAAAAATTAAAAAACACGCTTTATATCGAAATAAAAAGTAAATAATATTTTTTTTAAATAAGCTTAAAACAATAATGAATAAAAAATACAAGTATTATTGTGAAAAAAGCGTGGGGTGCTCGATGTACGAAAATGTGGAACAAAGCGCCCCACGCTTTTTTTCACAATAATACTTGTATTTTTTATTCATTATTGTTTTAAGCTTATTTAAAAAAAAATATTTTTTACTTTTTAGTTCGATATAAATCGTGTTTTTTAGTTTTTTTTAAACTATATTTTTTCTTTTGTTAAGGCTCTCCTGTATATTGAAACAATCTGAAAAGGCCTCCGAGAAACGTAATTCCGTTTCGTGTCGTACGAGAATCTAAGTACGTAACATTAAAGTTGATATCAGTGATGTTAAAATCAATACACTATTATACTGTCGTTGTACTTCTTGAAAACGGAAACAGATACGAGAGCCGTGCCTTCAGAAGTGGGATTATTGTGCATTTTCAAAACCACAGGACGCTCGGGTTTGCTCTGTAACTTGATTTAAGGACGTACGAGGTAGACAAAAGTCTGTCTATTACCGTATATACAGGGTGCTTTTTAAAAACTTTGGGCGTTTTTATATCGGTGTTTTTTTTTAGGGCGTTTTCTAATCGGTGTTTTTTAAAAACGTCCAAAGTTAAAAAAAAATCACCCAGTATATTAAGATAATAGTAACAACGTCAAACTGTAGCAAAACTTCTGTTTCGGTGATTTGTTAGACAGCAATAAAATGTTTGACTAAACATTCATGTGTTTAGTAAAACATTTTATTTAGTTACTTTATCTAGATACTTGATTTATTTTAAAATTGCGCGCTTACTATGATTTAAAACAGAAGGTTTAAGATGTTTGCCTCCCTTTTTAGAAAAAAACCTCACAATTTCTCCACATTAATTATATTTCATTTTACAGATAATTGCTTGCTCTACTGTCATCGACAACTAAATAATTTATTTTTGCTTTTGTTTTTATAAATTAATTAAAATACAGCAAAGCTGAACAACGTCTGCCATCTGACGGCTACTTCGATATGTCATCTGACCTTCATATTGTAATACAACAGACACAATACTGCATACTGCCATCTGACAGCTTTAGTTTTGAAACAGCGAGCAACGCTGAACAACGTCACAGCAATGCTGCATGATGCCATCTGACGGCTTAGCTCAACGCTTTTGCTACTTGCGCCTCTATATGACAATTTTAGTAAAATATTTCTTCGATCTGTCATCTGAGCTTCATATTGTAATACAACAAAAAGAAGAACGTTATAACCAGTGTGCAAAATTAGAAACGATCATATTTAATAAATAATTTTGTAAAGTGATAATTATTATACTTATTTAGTGCGAATAATTCGCACAGGTCACTCTAGTATAAATTAGTTAGGTACGCCCAAAGGGAACGTAATAAAAATGTTTTTTTTTCTACTTGGAACCAAGGTTACTAATACGTCAGTAGACACATCAAAAGCACCGCTTCCAAGTTAAAATTTATACTTTTCCCTTTAATTATCAAAGTCGATACCCGTCACTATAGACACGTGATTTTACCGGCAGAGCACGTGACGCGCGGGTTGTTATAAATTATCGGGAAAAGGACGGATATGGTTGGAAAACCATTATCGATTTGTCACAGGCCGGACAGCGGCATCCGGTCGTGTTCGGATGCGGCACGCGGGACGTATTACCCAACGGCGAAGGCGCCGGGTACGGAATGCGGCGGAGGCGACGGGCATGAGACGTTGGCTGAGGCGACGGGTATGAGACGATGGCGGAAGAGACGGGACGCGCCGCGGTGAAGGTGGCGTCGATTCTATTGTTGTGCCCCGGAGTACGGGCGCATTGAGGCATATAACAAAAATGTCCCCCAAATCAAAACAACTGACGATCTCAAAACTTTTTACCGAATCAAAATCGGACATTGAACTCTCGACATATTTTTATTTATTTTCGCGCGTAATAATAATATACAAATAGTTTGCTATTGTGTTATGAAACATCCATTTATCATTCAAACAACGTCACAGTCGAGACTCAAACCCGACTATCGCGGCGGCTGAATTATCATTTATTCTACAGTGTCGCAGCTTAACAAATCAACTTTCTCATAACAAATCGTTTTCAGATCCTCACAAAGTTAATTTTAGGTATCATTAGAAAATGAACCTTTTCTCAACCGAGAGGTAAGTGTAAGAGAGAATCTAAGTTGAAATTTGTCCTATTATTAATAACTAGTGTGACTTGTGCGAATTATTCGCACTAAATAAGTATAATAATTATCACTTTACAAAATTATTTTTTAAATATGATTGCAGGTATTCAATTCGTTTCTAATTTTGCACACTGCTTATAACTTTCTTCTTTTTGTTGTATTACAATATGAAGCTCAGATGACAGATCGAAGAAATATTTTACTAAAATTGTCATATAGAGGCGCAAGTAGCAAAAGCGTTGAGCTAAGCCGTCAGATGGCATCATGCCGCATTGCTGTGACGTTGTTCAGCGTTGCCCGTTGTTTCAAAATTAAAGCCGTTAGATGGCAGTATGCAGTATTGTGTCTGTTGTATTACAATATGAAGGTCAGATGACAGATCGAAGTGTTGACGTTGTTTCAAAATTAAAGCCGTCAGATGGCAGACGTTGTTCAGCGTTGCCGTATTTTAATTAATTTACAAAAACAAAAACAATAATAAATTTTTTAGTTGTCGATGTCAGTAGAGCAAGCAATTATCTGTAAAATGATATATAATTTATGTGGAGAAATTGTGTGTTTTTTTTCTAAAAAGGGAGGCAAACATCTTTAACCTTAGCGTATTATAATATACATAATTTGGTATTATTTATTATATTTATGAAGTCATTTATTTTGTTCAGACTAAAAACGTTCAAAACCTGCAGTTCAAAATACTAGAGGGTCGGCAGCCCCAAGCTACCCTTCCCTTACATTTCATTCAGGTGGCAGTAATTGCTGGGGGGCGGGGGGTGTTACTAAAGGATTTTACAAATTAAAAAGAAGTTACACACGCCACTGTTGTAGTCAGATTCCGCAAGGAGTAGAAAGAAAGAAGAAATATATAGAAACGTTGCAGACTTGTTCTTCGATTTACATGCTGGTTACAAACAAATTGATATCATTATGTGAACCGACTCCGCAACAAGCCCCGTAATATCTCGTAAGCCAGTGGTTTTCAAACTGGGCAGTTATTGAAGTAAAACTTCTTTACGCACGCTTGACTTGGGGAGTAAGCTGGTGAATGCGTGACGAAAATAGTGATCGGGCAAGGTGAACGGAAGTTAAGCGTTACGCGAATGGTGATTTCTTGATAATTTCGTAATTTCATTTCGTGAACAATTTTATAAATGAGTATTTTGTTCAAAACATTAATTATCCTACGTTTAAAGTGAATAAAATTGTAAATTCATTTTTAAGTTCATATTTTGTGAATTTTCGGGTGAATAATAACAAATTATGGCAGGAAGAAGTTTTACTTCAATCGTGAGGTCTAAAGCACACTCGTTTTTTTTATTATATAAAAAGTCCCATATTCTATATATGAATCAGAGGCTCTGGATCGCAAAAGGCAGGTAATTCATGGTCAATCTAGAATGTCACTTGTCTAGCGAAGGCGTATGTAGCATGGAAACGGTTTGAAACCGCTGTTGTAAAATGTGTGTGTGTGCAAAGAAGACATCCCAGTGCGACCCGTGACGTTACGTGACGAGATTTGGACGTTCAAATCCCAACACACGCGCCGCGCGTATGCCTGTGTTATTTCAAATACTGCAAAGAGCGCATGGAGATAGGGAAAAAACTTTTTAACAAAAAAATTAAACCGCCGAAAAACTGAAAAGCAAAAAATAATAAATCTTTTTATTTAACTAAGTAGTTGAACGTACGTGACAGTCTAGTATATCTAAGTAATTTTGAGTCGGCGTCAACAATCCTTCGCCGGAAATCTCTGAGAGTTCACCAGAGTTCTCTAATTTGATTTGGTTATTTCTTTTAGTGATCTTTGTTCATTGATTGTTTGACGCCGACTCAAAATTACTTAGATATACTAGACTGTCACGTACGTTCAACTACTTACCTAGTTAAATAAAAAGATTTATTATTTTTTGCTTTTCAGTTTTTCGGCGGTTTAATTTTTTTGTTAAAAAGTTTTTATTTTATAATTTTTTGTGGCTATATAATTTATAATAATTGTAATACACAACTCAGCATGAAAATCTATGAGTGAACAATAAATCACCCCTATTTTCCCACCCTTAGGGTAAGAATTTTTTTTTCAAATTTATATGAGACCAACCTCGAGGTATACCCTATTCAATAAAAAAATAATTATCAAAATCGGACTACTCTGTAAAAAGTTATGTGTGGTCATACATTACAATCAGTGAGTGAACAATCAATCATCCCCTGTTTTCCTACCCTTAGGGTTGGAATTTTTTTACCAAATTTATATGGGACCAACTTCGGGGTATACCCTTTCAAACAAAAAAAAAATTATCAAAATCGGACTGCTCTGTAAAAAGTTATGCGTGGTCATACATAAATAAAAAAAAAAAAAAATAAATAAAAAAAAAAAAATATACGCGTCGACTTGAGAACCTCCTCCGTTTTTGTTTTTCGTCGGTTAATAAATCTGCGGTCATGAGGGAAAATAGCTTAAGCCGAATACTTACCAATTTCTTTGAAATCTTAACGAAGATTACGAACCAGTACGTGATAGTGTGTGTATAACAACTTTTCGTCATAGATTTAAAAAAAACCGCGTTTTTAAACGACGAAGTAACTGCTAAGACAGAAGATAAATGAGCCGTGTAAACCATTGAGTGTAATTATATAAATCTGGTTTTACATAAATAGCTTCTGTGTTGTAAATAATCGTTGAATATAGTTGATAGACAAGTGAGAATAATTGTACTAGATTCGGTGTGTTTGTGTGTTGTAAATATTTTGTGTACATAATTAGGACTTTATATTCTTCTATTTTATTATTTAGAACTATTAGTTTTGTTTCTGTTACGTTATTATTACTGTTTGTTAAAGAAGTACGCTTTCGTTGTGTGTTTAACTGTTTTGTTAAACGTTTATTGTTGTAAATAAATAATTTCCATAACGGACTAGAGCAGTTTTGTTACAATAGCTCCGCAAATAAATGTATTTGTTTATCTATAGCATAAGTTTCAAAACAAAGCTAAAACAGTGAAACACGTATCTACAATTTTTGTAATCTGCCTCCTTTTAGAACGCGCGCCATAGATCAAAAAAGAGAAAAACGTTTCGACAAGAATGCGGCGTGTTTTTTTAATTCGTCCTGTAGGTACAGTGAATTGTATATGTCGATGGTAAGATTGGACGCACGACAACATCCATCCAATATCGATTTCACTTGCTGCCAAGCCATATCAATAACTTATTGTTGAAGCAAAGAAACATTACCGTGATACCAACTGTACACAGTCAACACGACAAATATTGACTCAATCACTCGAAAAGTAGAGAATTACTGAAGATGTAATAACAAACGTCGACATAATCTATCTTTTTCCATTAATGTATGTGGTGATGGGCAATAGTGTTTTTTTTTAAGCACCGTATTTTTCGGACTATCAGCATAGGCGTAGCAACGATTTTATCCTGGGGGGGGGCAATTTTTAACTCTACCTTGTAACACCACGTCTAAAAAAGCCACGCCGCCACTGGTGTACTCTGGTGGTCATGTAGAAAAACAGAGACAAGATGGCAGCGGAGCGTATGAACAAGGAAGTAGTGTTCATGTTAAAAAACTTTAATTAATGAATGTACTGAATTAAATAATATTCATGTTACAAACTTATGTTAATAAATATGTTGAATAAAATAATAATAATTGTTACAACCTACCATTACCAGCTGCCTACTTATACATAATTTGAAAACTGTTCATAGAAACGAAATCGATCAACACGACTTTCTGGAGAAATTTCACGATAAAGAAAATATGTAGATTATTGTAGATTTATCTTATTGTAGGGTGGGCCAGGCCCACCTGGCCTCCCCTCTTGCTACGTCAATGACTATCAGATGCACCTTTTAACATAGAAAAATGGACTCAAATTTTGGGTGCGTCTTATGGTCCGAAAATATAAATCGTCTCTAAAATGTTAACAATAAATAAAAATTATGACCAGAAAGTAACACTAAAATATATTTTTCTAAAAATCATCTTATCAGGTGCGTCTTAATTGACAACGTTTAAGTTTTTTTCTGACTATGGTTTATGACTGTCAAGAGGGTGAAAAAGAAGTTGAAAATACAGTAATCGATTAGTTCCGGCAGGCTGAAAATACATGAAGTTGATCCGAACTCTTCAATTTACGACATGTGGACATTTGAGACCCGCACTACATATTGATGGACATCAACCCTGCACATACGATACTGAATTTCTAATTCATCCTGTATAATAAATATATGTACTTGTTATCCGATATCCGTCTTATATAAATCGGCATCAGAGACTATCTCAAGCCATTACACAAGAAAAAACTATTCGCATACAATGTTGCTTTCGCTTGTATTCGTTTCGTATTTATAGCTCGAAAAAATGTTTAAAATATCTAATATAATTCCGCTACGTTGGCCTCTTAAAAAATGATACCAATAAAATAAAAGCTCTTCCCGTCGTTTTCCTTTATATACGTAACGCCGGATGTAAGTTATGTGCCGGTGGTCTAGGGAGAGAGTCGGTGTTCGACAAACGAAGAAACCGGAGCCACACCCCTAAATATTATGACCCTAGGTTTGCAGACAATTCGAAAACTTCGTAAAGTCAACACATGTTTTTGCATAGGACCAAGCCATTTTCAACCATATATTATATAAATTTCCAGTCGATACTGCACTTTATTTAAAATGAAAAAATAATCGTCGGCCCCCCCCTGTAAAAATTTTCAAAATCGAAGTCTCCCAGAACGGGTCGATATTAAGGTTACCCGGTAGATATTTACTCGCTGAATCCAATGAGCACAGGCGCAGCTCTGTATCTTGTCTAGTAACGAAATAGTATAGGTAACAACAACTCCGTTGTTACCCATTGAGGCTAAAATTGAGAGGCCGAATGTTTTCGACATGGAGTTTATTCATAACCGGCTAACCTCAAACCAAAACATTGAATCGTGCTGTTTGGTGCTGTTAGTATTGACAGTTTTTTTTTTTATAAAGAAATAAATAGATATTTACAACATCTCATTATAATTAAAACATGAATAACGCGCAATTGTTGAATAAAAGTATGGGCGCAACTTGTAGGCTAAGTCATGACCTGTCATGAATGACTTAGACTACTAGTTACGCCAATAACTATTACTATAATATGTATATAAAATTGTCAACTGCGACCATACTTATCGATAAGCAGCTGAGCAAAACATTTGAAAGATAATCCCAATAAACAAAAGAACGAATTTCTTAGAATCTTCGGTACGCATGATGCCGACAACAAAGCAACAAAATAACAAACAAGTAGGTACTGTTTATTGCTTAATGATGACGTATTGTTGTAGTTATTTAGAGTGGGTGTGTCGTTATTTAGAGTGTATCGTTGTATGAGCTACATTGTAAACCAACTAGAGTCAAGTAATTTCGACGTTTTAAAGAGTTTGTCGATATATTGAGTGACGTTAAAAGGGGTTATATTAAGAAAAAATATTTTTTGACGCAAAAAAATATTGTTTACTAGCGGTTCCGCCCGGTTTCACCCGGGTGCAAAAGAACGAATGGGGGGAGAGGTACATGAATACGCACGTTCATCTTCGTTTACCGAGATGAATGTTGTGTCCAAATTTCATGAAGATCGGAGTTACCGTTCAAAAGTTTTAGTCGGACGGACAAATTTTGTGTTATACTTTGCAACATTTTTCATTGATGCTCCGCTCCTATTGCTCGTAGCGTGATATTACATAGCCTATAGCCTTCCTCGATAAATGGGCTATCCAACAAAAAAAAATTCAATTTAAACCAGTAGTTTCTGAGATGAGCGCGTTCAACCAAACAAACAAACTCTTCAGATTTATATATTAGTATAGAATTACTACGAAGAAACTGACAAGCTACGCGAGTCATTTTAATGGAGTACCGGAAGTCTCCAAAAGGACACAGCGAGTACCCTTAAGTTTCTTCTTCATTTATTTGTCATTTGTTCAACATTACTACCGGGTATAGTTGTTAAATGTTAAGTTTCCATTTATACGAATCTCGCAAAAAGCTTTTACATTTGTCACCCTTCAGGCTGATGAATTCACACGATTTTACTGACGCTGTACGAGTACGACGCGTTTCACAACTTTAGGTAGGTACCTATTAATCGAGACCGGATTGTGATGGATTAAACCACTTATACAGGATTGTTGCAACCGGTCATTTACAAATAGGAAATCTCAAATATGTTATTCCTGGTCTCCCGTTTTTAATATTCCAATACACAAGTGGGGAATGGTACTAGTTTAGGTCAGAAATCACTTTTCAAAATTTTACAATATCTTTTCGTTTTGAGGTCCCCCGAATCCAAAAAAACATATTTTTGAAAAAAACTCTGTGCGTCTGTTTGCGAGCATGATATAGTTCAAACGGATGAACGGGTTGAAACCAAATTTTATAGGATGTTTGGTATGAGGAGCCCTATTGTTTTTGAGGAAATTCGGCGCATGCGCAGAAGAGAGATATGCTATAACGGTGTTTTATTATATAACAATGGTATACTTTCCATAACGGCTTACTATTCTATTTAATTTTTCAAGAAAGTTTAGTTAAATTTTTTTTTCTAAGCTTTACAGTTTCGGAAATATTTTCAAAATGAAAAAAAAAGTCAGCTGTTCTTTTGTTTTGTAGATCTGTCAGAAATAAACTAGCTATAGGCATGCTTTGCTTAATTTTTTAATTTTTACATGACGTGAACATATTGTGTAGGTAACCATAGCAACGAATAGCAAATATCACATTGAATACTAGCCATTATCCGCGTCACCTCACGCGATATTTTATTCTCTCCAAATCAAATGTCAATATTTTTTTGAAGTTGGAATTGGCTCGTCGCCCAATTGGCTGGAATTTTTTTTTTCTATTCCAGTAACCCCAGTACTGAATAAAATGATTTTTTTTTTAAAGAAGGAAAGAGTCGAGCTTTTCATTTCTGCATTGTTTATAAACGCCGAGTTGTCTTTACGACTGTTGTTTAAAACAAAGTAAATCTGAACCGGAAGAAAAGAAAAGCATGCGTATATATGTTATTCGCAATAACCGAAATCGGCCACTGCCCGAAATTTTTGCCCACAACGCGTTGCGGGTAAGGAAATATACTCACAAAGCGTTTTCTGTTAGTTTTTGCGGGGCATGGGTAAAATTAAACGCCCACAACGCGTTGTGGGTAAATGCTCGTACCCACTACACGAATTAAAAGTCTTTGAAGCGTCGCATCGGTTTGTGGGCATTCCAATCTACCCACGTTGCGTTGTGGGCGTCTCTTCTTACACACGATGCGTTGAACCTGCTAAGTATGGCTTCCTCGGGATCAAAACAAGGATTTCTTCACTGCCTGTGTTTTAAAGCATGCGGAACAAAGGCATGTTTTTGTGTCAGGAAAAATATTAAGTGCCACTCAAAATGTCACAAAAGCAATCCGTGCAAGAATAAGTAGAGCGTGGAAGAAAAACTTTGTGAATTTTTTGGTATATACTTTCATATTTAAATGAACTCAGTGTTTATTAGGTATTTAGATAGGTACTGTACATCTTTTTTGGAGTTAAAACTTTATTTTCATTATAATATAATATGATATTAGTGGTATTATTGAAAGCTATTAGAAAAATTGTCATTATTATTATAACGCATCGTGTGTAAAGAGACGCCCACAACGCGACGTGGGTATATTGGAATGCCCACAAACCGATGTGACGCTTCAAAAACTTTTAATTCGTGTAGTGGGTACGGACATTTACCCACAACGCGTTGTGGGCGTTTAATTTTACCCATGCCCCACAAAAACTAACAGAAAACGCTTTGTGAGTATATTTCCTTACCCGCAACGCGTTGTGGGCAAAAATTTCGGGCAGTGGCCGATTTCGGCTATTGCGAATAACATATATACATAGCTATTATAAACATCTGGCAAAGGTGCAGTAAACGCCAATAACTGCCAATACGTCTATCGTCTAATGGAATATTAAATATAAAAGAGCTTTAAAACTTTAAATCGGCAATACAAAGTTTATCGTTTTTGTAATGAACAAGACAGACAAAGAAAGAAAACAAAAGAATAACAAAGACGGATTAAATTCAGAGTAATGAACTGTACTCTATAATCCGTAGACCGTGTACAGGGTGTTGCATTTTAAATGGAACGTTCTTATTATCTCAGAATTTTATCAATGTGTCTTAAGGCCTTTGCGCACGAGGCTAGAAACACTGTTTGGACTTCTGCTAGCCTGCTAGCTCACAAGATATGAGCAAGAACCAATCGGGAAGCAGTATCTTGTCACGTGGGCGACTTGAACAAACGCCCACAGACAAACACTATGCCGTAGTGTGTGTTCTGTTCAGAGACAATAAACATGCACTTTTGTTACCGTTCTAACTATCACTGCGCGCGCATCGAATCTACCTGAAAAGCAAGCTTGTAAGGACGTCTCGTGTGAAGCGAGAACATAAAAGCAATCGAGAAAACCAGCGCTAGAAAAGGAACCTAGCGACAAATCCAGCCTCGTGTGCAGCGGATATTAGACTATAGGATAGTTTTTATAATACTTTGTACAAAATTACGGTATTTCGTGAACAAAAAAAAGTTTTTTCAGTAACATGTAGCGACATCTGATACAATTTCAGAAGCAAACAAAAAAACCGTTTTAGTACCAAGTGACGACATCAGTTAGAATTCGCTCAAAGCTTTTAGTGCAGAAACAAATCTGGTAGAATTTGCTCAAAGCTATTAGTTCAGAAACAAATCTGGTAGAATTTGCTCAAAACTATTAGTTCAGAAACAAATCTGGTAGACTTTGCTCAAATCTATTAGTTCAGAAACAAATCTGGTAGAAATTGATCAAAGCTATTAGTTCAGAAACAAATCTGGTTGAATTTGCTCAAAGCTATTATTCCGAAACAAATCTGGTAAAATTTGCTCAAAGCTATTAGTTCAGAAACAAATCTGGTAAAATTTGCTCAAAGCTATTAGTTCATAAACAAATCTGGCAGAAATTGCTCAAAGCTATTAGTTCAGACGCCGGGCCGCAAACGAAATACATTTTGCACCCTGGTGAAACCGGACCGGGTCGCTAGTAATTTCATAAACACAGTGCACCGGACCAAACTCACGGATTGCCACCGCATTAGGCATTAAAGGCGCTGCTGCAACGCGAATATTACAATTTATAATATTAAAAGAGTCACGTGACTGTGACGTCACACGCACACATAACCACGACTGCGAAGCTGTGAAATTAAACGCGAATAAATTTGTGCGCAGTGAAACGGTTCATTTGTTATTCACAGTACATAAACAAAGGTAATAGGGAAACAGATGTGCCACCATGCTACATAATATAATGGAATACATAATATCCTAGCGCGTCACTATAGGCGCCGCGTCTCGCGTCGGGGCCGTCCAAAGTCTCTGGTCTAACCAAATATCGCAATCCCGGTGAATAATACGCGCCACGGATCTAAAAGTTTCGGAAGTTAGTCACAAACAGCGTCGCAAAGGCACATTTTAGAGCCGTTGAGACTCCCACCATCTCCCAGCTATCTGCACGGAACTGGCCGTGATCGCTCGTTGCCTTTGTCACTTGTCGCTTTTCTGCTTTAAAGTACGGTCGAGTACGCTATTCTCAAGTTGTTATTGCTATTTTAGTTTTGTTGAGTTGCGAGTTTGTAGTTTTTCCACAGACTGTACAAGCGCAAGCCCGCATTCGCATTTAACTTCCGAGCCTTTTAAATCCGTGGCGCGTATTATACCCTTGTGCTAGAAAGAGATAACAATGAAATGGATCCAAGATGGCGGACTAATGACCAGTAACATTTACTTTAGGCAGCAATTAAAAAAATCGCAACATTTGAATTATTTACATTTAATTGGAGTAATTTATGTATTTTTGATATGAAAATTATTATCTGTCATCGATATTTCCTTTTGAACTTATTAATTTTTCCTTAGTCACGAAGCTTTCATATACAGTAGTACCTACTTCTTTAAGTCGAACCTCGATAAGTTAAAATCTCCAAAACTCGAAAAAATGTTTTGTCTCAAAATCTCGAAATCTCAACCCTTTATAGGTCGAAATAATCAGTGAGTCCCTACAAGCCATTTCGGTACGTATTTTCCCCCCATAACTCGATAAAATAAATTGGACCTCTGCATCTCGAACATAGCGATGTTTGACTTTACAACCATTTACAACTCGATCATTAAAATTAGTTGGAGTCTTAACCTCTACAAGTCGAATATTTTCTTACAAAATCTGCCTAAGTCGAAATCCTTCTTA
Source organism: Xanthostigma xanthostigma (assembly GCA_963575645.1). Lineage (NCBI taxonomy): Eukaryota > Metazoa > Arthropoda > Insecta > Raphidioptera > Raphidiidae > Xanthostigma > Xanthostigma xanthostigma. Next base: position 17,390,512 of record OY754473.1, on the reverse strand, counting down.
AGTCGAAAACTCTATAACTCGAATTTTTTGGCGTCTCCCTTGAAGTTCAACTTATAGAAATTCTACTGTATTTTAATTGAATCGTACGCCCCGAAAGGGTGTACGTTTGCGGTACTTTGTTAAATCCAGATACTTTAGGGCTGTCCACGCGCAGCACAACATTGGTCAGCCTTCGTTGCACATCTTTTAAAGTAAATTCACCTAGTAGAAAAACTATTAACACGAGATAACGTTTATAACAAGGCTATGCGCATAGATAAAAAAAGAAGTACTGTATATTAAGCTTGTTACAAGGAACATAAAAATAAGTATACGCTTGTCGAGCTTTCAAATTCGAAGTAATGAGACTCCCGTTCGAATATAAACATCCATTCAGTGTCAGTGGTTTGCACAAAGGACTGGAATACATAACACACGTAGTGCTTTAATATGGCATAGTAGTAGTGGTATATAGGATAATGCAATATAAATTGCACACTTATTATGAAAGCTTTTATGTCTGATGTAAATAACGACATTAAAACGAATTTAAATAAAATTTTATGAACAGAATATGAAAACATTAAAAGGGGATGGTTAACATCCGAAGGGGCCAAAGCGTGTCTTAAAAAAAATCGAAAAAACTATTACTTTCTCTGTCGAAAGGTTTCGGTAGGTATCGATTATTTCGATTAATTCGTCATAAAAACAATTAATCATCTCCATTTATAAAATTTTTATAAGGTTACATAAGAAAATATTCGAAAAAAAATTTATTAATTAAACAAACAGTAATAATTATTTATAATAGCACTCAAAAATCGTTTTTCTCGAATATTTTCTTATGTAACCTTACGACAATTTTATATGGATGGAAAAAAATTGAGATTTCGAAAATGTAAAAAAAAAATATTTTTACCATTTGAAAAAATACACATATAGGTACTTCCGGTTTGAAGTACAAAAAAATAAATGCTTGCAAAAATATAGTAACGGAGTTTTTCGAAAAAACGTGCTTCCAGATTTTTGGTCTGTCTCGAGAACGGCTGGACCGTTGTTTGATACAATATCAACTACCTAAATCGAATTTTTAGCCGACAACGCTCGATTTAAGATAGCTTTCCTGTTCAAATCGGCATTAACGTCGGCAATAGATTACCTAATACGAACGAGGATTTATTTTCCAAGTTTGGTCAACCTTTAGGTGTGTGGATTTGGAGCTGAAACGGTTTTCCAGTCAAAACGGTAATTGTCTAAAGTTGAAGACATTAAAACGTATAATAGGGTAACAGTCATGGCATCGTGAAATAAACAAAACTAACGTGATAGTTGATTTCGAGCGCTAGTCAACTAATAATAAAATTTCAAAAACGGGTTAAAATAGTATAGGTAGTTAACTGATTTTCAAAGTTTTTCTTAGTATAATATACTTTATGGCCAGTAGGTACAAAATATGTACCAGTATACAAATTGAAATGCAAGAACATAATAAAAAAATCACGTCACTCAAGTAAAAATAATGGGCGCAAGGTATATTTAATAGAAACTCAGTAGATTTGATGATATTAATATTTATTCAACACGCGTGAGTAATATAATATTTCGGGGCCCTGCTAAATTCGGGAGAAATAATAAATTACTTCATGTTGACGCGTAGAGTGCTAATAATGAGCCGAAACTGTACGATAATGAATTATTACTGCATAGTTTCTGGACCAATAGGAACGCGGTAGCGATTTGTATATATGAAAACAGTATCGCAATTCAGCGAAAGTCAGGGCCATCTTGTGTGCATCGAGGGTGGTGAGTACGTCAATCAATGAAGTGATTTATTATTTTTCCCTCTTTTATCAGGGCCCCGATTACATATTACTTGTGCTAGTTGAATAAAGTATTATGTGCGACCATTGATCGAAGGAGAATATTCCACTCGCGTGTTACCGCACTCGCTACGCTCGTGCGGCAAATTTCACGCTCATGGAATCTTCTCCTTCTGTCACTAGTCGCACAATATACTATTATTTTTTACCATAATCAGCTATTTACTTATGCCCTTCTATACAATGCACAATTATTTGTGCACTTATTAAAAAAACAACTGTCGCAATAAAGGGGATCAATTCATATCAATATATCAATCAATCAAATCACAACACAAGTGTCCAAAATAAACATTAATTTCCTGTCACACACTAAGCGCGCGTGTGGTCTCTTCGCAATTACATGTTTCACTAATAAGCGACACACATTTTATTTCTAGGTTAATTAATAGACTACTTCACAACGAAACCGCAAGCGAAAAGATGAAAATAAAATACAAACCCCCGCCGTCACCGCCGACAGTCTGTTAGTCCCCGTCGCTGCTAGGACGCCATCGCCGTCGAGGTCGATATCCTGCAGCTGTGGCGCCGTACAGGATGAATCAACAAGATTCGATTTCGACGAAACGCGTCTGGTTGGCCGCGGAGGCGGATACTGCACGGATCTTTCCGAATTCGTCGCGAAACGAGATGAATCGAACGCGTCCGAATCACTCGAATGTTTCAAACTCGAATGAGACAGATTATCATTGGATTGTCTGAGCACCAAATTATCCGACGGTTCTTGGTAACAGTCCGATACCATTTCGTAATAAGATTGACGCGAATTATCTCTCTCAATATCCTGCGATCCTGGTACCTGATACGTGAAAATCTGATTCGTTTTTCTGCTCATAATAGGAGACGATGGCAGTGAGTTGGTTACCACGTAGTCGGATTGCTTTGTTGTTTGAGGGTGGTAGACGATTTGACTGTGACGAAACGTCGGCGTCGAAACGGGTCTGATAGCGTCGCTGTGCAATTCGCGTCGGAAGTATGGAAACTGAAATATTGTTCCGATCTGTCGATACGGCTGATAGAACGGTTCTTGCCTTGGATATAACTGTTGTTGGGGACGCTGATGATTAAATTGGTTCCAAGGCACGTACGGTGACCACGTGATTGGTTCGTCGGCCGGTGGAGCGGATGGTTGGATTGTTCTCGGCGGCAGAGGTGGCGGAGAATCGACGCTTCCACGACGCGGAATCGCTGGCGGGTTACTATTTTCAGTGCTGAACAGTTTTTGTTTACTTTTAGGTATTTCAGTAACGACCCTCAAGGAATTCGATTAAAGAAGGACTAAATATCTCCAAAAATGAAGTTACTACTATTTTATTCAAAGCGTAATTTGTAAATTAAGATAAAAAAAGGGCACGACGGTTTCGGTTGGAAAATAAATACGAGTTTTTCTGATGTCTTTTTTTTAATACCTCAGTGTTGAGATTCTTCAATCATTTTTGGATGTAAACACAATGTAAACTCTATATAGCGACACTCAAGGGACTGTGCACTTTGCGACGTTATTGGGAGTTGTCGTTAAACGGAGAGAAGAAATTATCCATTAATATTTTTTACTATAATATGTATTTACTCATAACATGTAAAATTTACAACTGACCAAATAGCTAAAAATATGAAAAATAATCCCAATAAGCAGAAGAACGAATTTAATAGAATCTTCGGTACGCGTGATTCCGACAACAAACCAACAATTGCTCAATGCTGACTCATTTTTGACGTTATTTAGAGTGGGTGTGTCGTTATTTACAGTGTATCATTGTATGAGCAACAAGGTAAACCAACTAGAGTTAAGTAATTTCGGTGTTTTACGGAGTTTGTCGTTATATCGAGTGACGTTAAATGGAGTATTTCATATTTCACGGACCGTCCTGTTTATATTTGATCATTCTGGCTTCAATGAGCGACTTTGATAATCAGATTAAAACCGCGGAGTGCTGATGTTTGTATGTATGTGAGTATGTACATAGAATGCGAACGGTATATTGAATTTACTAGCTTCTACTCAAAGTGTCTCAAGTGCGACCCTTTATACAACCGAAGCGGTCAGTAACCGCTACTTTTACAGCACAAATAATAGTGCTTTCTCGAAACGAAACTTACGTAACAAGAAAGGGATAACTGTCCAATTTAAAAGTTAATTCCAAAGAAATTTATAGCTTATCCACAGATCGAGATTTTAACAATTTACTCTCTAGGACAGTGATGGCGAACCTTTTTGAGAAGTGGGTCAAATTTTGTTCATTATTACCATTCCAACTCACAAGTGGGGAATGGTACTAGTTTAGGTCAAAAATCACTTTTCAAAAATTTTACAATGTCTTTCCGTTTTGAGGTTCCCCGAATCCAAAAAACATATTTTTGGAAAAACTCTGTGCGTCTGTTAGTCTGTGAACACGACACAGGTCAAACGGATGAGCGGATCGAAACCAAATTTTGGGAGGATGTTTGGTATGCAAATATGAAGACCCTATTGTCATTTAAAAAGCCTGCGTGGGTCAGTGTCTGACCCGCGGGTCGCCATCACTGCTCTAGGATTTTCGTCAGTCTACGATTTTCAGTTACTAAGGAATAAACAAGACTTCTCGTCTTCTGATTATCAATTCACCTCAGCCGGGATTCCCATTAAATACAGCACTGATTTCCTCCAGACTACGGCAAAAAATCGTTACGATCACCACATTTACCTCTTCTTCCAGTTTCGGGACGCAACAGGATAACATCCCGAAGTATCCAAGTGTGTAGGCGTTCACGGCCGGTGTCGATCCAATTCTCATTGTTTTCCGGGCTTGTATGCCGTGGTCCAGTGGTATTTACTACCTGACGTTTCGTCTACAACTGCCGTAGACATTATCAAAGGCGATGTGGTAGCGGGCGAAATGTCCTTCTAGGCTGCTCACAGGTAAGTGTGTCGACAAGTGCGGTACTTCCCTCTTTTATGGTCAGCCGTGGTAAGACGGAAGTATTGCATTTGTCGACACACTTACCTGTGAGCAGCCTAGAAGGACACTTCGCCCGCTACCACATCGCCTTTGATAATGTCTACTGCAGTTGTAGTAATACCAATGGACCACGGCATACAAGCCCGTAAACCAAGAAGAATTGAATATCCCGAAGGATTGTTACAATGAACACATTTGGTTCTCCTCGTACCTTTTGGGGACAGATGGGACAGCATTCAGGGAGAGTGTGTTGTAATCATCACGTTTCCAATTAAACCCGACCTACCTCCGCTGACGAGCGTCATTCACAATGGCGTTGGCGTGACGTTCGATGATAACGTCCCATCCAGCTGCCGTTTGCGGGATTACGCCGGCACAGTCATTGTTCCCGTTCGTCGACGCCGAAGGCGATGCGCTGATGACGTCAGCGCGAGGGATAACATCCACGCTGTTCCGACGACGACGCACCGACGGCGGTGACGCTGAAGGCCGTAATCTCAACACAAATGTCACCTCGTCTTCCGGCGTCTCGACGCCACCGTCGAACTTAACACCAGTCGCACTACGACGAGCCGCATTGCACCGGCCATTGTTTCGAGCGTCCATTGTTTAAAATGGAACGCAGTCTGACTATTTTAAACTTGCAGCATTATTTTTTTTTATATTTCTTATTGTTGCAGATACTTCCTGACTTTTTTTGTTTATGAAATGAAATGAAGTTTTAGAATTTTTGCTTCATTCTGGTGTTCCGCATTTTTCATATGAAAAAACATTTTCGTTTAAGTGAACTAAAATTGAACTATTTACACGAAAAATGACTAGAGTGTTAAATGACATATAAACAAAAATAAAAAGAGTTTATATTAAATAATAATTTATTGTAGTCGAATAAACGAATTTATCACTTTAAAAATATATTTCAAGGTCACCAAATGCCAGAATTATCTGTGCCCTTATTACTTTTAATAATAAATTGACAAATCAATTGATACTTCCACGAGATTTGAACGTAAGGAACTGAAAGATTTTAATACTGTACGAGCCACGGGAACATCCATATAAAACAATGGCATCCCTAGGATTTCGGTTATTCCCAAGCCCTATTTCAGATTTTTCGGTTTTTAATACGATACTTTGCACTGATCGAAAAGTCGTTAATAAATATCGAAAAAATATTAATTATTATTGAACCATGAGTAAAACCTTCTTTATATCATTTTTAAATGAATCCGATTTGGGGCTCGGAGAGCATCTTAAAGCCGTATCCCAAATGATAATTATTACGCTGACATAAAAACTAAAGTTAGGACCTAGTATTAACAATTGAACAGAGGAGGATTTTTTCAAAATGTCTACCTCATTATAAACGTTCCGTCATAACCTCAAATCCTGTGAGGCATAATTAAAGCAGCGCATTGATGCTCTTCTTTGTAAAGTAAAATCATCATTTTTAATTTTAATATTTCATTTTTATATAAAAATGTGGCGGAATTACGTTGCTTCTTTTAATTAAAATTTAATCTATAATTAAGATAAAGCTTACATTCAATTTATGAATTTATAAAAAAAGGTTTGGAGTTAAATGTTATTACCTTCTTTATAGAGTATAATTCTTTATATCCCTAAGTTTAAAATTTGGTTTGGATCCGCTGATTGATGTGTCATTCAGATCTCTCTCGGGAAACCGAAACCTGATATTTTTTGGCTAAATCCGTCGAAATTTTAAGACTTAAGGTAGCACGAGCACCAAGGCAATTTTAAATAAAAAGCTTGAATTTTTTTATTAATAATAATTTATTAAGGTTTTAACTTTAATTTAAATAGTTTTTTTTTTTTTTAATTTCCACCGACTAGTTTTGGAGAAATCAATGAAACATATCATCCATCTACCGTTTTACTATAAAGCCAATGTTAAATATGCCTACTTTTGAAGTCATTTATTTATTTAAATAATCGGGCAACCCCCCCTAAAATTTTCAGAATAGGTTTATACTTAGTCCAACTTCATATAAAAAAATCAAGCCTTTTATTTAAAATTGCCTTGGTACTCGTACTAGCTTAAAATAAAAACGATTCATTTTCAAAAATGTACTCGGTTTTTTATAGACTGTATAATGCACAAAAAAAAACCTTGAAAAAATGGTTTGTTTGAACTCTAAAGTTTCATTCGAACATGTTTTCAATTTACCCGAAACAGACAGTGCTAGGTTTGTTGGAAAATTCTATGAATTCACTGATTACATTTCACAATGCTAAAGTACACATTTAGAGAAGCTGCTTGAATATGTTGCATCGTTGCATTTTTGTATGCAACTACCACGGAAAAGTGAACACTGTATAGAACGCCTAGTCAGAGTGCCCATCGACAAAAATTTTATTGACACATACTCTCCCCAAACTTTGTATATGGCTTCATTAGGCCTAGTCTGACACCTATTTCCTCTATGACTTTTCTTGACTTTGGGGCGTTTTCCCTCTAAATTTTCCGAAAGATATCGTTTTGACGACATGTAAAAATTTATAGATACTGTTTGTTTTTTTAATTGGATAGCTTAAAAACTTCAACCAAAACGCTAAAATAATGTTCTATGACAAATAACATGAACCATTTAAAATGTCTGACACCTCGAATATGTTCGGAAAATTTAGAGGAAAAACTCCCCAAAATCAAGAAAAGTCATAGAGGAAATAAGTGTCAGACTAGGCCTAATGAAGCCATATACAAAGTTTGGGGAGAGTATGTGTCAATAAATTTTTTTCCGATGGGCACTCTGACTAGCCGCACTAACTGCACAATAATGATATATGTTATAGGCAGAACAAAGTATTACTTTTTTACTTTGGAGGAATCATAAGCGTCAAGAAAGTCTTATAACGACAATAATCAAAAATAAAAAGGCTACATACACAATGAAGGTAATTTTACAACACAGTATTTTTTTTTGAATTTTATCATGCCGAAAGTGAGGCGACATTTTTTCAACCGGACCTTCTAAAATCTCATTACATAATATATTCTGTTTTTAAGAAATAAAAATAATACTGTTTTTCAAGCATATAAGTGATCAATAAATAAGATGCCATTTTTATTTTATTTAACTTCTAAAAAAATCCTAAGAAAACGAGCATTTTGAATGCGTTCAGGTTATTACTCCTTAAAAAAATAGGTCGAGAATCCTTTTCCTAGTTTGGCCTGAAGCTAATTGCGAATATTTGTTACGTCACAATATACGACTATCAAATTTAGTCTATGATGGTAATTCCCACATAATTCGCATTGCGCCGTGAACCAAGCAAAGCACGGTTGACATAACAAGAGAGTATAGACAGATAACAGCTATTTATGCAGCAGGTATACCACCTAAACATAAGAAGACATCCCTATTTTTGCAACGGAGAGAAATAAGATCAGGGGAATTGTTTTTTTGTGCATGCAATCTCTCTTGAACAATTCGGACTAAAAAAGTTAAGAAGAAAATGTTTTCAGAAAAAAAAATACAGTCGGAACACCCCCTCGGCTTTAAATTTTTTTTTTTTTTATTTGTGCTTCGATATATTTTTACCGATTTATTAACTATTGAAGTAAAAATGTCACGTTTGATTTCAAATGCTCATAGTCCCTGAATAAATGGTCCTACGACAATTTTCCAAAGTGCGTTAGAAAGCTGAAAATGCAATTATTTCCGGAATTGTTCCGGAATTATCGTTTTAAAATTTCCTTTGAAACGTCTTTTTATCCAGTTGTATCACTAGTAATTCTGTCAAAATGCAAGTAGCTGCAATTTTTTTTCATTGTGTTTACGATTGTTGAAAATTTTAAAAATTAAGGGACCACTTTTTTATTCACTAATTGAAAAATCAAAAGTTATTAGCATTTAAAATAAAAAATGGCATTTTTGCTTTACTTGGTTAAAAAAATCATAGAAAACATAAAAACAACGATTTGAAGTTGTAAAAGAGTGAGCTTTGAAACAATGGCAAAAATAAACAGAAGAAAATCTGGCTGTCAGATAATATCGCGTCTATATATTGAAGTATCGATTTTGTTTAGTTTTAAGGAAGTACCCTCGGTACGCAGTAAGTCAAAGAATTTCAGTCTTCTACTTGAGTAACGTAGTATATAATTTGGCAACACCGCATGCCTTGCCATAGTTACAAGTGCTTATGTACGCAGCATAAGTCAGCACGCGGTGTCAAATTCGCATTAATTTATGAAAATGCTTTGCTTTATTCCTGTCATTTTGGAAATAATAATATACTATCATTTTTTTGGAATACTATGCTTTTAGCATTTACTCAATTTACGTATGTTTTTACGATATCAAAACTGCTGCAGTTTCGTAACTTACCTTTAAATGACGCGCCACAAACTATAATATTGCGGTGTTGTCATGTTTATGAATTGCTAAAAAGCTCGGCTTTGTTTTAGTTATTTCTATTAACATAAGCAAGCTTTATACGTTTTGGAAAAAGAAAAATGTTCATAGAATATTCGTTTATAATTCCTGAAAATTTTATCAAAATCTGTTTGTCAATTCCAACGTAATAAATGATGGAGTGCGTCAAAATCACAGATTTCCATAAGACTCCATGTTAAGTGCAGCGAAATAAAATTATCAATATCTTTTTTCAAAGTCAACCAAAAATCACAAAAATTTTTGAAAAGGTTTTGACATATTTGCAAATTTTCGTAATTTTCTGTTTGTTAATTCATTTATCGAGGGTACTTCCTTAAAGATAAAAATTGTGATTTCAAATAATGTAATTGTAAAAAAGTGTTCTTAAACGTATCTTTCTCACATGTGTGAAATTAGTTTGGCAGTGTTTTCAGCGAAAATGCATTTTTTGTACGAAACCGTTTTCTGGCCGTGATTGCAGTAGCTATACAGTGCATTCCTAACATCGCCCGCTGCTTCTGGGTAAGTAAAAACTCAACTTGCTCAGTGTTTCATTCATAGGAAGAAAAAGTATGTCTCTTCAGGGATTCGAACCCTCATCCTCCAACGTCGCGGTAGGTACAGTAGCCAATTAGTCGCGGTAATACTGCTACAGTGAAGCATTCAACTGTTTCAAATTATGGTATTGAAATATTTTTGCGTATGTGATGAAAAAGTTAATGCAACTGGCATTAAAAAAATAGTTCTAACACTTCAAAAAATCCTTATTTTTCGTGTCAAAACAAATTTCCCGAACGTTTTGATGGAATTTTCGCACGATATGTATTACTTATTCAGCGATTTTCCTGTACATGAAAAATTTTAACGAAACAGCGAATTTAAATGCATGAAAGCGTGCAAATATTAAAAATGTGTTCCTGTCCGGACAGCGCATGCGATACGAAAAAACTTCACGTACATACTAGTGATGTGCCGGATATCCGTATCCGCGGATATCCGAGGTAGAAGAAAGATCCGTATCCGTATCCGTTAGTTTTTGGCGGATCATTTATCTTATTAATTTTCAATTCATAGATGAAATTTTATATATATAGGTGATTAGGTAATAATGAAAACTTGTTAAATTCCATTCAGATTATTTTTTATTTTTTTAAATCGTATTTGGCACCTTTATATTGCAAACATTTATCGTAGTGAGTACCATACTAATAGTACATAACTCAAAGATACTAAATCAACTATCTTTATAATGAGATATTGCACATCGATCTTTGGAAAGAGACAATCTGTTATGAGAGTTAACTCTTAAAGAGGTCAATAACTTTTTCCCATAACAGATAGTCAAAGTTTCCAAAGGTCGATGTGCAATATTTACCGCCGCGTACTCTAAGAAAGTTAAGATCCGTATCCGTATCCGCGGATCTTGAAACCAAAAATTCGTATTCAGATCCGTATCCGCGGATATACATTTTTAACGATCCGGCACATCACTAGTACATACAATACGAGTGTACTTTTGATACGGGAGAGGTGCTTGTTTTAAAGTTTTAATTGCAACAGCAAAATTACTCCGAGGTCAAGCACACTGCCAATTGCTCCCTACACTTTGTATATTACAGGATTGCTCTACAGACAGTGCATTTTGCGGGAAACAATTTCCTTATTTCATCAAACTATTCTTTCATTATTCTATTTTGTAAATGTGTCTTGCTTGGTCCAACTTACGCTACAGGATAGTTTTTAGGGTTCCGTACCCGAAGGGTGCTCAAACGGGACCCTATTACTAAGCCTCCGCTGTCCGTCCGTCTGTCCGTCTGTCCGTCTGTCTGTCTGTCAGCGGGCTGTATCTCAAGAACCGTAATAGGTAGAGAGTTGAAATTTTCACAGAGTGTGTATTTCTATTGCCGCTAGAACAACAAATAATTAAAAACCCCCCAAAACTCCCAAAAGAGGAGCTTATAATTCGCTCAATTTAAATCAGATTGTTTCGAGACCTGTCTTAAACGAAAGAGGAGAAAATTTTACATAGATTTTGTATAACAGAATTCGTCGAAACACTTTTTTTATACAGCTTTATATAGAAATATAATGTATAAATTCAATTTTGTCTAACCATAGCATACACGGGGATCGTCTGTCTTTGTTTGTTGCATAGTGTACTATGGGAATTTAAAAATTGCGTATGTTTTGTCTTAAAAAAAATTTGAAAAGTAGTTTGACCCTGCAGGCCATCCCTGTAACTTCCCGCTATTTTCGAGTTCAAAACGCTTAAAAATATGTCAAATATAGCAAGAAGTTTATTTTTTAGCTCTTCGAGCTCAAAAAAAAAACACTTTGTTACGAAATTTTCGTTCACGATATCTCATGAACAAATGAAGCGATTTTGATGCGATTTGCGGCAGTCGACGCAATTTTTTAACCTTAAAAAGTAATTTTATACAGAAAAATCGATCTCATAGGAATTTTACGAGAAATTTAAAAAAAAAAACACTTTTTAAAAATTTTTCGTTCACGATATCTCGTGAACAAATGAGCCGATTTTGATGCGGTTTGCTGCAATCGACGCAGTTTTTTTAACCTAAGAAAGTAAATTATTACAAAAAAATCGATTTGATAAGAATTTTACGAGTAATTTTAAAAAATTACTTTTTTCCTAATTTTTCGTTCACGTTATCTCATGAACAAATGAACCAATTTTGATATGGTTTGCGGCGATCGACGCAGTTTTTTTAGCTTAAGAAAGTAATTTATTACAAAAAAATCAATCTGATAACAATTTTAAGAGTCATTTTAAAAAAACACTTTTTTACGATTTTTTCGTTCACGGTTTCTCGTGAACAAATGAACCGATTTTGATGCGGTTTGCGGAAATCGACGCAGTTTGTTAAGGAGAAGAGCTGATTAGTTTTTGGAATTAATCGGTTTAGTAGTTTAGAAAATTTTTTACAAAAACAAATTTTTAAAAATTTTTGAAACTTGTTTTTTTAAGATTTCTCAAAATTTTTTGGGCCGAATCGTTTCAAATTTTCAGGAAGTCTAAGTTCACCAAGATCACGTCAGATGCCGCAAACCACGTTTCAGTCGGACACTCCGTTCAAAAGATATAAAAGGTTTACATACATACATACACACACACACACACACACACACACACATCCATACATACAGCCCTACGGACATCATCGCCAAAATAGTTTCAATAGCTTCCTAGGACCCCAAAACGTCGAGATCTGGCGAAAACTCGATTTTCGAAAATCGGGGTGAAACCAATAACTTCCCGATTTTTGAAAAAAAAAAATTTTTTTTTTTTTTTTTTTTAAAGCGGGAAGTTAAAAAAGATTGCATTTGTTCAAAAACGAATGTCATTTCAAATATTAGTCAGTCTTTTGACATTAGTATTTTGTGAAATGCAACGCCTTCTGAGTTAACGATTTGAATAACTAATTAATTAATTATTAGAACATATTGCTTTGACAGATGCAAACGTCATTTTTGACATTTTTTACCATTCCAACACCATGGATGAGCGGAATGAAACCAAATTTTGGGAGGATGTTTAATTTGCAAATATGAAGAGGCCCATTGTTTTTGAGAGACGTCGGCGCAAGCGCAAAAGAAATATATATATTATAATGTTGTTTTTATAAGATAATAGTATACTTTTCATAACGACTTATTATTTTGTTTTACAGAAGTTTTGTAAAATAATTTTTTGAAAAAAATCGGCGCATGCGTAGAAGAAATATATACTATAATGCTGTTTTTTATATAATAACGGCATACTTTTCATAACGGTTTATTATTCTATCTATGTTTACAAAAGTTTTGTAAATTTTTTAGGAAAAATTGGCGCATGCGCAAAAGAAATATATGCAATAACGTTGTTTTATATAATAATAGTAGGTATATATTTCATAATGGTTTAAAAGAAAGTTTTGTAAAAAGTTTTAGGGGGAAAGGCGGCGCATGCGCAGAAGAGATATGTGCTATAACATTGTTTTTATATAATAATGGCATATTTTTCATAATGGTTTAATATTCTCTAAAGTTTTGTATATTTTTTTGGGGAAATCGGCGCATGCGCAACAGAGATATTTGCCATAACGTTGATATTTGATATAATGGCATATTTATCAAACTTTATATTATTTTATTCTACCAGAAATTTTTGTAAAAAAAGTGTTTATAATATAAAAACGCCGGGGTGTATTATGTAAAATTTCACGCCTTGAAATTCTTGAACAACTTGCATACTCCCACTGGTTACATATTGTTATAGCGCCTCTCTTGTTTCTTTTACAAAAGTATTTAAAAAGTACATAGTGTACGGAACCCTTCGTGTGCGAGTCCGACTCACACTTGACCGGTTTTTATTAAATATTTTTTATTACTCATGCGAGATAAGTGGTATCTTTACGCATGCTGTTACGGTTGAAAAGTAGCTATTTTCATTTGCGTGCGGAAACTTCATTTGTCGCACTGAAATTATTGTTTGCCGCACGCAAATTCAGAGAAAAAAACAAAATAATATCGGTGTTAATGTCAACGAAACAAACTGTCATTTGAAGCAGATTTGAGGTTAAAACTTTCGATTATGGACTTTTGTTCTTAACAATTTTAACTGAATTTTCAACTTTTTAATGATTTAATTTTAATTTTTATTACTTCTAATTTCTTTTTTTAAATCGTAATAAAATTTTAATATCATTTAATTCGTAATAAAAAATAGTATGTGCAACTCGTGCGGCATTGTCGCACTAGTTGCACAATATACTATTGTACAAAATTACGGTGTTTTCTCGAAAAAACTGTTGTTACATGTAACGACATCTGATGCAGTTTACTCAAAGCTATTAGTTCAGAAACAAACAAAAAAAAACTGTTTTAGTACCAAGTAGCGACATCTGTCAGAATTCGCTCAAAGCTATTAGTTCAGAAGCAAATCTGGTAGAATTCGAGTCGCAAACGAAAAACCTTTTAGCAGAATTATATCTATCGCACCCGGGTGAAACCGGGACGGGCCGCTAGTAATTATATAAAACAATGCACACTTAAGCGGCGCTGTAGAAGTGTTTCTAGGGGAATTTAATTTTCAACTGAAATGTTGGCAGTACGAGATATCGAACATAATGAGCATTGAGCACTTAACTAAAAGCTCCACAAATAATGCCGACAGTGCGAAAACAGACAACTCGGTTAATTTCTAAAGCGCGTTCAGAATGAGCTTCGAACGACATTTCAGACAGAAATGTTCTAAAATCTAAATCATATATTATATCTATATAAATTTCCTATATGCAGCTCATATAATTATGTGTTGATACAACTAACTAATTAACTGTTCATAGTTCGTCAACGAATTTAGAATTAACTAGTTGACGATTCAACTACGTCTTCATCTGTCGGTAACAAAACAAAACACACAGCGAACGAAACGAAACCATATACTTTTATTCTATACTGAGCATAGGAATAAAATCGCAATCGAACCATTAGGGTGCAAACATATACTTCTGTCTTTTTTTACGCCGTAAGCATTGGCGTATCCAGGAGGGCAAAACAAGCACGGGAGACCCGGCTTGAGAAATTTCTAATTTGCCCCCTCCTGGGCCAAAAGCTGGGTACGCCCCTGTTAACGTCATAGAAAAAGACAAAGTTTTTGAAACAGAAAAACAAAAAAATATTGATGTTACATGACATTTCATCTAGTCGCTATACAAGATGGGAAGGGGTTAAGCAACGAGCACTTCAACTGCAAAACAAATTCATTTGTTTTAAATTCAATCTCGTTAAAGTCTTATTTGCGCGCGAATAAAGCATATATGCAAATCCTTCTGCTAGTCGTCCAGAATGAATTTACGGCGTGGAAATTTATTCATTATTCATGCAAAATATAATCTCCACTAGAAACAGTAAACGTTTGTTTTCTGTCTGAAGTCTATTTGTTTCAGTGTTGAAAAAATGCCAGACAACGAAAGAGATATACTGCGGATGTCGTGTGCACTGCAACGCAGTGGCGCGACCTAAGGGGTAGTCCACGGGGCACTTACAATCCAACCATAAAAGATACGAACCTTGTTTCAAGCGCGCTTGCAAAAATAAGCTATAGAAAGAACAACCTTGAAAAAGATAGACTTCCATGTTTCAATATTATGGACCAGGAGTGGCGAACCTATGGCACGCGTGCCACAGGTGTTACTGTTGATTGAGATGCAAAATCGAAATAATTAAAAATATGCTAAATTCCGAAATCAATTGACTATCACCAAATAAGAAATACGAAAAAGTTTCATGGCGCTCATTGTATTATCGAAATTATTATTTTTATGTGTTTGATTCATTTGTTTGACCACTAAGTTTCTTTGTTTGCTTGTCGACACGTCATGGCTACCTTAAATACTTTTAAAAAAAATTGGCACGTAGATGTAAAAAGGTTCGCCACCCCTAGCATCGACTGTATAATTTGCGTGATTGGGTTTATATCGTGACGAGTTGTGATTTTATGTTAAAAGCGAGTGCCAGCGAGTTGTAACGAGTAGTAATACCATTACGCACGAGATATATAGATGTGGAGTTTTTGTAAGTACTGCCTACAAAATTGCTGTTTTTCAGTTCATTAAACTTTTTTGACAATTCGATTGGGAAACAAACCTCTTTTATTAGGTTGTTTATGAAAATAACTGATCGCGACTGGTGTTGTTTCACATATATGTATTTCTAATGGTAGGTAGCTAATAGGTAGCTTATTGAAATTTCACTGCAGACATACGCAATTTTGTGCAATCAGAATCAGATTTTATTTCGCACACTAGTTTACGATCACTATCATTATACTTATACGGAACATAACAGTAAAATGTTTTAAGATTAAAGGATGAATCCTGGTGGCATAGGATCGATGAACTAAGCAAATACTGAAGGTTTATTTATTGCATTTTATTGTCTGACCTTTCGGCAAACTTTATATATAAATCTTCTAGATTCTCCGAAGATGACATAAAGTTTGCCGAAATAAAATGCAATAAATAAACCTTCAGTATTTGCTTAGCTCATAGATCCTATGCCACCAGGATCATCCTTTAATCTTACAACATTTAAACAGGCTCATCATCACTCTAAATTATTAGAGTTATTTTTCACAATAACAGTAAAATCTTGATTTTACAAGCCCTCAGTTCCCGGAGCTAGTAAAAGCATCAATTGTTGGATTTTCAAATAGATATAAAAATTAATAAATTACCCTGGCGATTGATGACCTTGATATAAAAAATCTTGTTTTTCAAAATGCACGTACGACACTGATTATTCTGTGATTGTTGGCAGTCATTTCACAACAAATCTAAAGTAATTTCAAAAGGTGTTTGTACGAAAGAAGAAATACGATATGGCGATTTACAAAAATAAATCAGTAAAGTTAATGGCATCGATTTAAAAAAAACTGTACTTTTTACAGGATAAAAAACCAATTAATTTCCCGTTAAACCTGCCACGACAAAACAAATTTTATGCTCAAATGAATTAAAAACAATTGATGAAGTTAGCAGATACGGGGTACTGGCGCTGACAGCCAAACAAAAAGAAGAAAAAAAAAATGATTTTATCACATTTTATTGACAACCGTTAAATAGCATCGCTTCGTAAAAGTACCATCACATCAAGTAGATTTAGATATAAAAAAAACTGTCGACATAACCTCAAACGTCAACATAACCTCAATCGTTTTATTTAATTTAACAAATTCTTGGATTGTTTATAAGTCTACTTCCTCGCAAGTAAGCACAGTCCACAAGAATAAATAAAAAAACTAGAAGCATAACCCGGAGGCGGTGCCTTCGATGTGTCTACCGACGGATTCGCGACCTTGGTTCGAAGTGAAAGATGAAATTTATTACTTTTCCGTAGGCGTATTATGAATTTTTATATATTTTTAATCGCACAATTTTAAAATGAAATGAAACTAGCCCCTAGATAAAGTAACTAAATAAAATGTCTTTTTAAAGTCGACGGTAACAAGCAGTTCGCTGTGAGACGGTACAGCACTGGCCGTTTCAGGATATAATCTCAAGTTGACTGAGCACCGCGGTTGCAAACACGACTAAAGCTCGTAATGGAGAGTTATATGTCTGGTTATTTGTTTATTCTTGCGTTATTACGTAACGACAAAAGGCGGTCGAGCAGTAAGTGAAAATGTAAAGCAACTCCTGATGCATGCGATTCCGAGCTAAATTGACGTAAACTGAAATAATAAAAAAAAAATCAAATTAATCCGTTTCGCCTCGTGGTTCGAAACATATGACGCAATATTGCATTTGTTTTTACTACGAAAGGAGTGTCGTTTTCTCAAGGCCGTGTGTTTTGCAAATAACTGCAAAAACTGCATTCGCATTGCAAAATTATATTTTATTTGCGTTTTGTGTTTGCTTCACGCGGCCAATACTTTTGAAACCGGCTTTATCACTTCTATAAAACACATTTTTACTGACTTTCAAAATCGATGATTTACCATTGATTTGCACGAATTTCTTTCAAAAATTTATGGAATCAGAAACGGAGAATTAAACAACTAATTCGCATTAGCTCGTTTTTTATTTCATTCACTTCTTTACTGGATTGTTCAGTTATTTTTTATCCCGCAATTGCAGCACATTTTTTTATTAGATTTAATTAGTAACAATTCTCACCGCAGCGCGGTAATAAATCGATATCGATTTCGAAAAAAAACACTCAATAAACGGCCGATCAATCGACAGGGGGCCCAAAAACGCACGACACACCGAAACGCAGGGGCCACGGCCTGCCGCGATATCACAGCACTTAAATAGATGACTGAAACACTAGAGAGGCGCTTTGCGTCCCGACGCCGGTTCTTTGCTCTCCAATAGTCACACCTACACGCGTGTCAACATGTGGATTTCAAAAATACGAAGGCAATAAAAACCGTTGGCACTGTCGTTTGTTTCCGTTGTTGTTGTTGAATACTTATTCTCACTTGAAACATATGCATTGTTAAAATGCACCAGTTCTCGAACCGCGTTTCTCAATCAAGTATAGAACATTTTTGTTTTTGGGAATTGCATATTGAAACTTGAAAACTACAATAGCTACAGACTTCTAGATACGCTCATTCGATTCAGCATGATTTTTTACATAGGACCAAGTCGTTTTCAACCAAACATTCTATAAATTTCCGGTCGATACTGCACTTATTTTAAAATGTAAAAATAATCGTCGGCCCCCCCCTGTAAAAATTTTCAAAATCGAAGTCTCCCAGAATGGGTTAATATTAATGTTACCCGGTAGATTTTGACACGCTGAATCCAATGAGCACAGGCGCAGCTCTGTATCTTGTCTAGTTTCGGAGATAATCGAGTTTGAAATTTTCAAACTTTAAAATGTTCATAACTTCGAAACCAGAAGAGATACAGTTCTGCGCTTGTGCTCATTGGATTCAGCGCACTTTTTTCTATAAGGTCAAGTAAATTCAGGCATATCCGTGACACTTATATTTTCCAAAAAATTGAAAAAATTGAAGTTCTTCGATGTTTTCGCAAATCGGCACTAAGAGCCTTCCGATGCGGTAAATATTATGTGTACTTATGGAAAAAACCACGCTGAATCCAATGAGACCACCCGCAACTTTGTATCTCCTTTGGTTTAGGAGTTAGACGCGTTTTTATAAATTTTTCTTGAAAAAATTAAAAACGCTATAATTTCGTCGTTTATTGCAACAAAGACGCCGTATTAAAAACTTGCATAAAAAAGTAGAGAATACCAAACAGATCTCTTTGAAGCATGACTTGCAGTGCCAACGTTTTACTGGAACAAAACTTTTAAAACACGACGTAAATATCAGTTAATTGTTTGTGGTTTAAGAATAGGATAGTGCAACGTATTTGTGTGACAGCTGAAACTGTCATCGCCGCTCCCACAGGAAAGATTATTACAACCTTAGTCACTGAAACTTCAGCAAATGCATCCTCGAAATTAATTTCTTTGAGTTTTAACATGTATTAAAAAATTGAAAAAAAAATTCATAATTGATAAATAAATAATTTTCACGTATACCTTTTATGTTATGCCATTTATATAACGGTTTACAATCTTAATTTTATTGTATCAGTTTTCCTTATTACATTTTTTTTGACACATCATGGCCAACTAAAATTTTCGACTTATTATCATAGAAAAGTGAGTTCAATAGTTCTCTATTGTCCACTAGCGGCGCTAGTAGGCTTCGTGCACACTGCCTAGAGAACGCATCTCATTTGCGTATCCGAAATCGATTTTCGATCAATTTTAATAACATACTTTGAATAATAGCAGTAGCGGTTTCTGACCGTTAATGTTATTTATATAACAAATGAGGTATTCGAATCGACAGCCGAATTCCATCATTCACCGCAAACATTGAACCGATCGAACACTAATGCCTCGTTCACATCGACACAATCATAACGATGCCGCGCCGTACAAGCAAATTTCGTTGAATGTCTCGGTTTCCTACTTTTAAGAATTCAAATCTCAAATGGAAAAAAAAAACCGAATCATTATAGAATCACCGTCATTGAATAAAAAAGCCAGCCTAACGTTTCAACAAGTTCTGATTTATTTCCATCTTGAGGACGACCATGGTATTTTAACCCTCTTCGCAAGTTCATCCATTACGGAAGCACCATTAATTAAAGTTTCATTTTTTGCACTGGCATTAAGGGTAATGATTCCTGTCCAGCCACATTAATAAAAAGTGCCCGAAACTTTTCAATACCACGATGGTAACCATGAGTGCAAATAATGAAAAGGCCTAATTACAAACATACTACTTCCATTCGGAACCCAAAGAAATGGTGAGACCTCTGGTGAGAAATGCGCCGAACTGTCCTAAGGGGTTTTTTTGACAAGTAAGCATTGATTTAGAAAAGCATTATGGAGGCTAACTTAGTCTCCATCATGGTTTTTTAAATCAATGTTTACCTTATGCCTCCATAGTTTACCTGTCAAAAACCCCCCTTAGGACAGTTCGGCGCATTTCTCACCAGAGGTCTCACCATTCCTTTAGGTTCCGAATAATTTCAGATCCCACGATCGCATTAAATCCCGATCACTGGATCGAATCCTAAAACACTACTATCCTCGAAGTCCGAATTACAAATTAAAAACAGAAACACGAATGAGCAACAAATCAGTTCGGATAAAAAAAAGCAATCACACTTTTAAGAGATTCTTCGTACATGTAAGTAAATAATTGAATCAAAAAACTGACCTGATTGACACCGAGCCATTTCAATATGGCTGTTTTTTGGTCGGGCTCCGGTGCCGGTGGCGGCGTCTTGGCGTGGTGCAGCGCTGCCACAAGCTGTTGAGCGGCGATCTCCACACTGCCGGAATTTCCAGCGCCTTCCACCAGTGTCGCTGTTCCGTCGACAGTCGCAGGCGACGTTGGCACGACGCGATTCGTGTTGCCTGTTTGAAATTAAATCGACATTAGAAAAATAAATCGCCTGTTTTTGCTCACTACTCATTCCTTCTTTTGTTGTAGTATATATGCTGCGTTACTCGTAGATAAGTAGACTCATCGGCAGTAAAAGAATTCTTCAAATCGATTTAGGAGTTCTCGAGTTTTAAAAAAAAGAAGTTTGTGCCTCAATGCTCGAAAGGCTACTAAATCCATTTGAAGAATCATTTCACTGTTGAAATGTCAACTTGATTAACACTGCTATTATGCAACTATACTTAAAAGGGGATGTGAAGCTAACGAAAATAGCGAATGCATCCGCGCGAAAATGGGCAGTTAGTGTACCTAAACGAACTATAACTACAAATTCAAACTTTATAAGGAGGTTAATGCGTTACAGTCCCAATCAAAAGTAAGTCGAATTCTAAATGGAAACTTTTCCATAATAAATTTTTACAAAAGGTTATAAGTCGATGATACCAATAAATTATTGCCATAAAGGCATAAATAAATCATTTTTTAGGCGCGATTAGCGTAAGCTAAAGCGCCTTATATGTACTCGCTTTGTCTGTGAATCTGTGAGTCACGCTTTTTGTATCCAGCGTACAGCCCAAACGCCTTAACCGATTTTAAAAAACTTTTTTTTGTTCGATTCGTCTCCGGGTAACTTAAATCCTAACGTCGCCCGATTTTTGAATTTTGACCCCAGAGGGGAGCAATAAAGAAAAAACGAAGTTTTTTGCTTATAACTCACTCAATTTAAATCAGATCGGTTCGAAACCTGTCTTAAACGAAAGAGGAGAAAATTTTACATAAATTTCGTACAACAGAATTTGCCAAAACAGGTTTTTTATACAAATTTATTTAGAAATAAATTCAATTTGATATAATCGATGGCAAACATCTTTCGGTTATCTCTCTCTGTTGCACGGTTTAATATGGTAATATAAAGATTACGTTTGTTCTGTCTTAAATTAAAACGATTGCATTTGTTCAAAAACGGAGGGCATTTCAAATATTTGTGAAATGCAACGCCTTCTGAGTTAACAATATGAATAACTAATTATTAGAACATAATACTTTGACAGACGCAAACGTCATTTTTGACATTTCTTACCATTCCGACACCACGGATGAGCGGATTGAAACCAAATTTTGGGAGGATGTTTGATATGCAAATATGAAGTGGCCTATTGTTTTTTGGGAGCATCGGCGCATGCGTAAAAGAGTATATCTTTTATAATGTTGTTTTATATAATAATAATATAGTTTTTAAAAAGACTTATTATTTTATCTATTTTTACATGAAAGTTTTGTAAATTTTTTGGGGAAAATCGGCGCATGCGCAAAAGAGATATGGGCTATGACGTTGTTTCTTATATAATAATGCTTTACATTTCATAAGGTTGATTATTCTATCTGTCTTACAAGAAAGTTTTGTAATTTATTTTTGGGGAAAATCGGCGCATGCGCAAGAGATATTATGTGCTATAACGTTTTTTATATAACAATGGTAAAATTTTTTTAGCGGCTTATTATTCTATCTGTTTTACAAGAAATTTTTATATTTTATTTCGGGAAAAATCGGCGCATGCGCATCAGAGATATATGTTATTACAAGAAAAATAAAATAATAATAAAAAGAAAGTTTTTATTGAAATGTACCAAAATGGAAATATAATTATTTTAATAATTTAGGGTAATAATTATAAAAAAGTTGGTTGTGACTAATTATTAATAAATTATTAAAATGATTTTTTCCTTTCTGTGTTTCAATATTTTCAACTGTAATTTTTTTCGTAGAATAAGTTAATTAAATTATATTATTAAGCTCAAAGTGTCATTAAAAATATACTACAATTTTCAAACATAACGCCGGGGTATATTTTATAGAATTTCGCGCCTTGTAATTCTTGAATTACTTGTGTCTTCAGACAATATTTTTTTAATATTAATTAATTATTTCAGTATTTTACTTAATGGACTAACTTTTGCATTTTTTGTACAAAGTTAGGTTAGAAAAAATAAATTTACGTAAATATCTGTATTTTACATATTTTTTGCAGTAAATAATTAAAAAAAGAAATTAGAAGTAATAAAAATTAAAATTAAATCATTAAAAATTTGAAAATTCAGTTAAAATTGTTAAAATTGTCAAGAATAAAAGTCCATAATCGAAAAGTGCTAAGGTTTAATAATTTTTTTATTGATTAAAAGTCTCCTAATTAAATTGGAAAAAATATTAAAATATGCGTAAGACATCGATGCTTTACATAGCTAGTTTTCGGAACTGCTGACATTATTTGGTTATTTGCAATCAATTAAAATGTATCGTTTGCATGCTAGGTTGACATATTTTCCATAAGACTACATGTGAAAGTTTTTTTTAATTTTTAACTTTATAAATCTCTTAATGATTTTGGATTTTTTACAGAAAATTTTGTCATAAAAAAAATCTATCAAAAAAACTTTATTTCAGATTTTTTTCATTATCTTCGTAAAACGGCTCAACCTCCTTAAGTACTACTTCAAAATGTAATATCAGCGGCATAGTTTCAACGCATGGATAGATTCGATTATTATTATTATTATTAAATAAAAATGAAATCCTGTATCCGCACCCGGATACACAATCTAACATATCCACATTCAGGTAACTTCGAAAAATGTAAGTGGTCAAAGAGGAAGAAAATAATTTGATGTATATTTGAGCTGGAACTAATTCTCCGGTATAATTTTCGAGATAATTCCGCAACGATTGATTTCCTTTGTCCTTAACCAACAATTAGCAAATTTCAATAAACTGAATGGAAGAGAAACGCAAAGTGTAAATTAGGAATAATTGTTTCTGAAAGATCCCGGCGTCATTCAATGAAAGAGTTGATATTTACACATCCGCATTGTTCCCGTGACGTTTTTCATAGCGACGGCATTTCGACAATTCGCGGAATTTCCAATTTTCAACAAACTCTCACCTTTCTCCTGCGCGTCCCACGCGAAACGATTATTCCGCAACGAGTCCATAAACGATCACTTTTGAAATGAATTTTTTGACGTGATAACGTCTTATAAATTGATGAAACACCGGCTGCATGCACGAAAAAGTGTCACGTTCCGAAATGTGTCACGTTCCGCCTGACAGCTACTAAAATTTAGGTTATGTATTATTAAATATAATATTCGAGCGGAATACGTTATCACGTAAAACTATCGTCCGTAAACCGACTTTACAGACAACCAATTTTTAGGCGCGCCATGACAGATAAATTCGCCTGGATCAGACGAAAAATAAAACGCATCCCCTTCTTCAACCGGAAGTTAAGACAGTGAGCGATAAGCACGTATAATACGCGCCACGAATCTAAAATGCTCGGAAGTTAGATTCGAATGCGGGCTTGCGCTTGTACAGTCTGTTGAAAAACTACAAACTCGCAACTCAACAAAACTAAAATAGCAATAACAACTTGACAATAGCGTACTCGACTGTACTTTAAAGCAGGAAAACGACAAGTGACAAAGGCAGCGAGCGATCACGGCCAATCACCGACGAGCGCACGTTCCGTGCAGGTAGCTGGGAGGTGGTGGGAGTATCAACGGCTCTAAAATGTGCCTTTGCGACGCGGTTTGTGACTAACTTCCGAACCTTTTAGATCCGTGGCGCGTATTGTAAGCCAGTGACGCATACCAATATAATAATCAAGATAAAGTATGTCAAACATTTTTATTTCCTAAAACAAACACTTTTCAAATAAGAGAATTTGAAAAAAACTACATTATTAACGAGTTAGGGAGTTAGTTTATTCACGGTGAAGTGAATGGCAGTATGTACACTACTACTCTCAAAGTTCACGCGTCGTAACCACTACTACGCTCAAAGTTCGCAAATATTATATTACGATTCAGTTGGTTGCTCACACCGACATGTCTCGTGGCGTCTGGACGGGAAAGGGTTGACCAAACGATTGTGCGACAGGCCATTTCTTTGGTATATCAGAAGTGTTATGCCTTCGGAGGTAGGAGACAAGGAACGACGGATCTCTCTTTGCATAATAGAATGTCTTTTGTTTGAGCACGCTTCCATCTCAGAGGTACAAGCAATGTCGTTCATACAATTCAAATTAGGTTAGTTATTTTGCATCTGTGAAGTGGGTACACCGTTGTACTTGTTGATGGTACGACTGGATACGACACAGTTTGCCACTTACGGGGACACAGTTGCTCTATAAAGGTTTTGGAGTCCATTAAAGCGCAACATACAGTATGTAAACGCGTAAGGTGCACATAGGGAAATTATAGCATTGGGAAAAAAATACTTGGATCAGAGTTAGCCATGACTGCATTAATTGTTATTTCTATTGAATTATCGTGGTAATCTTGAGGATTTCTATTTTATTTTGATTTATTTTTATTTTACTTGGCTTTTTTAATAATAAAAAGCTCTTATAAATCATTATTTTAATTTTTTTGTACAAAAATAAAACAAAAAAACAATTCTGTTTGGAAACATTTCATTCAAAAATTGTCTGACTGGTATGACGTATGCGAGTTGGTTAATCAGTGACCCAATGTCTTTAGGTTCAACACGAATAGGCGAAGATATTTGATCTCGCACCATATTTAAGTATTTTTGGGAATTTAATGTCCCATTAATAAAAAAAGTCCGATTATGTTGTAATCATTTGAATATTTTCTTCGGTAGTATACACATTCATTTTGCAAAAGAATATTATCTGTCAAATTGAAAAACAAGATTTCAAGGGTCACTTTGATCCAGTCATTTTTTCCCAATGTTAATTTCCCTTTACGTGTTTACATACTGTATAGGTACAGCATACGTCAAAAGTCACTACCTCTGAAACCCAACATTGAGCCTGCAGATAAAAATTGTTGAACTCGAGTTTGGTGTAGGTCCTGTTGCGCAGGGGCCAACCAACATATATTTTTACTTCATACCTCGATCGAAAGTACATACTTTCGGCATCAATTGTAAGGCAGAAAGTCTATTGGCGGGATTACACGCACTGATGCGGGAAGTACGTACGTTCGGGCGGCAGTTAAGAAAAAAACCACCTATCAACTGTTGTTTAGATGTCGTTTCCATATAGTAACCCAATTACATTTTAGCTAATAGTCACGAACAGCTGTCATTCGTGTTTTTACCTATAACCTCAAAGCTGATTGCTTGGAATTTATCTGTGTTTTTTATGTAATTAGTAAGTAATTATAAATGATTAATTTATTTTTGCGCGTCATGATGCCCTCGGCTCGCTTCGGGCATCATGGCGCGTAGTGCAAGAATATCAAACTTTCGGCCCTTGTGGTGTAATATAACTGTTAATTTTAACAATTATCTAGGAAGATGTCTTGTCGAACTAATGACCATTTATGCGTCGAAATCGGTTGAATCGATTCGGAACTAACGAGCAGATAGACTATAAAGTATAAACCATGCATTTATTAAATTATTAATCGGCACTTACTGTGCGCTCCAGTCGAGTTGTTGATGACGGGGAAGTCCTGGCCGTCGAGTGACGGCGTCCTCAGCCGCCCCGTATCGCAAACATTAAACCACCACCACCGTGTCATCTCATAACAACATTCAGTTCACGCCACTCACTGACATACTGACTGACCAAAACCGACCATGCGTTCGAATTATATAAATTATATAACTGCAGTCACAAAAATTTGACATACCGCTTTTTTGAAATATTTAAAAGCGAAATATTACGAGTTTTTGTTAAAACGAGGTGGCATTTTAGTGCACTGATTTTTATTGCATATTTTTTAAAAAAAACACATGTCCGTCAAGATTTACGTATCAAGTTGGCACAATAAAAAAACATGACTGTTTATTTGCTGGACAAGCTAAAATTTTTTTTATTTATATTAGGTATGGGTCTGGATTTAAATTCTTAGATACATAATATTATTAATATATATAAAATCCACTTTCACCCCGTTTAAGTAGTGTCTTCTAAAGACCAACGATTAACGAATATGTATTTCTTTATTTTCTAAAATGACTATTTTCCCCGAGTCTTCACGTTTTTAGCTTAAGGCTTAAGCAATTTCAGAGATATAGCGTATCCTTTATGTAGCTTTCCACCCCCTTATGGATTGCAATTTCTGTGATACAATGTAACCAAGATCATTTCACAATCGGTTTAGCCGTTTCAAATTAGATACGCCCGGACAGACAGGCACAGAATTTTAATTATATGTATATATACAGAATGACCGGTAATTGCTCGTATTCCTCTCGGGAGAAAAAACTATGACTAATTTGGAATGAATTAACCTCTGTCACTTGGGGGTCAAGATAATTTCACAATCGGTTTAGTCGTTTTCGGACAGACAGGCACGGAATTTTAATTTTATGTATATATACAGATGACCGGTAGTTGCTCGTATTCCTCTCGGGAGAAAAAACTATGACTAATTTGGAATGAATTAACCTCTGTCACTTGGGGGTCAAGATCATTTCACAATCGGTTTAGCTGTTTCCGGACAGACAGGCACGGAATTTTAATTATATGTATATATAGAGGATGACCGGTAATTGCTCGTATTCCTCTCGGGAGAAAAAACTATGACTAGTTTGGAATGATTTAATCTCTGTCACTTGGGGGTCGGAAATTCGTCATTTTCGAGAAAATCTACTTTTCTTTTTATAAAAATCCGAATTTTGGGAAATATTCGTTGGCCTGAATTTTTCCATGATTTGATAGCTTACTAATTAGCCTTCCTAAAGCTAAAAGCCACGAAATTTACTGTTAGACTTTATGTTGTCTGTTAAAACTTGCAATAAATTATAAAAAATAAAATAAAAACTCTTCACAGAAGTGTCATTATCAAAAAAATGACGCATTTCCGACCCCCAAGTGATAAGGTTAAATCATTCCAAATTAGTCATAGTTTCTTCTCCCGAAAGGAATATGAGTAATTACCGGTCAGCCTGTATACATATAAATAAAAAAACTGTCTGGCAGGAAATATTACTTTTGAAATTTGGCCCGCCTACTGAAAAGGTTATCCACCCCTGAAGTAAACTCACGTCCAACATAAAACAATATTTCTAATAATAATAATTGTCCGAGACACCTGTTAACTATTTACGTTGTGTTGTGATTTTGTATCGAACGATATTCTCGTTCCTCGATAAATAAGAATGGTTAACACAGTGCGTTGGCTTCGAATTATCGAGACGCAATCTCGTTCGACCACAAAAGCGTTTGAAAAGCGAATGCTAATTAAATCAATTAGCAATATTGTATAATATTACGTTACAAAACAGTGTGAAGTGGAATCAGTAACCTGACTCCCAAACAGCTATTTATATTTTATCGGATATGTGCAGACAAATTATTTCAGGGCTGTAGCCTGTAGGTTTGTATCTTCTAAACCAGTGATGGCAAACCTATTTTTTTCTGTAAACATTGTCATATTTCAAAAGTATATTAAAGAATTCGATTTTTGCATTTTTTTTTCAAGGCATACCCCTTTTAAGAAATGCGATTTTTGAATCTTTCGGAATTTTGACAAAATCATCATGCTTATAGAAAAAAACACGCTGAATCCAATGAGCACAACAAACGTCTGTATGTCTTTTGGTTTAGAAGTTATTTGCGTTTATAGTTTTCAGAAAATCGTATAAAACCTTCGAATGGCCGTAGTTTCCAAACTAAAAGAGATACAGACGTTTGCTTACGCTCATTGAATTCAGCGTAATTTTTTCTGTAAGCATTCTCAATTTCAAAGGTATATTAAAGGATTCGATTTTTGCATTTTTTTTTCAAGGCATACCCCTTTGTCATTTTTTTGTTTCAAACCCGTCAATATAGATTTTTCTTAATAGAAGAAACGTCAAAAGGATTGGGAAAAACATGACATAATATTGAAATTTAGCAGAAAAAAATGTTTATTCTTTTATTTTCCAGTTTTTCACCAAAAAAATACCATTCAACGTTTCAAAAAACACGTTTTTATTATCTTGATCTAAACAATTCTTTCAATGTTAGTAGACGTAACTCATAATTGCCGAACACCCTGTATATTTTCATTTTTAAAGCAGAACTTTCCACTTAAATAAAAATAAATAAAATTTCAGAGTTCATTTTTTTAATAAGTAAAAAAATGAAGCCAAATTTTTTATATCAAAAACTAGACAAACATTATTATTGATCGTAAATTAATCATTTTAAAATTCAATAACGTTTGAAAATTTTTAAGTTATCAGTATGACCGTATTTTTACTTAAAATAATAAAATTAAAAAACCGAAATTTTCACGACTTGCTATACAGTATACACCAAATAAAATATTTTGACTCCCTACACTTTCGAAACTAAAATTTTTAATTTAACGTGTGGAGAAAATCCACTGCATACTTATTTTAATTAGTAGAATTTAAATTATTTATTCGTTAAAACTACCATTTCCTTGTTAAAATGCATGAGCTTTAAAACTTTATCGAACTAATATTATTGATAACACAAATCACACAGGTATCACATTAAACAAAAAAAAGAAATGAAGAAAAAACAAACGATTGACGGTCAAGTAAAACAACACACAATCACGCGCGCACACAAAACAAACGAGCGTGTGAGAGACCAGATTTTATCGAACTAATATTATTGATAACACAAATCACACAGGTATCACATTAACCAAAAAAAAGAAATGAAGAAAAAACAACCGATTGACGGTCAAGTAAAACAACACACAATCACGCGCGCACACAAAACAAACGAGCGCGTGAGAGACCATATTTTATCGAACTAATATTATTGATAACACAAATCACACAGGTATCACATTAAACAAAAAAAGAAATCAAGAAAAAACGACCGATTAACGGTCAAGTAAAACAACACACAATCACGCGCGCACACAAAACAAACGAGCGCGAGACGAAGGTGTATAGAGAATACAGAGAGTGTGTAACAACGCGATGTCGTTTTATTCCGGAAGCGGTCAAAACAAGAGCAGATCGGAGAGGAAATACTACTAGAGTGAGTGAAACACCTGTTGGACTGTCGAAGTGACGAAGGTACAGTGATTGTAGTGTACGTACGCCTTGTATTATGTAAGCGCCGGTTTGGGGTAGGTAGGGGGCGGCAGTGACAGGGGGCAAATACGGTAGCGACGAGCCACGACCGGCGCCGACCGCCTCCGACGTCCGACTGTGAGAGACGGGCGTGCCGGCGTGTCACACACGGAAAACGTGTCGCGCCGTCTTCGAATTGCGACGGGGTCACGCGGGCTCCGCTCTTCTCGCTGTTGATGCGACAATATTATTAAATCCTGCAGCCGTCTACAGCCGCCACCGGAGCCGGTAC
The DNA here is from genome assembly GCA_963575645.1 of Xanthostigma xanthostigma. NCBI lineage: Eukaryota > Metazoa > Arthropoda > Insecta > Raphidioptera > Raphidiidae > Xanthostigma > Xanthostigma xanthostigma. Next base: position 17,360,521 of record OY754473.1, on the reverse strand, counting down.
GCTATAACACGCAATATATTCCGGAACAACCGAACAGAACAAGTTTTAGGCGTCGGGTTGCCTAGGAACTTCGCCGCTCGGCGATTATAACTTCACGATCAATTTAAACCCTTTCGAAGTGTAACTTTGAAATGCGTATTAATTCTGTCATTTCGTGAGGTAAAATTAGTAAACAAAATTCTGGGATCGTATTTCCGGCCTAGATTATACAAAATACGTAAAATCTATATCTTGGTGGGAATGACTATGGTCTGCAAAACAAAACGCGTTATTTTTTTCAAAATCTTTTTTTCAAATCTCGTTGTAGAAAAAGGATTTTTCCTAAAAATCAACTCATCCCTGTCGACTCTTAATATTCTCCTTGAATTCATGAACTCCGCGTCTGGTTTTGTCATATATCTATTAATTAACTATATGAATCATTGCCTATCTACTCAATGTGCGGTGAGTGAACGCAACAAAACGTATCGAAAATATATCTGCGCCTCTTTCTTCGATGTAATTCCCTGATTTCTCCGATGATAGGATTGGTTGATGTACTTGCATTCAATCAGAATAAAGTATCTCTGTTTCAAAAACGTTGTCTTTTTCTATGACGTTAACATGGGCGTACCCAGCTTTTGGCCCAGGAGGGAGCAAATTAGAAATTGCTTAAGTCGCGTCCCTCGTGCTTGTTTTGCCCTCCTGGATACGCCAGTGCTTACGGCGTAAAAAAAGACAGAAGTATATATGTTTGCACCCTAATAGTTCGATTGCGATTGTATTCCTATGCTCAGTATAGAATAAAAGTATATGGGTTTGGTGTTCAAATAAAGATATTAAATGAAATACCGAGTCGACTCATGCAAGAAATGTTCTATTCGTGACTTGCGAACATAATGTGCTACGCGACGACTTACGGTCGTTCTACTGGGGATTTATGTAGGAGTGAGGGACGAGTGTCCCGCCGTGTCTTCTTTGGACAACCGACATCGATTGTCAAAACCCAAACAAGCGCACGCCAAACATTTATAAATTTCTACGTCTGATCTGTTCAATTACCATAGGCGTAGCAACGATTTTTTCCTGGGGGCGGGGCTAATTTTCAACTCTACTTATACATAATTTGAAAACTGTCCATAGAAGCGAAATCGATCAACACGACTTTCTGGAGAAATTTCACGACAAAGAAAACGTAGATTATTGTAATTTATCTTGTTATTTGTACGTGAACAATTAATATTGCCCCCCCCCCCCTTTGCTACGCCAAAGTCAATCACAAGGCAACGATTAAAAATGTTGCGTGAATAAAAAATACATTTCGTTTTGAAATTTTTAACGTTAATATCTCTAAAATCGCAAATATTTTCATGCATTTTGCACATCTGCAACTTTTTATGGACGCTAGGCGCTTTTTGGCCCGTTTGAACCGAACTTATGGAAATAGTCACGCTGAATTAATTCCGATGATCCCCAACCCTGCATCTATTATTTCAGGATATGAGTGTTTATATATACGTTTTTTCAGAAAAAACTTAAAAGTGTCATAACTTCTAAGCGAAGAAAGATACAGAGGTGGGAGTGGTCTGAATCAAACTGTGCCGCCTCTATATTACATTGTTAAGTATGTAAGTATCTACCATTTACGGACCGTACTATGGTGAAATTTTGATTAGAATCCATTGATAAAAATATTTTTCTACTAGAACTAAAAAAAAATACATACGAAAATGCAAAAACATTCTCAAATAAAATATTTTTAACAAAAAAATTGAACCGATTTCACACTAAAAAGTAAAAAATAATTGCGTATTGAAATGTTTTGGAGTCGATGTAGTTCTCGGAATAGATTGCATTTTGGCTGACACCGACTCCAAAACATTTCAATACGCAATTATTTTTTACTTTTTAGTATGAAGTCGGTTCAATTTTTTTGTTAAAAATATTTTATTTTTCTCTTTTTAGTGTTAATCTAACACTAAAAATCGGTGAACATACATAAAAAACATTGTGTGTCTTTGAAATTTGAGAGTTTCCCTCGATTTCTCCGGATTCCACCATCAGATCCTGACTTGGTTCCGATGGGACCACCTCTGAGGTGCACTCTTTCAAATAAAAAAAAATTTGAAAATCGGTTCATAATTGACGGAGAAATCGGTGAACATACATAAAAAAAAAAATACACAGACGAACATAGAACCTCCTCCTTTTTGTTGAAGTCGGTTAAAAAATGCAACATCAGGTACACTGACCTCTATATACATAACAATTACAGCTCAGATTTGTTTATTTATTCTGTAGAACATAATGTACCTGTTTAATCGTTGTCCATATAAGCTGCACTTCCTGTAGTACTGCATGGAACAACCCATCATGAATATTAAATAATTTTATAATGAGCTAATTCACCGTCAACTATTATCATAACATACCATTAGCGCAGGGTACGACAAATTTTAGATTCTCGACATCACGACGGCGCTTGGCAATTTTTGAGTTCCCTAAAATTGTAGGGTTAAATCCTGCAAGTTGTTTGTTTGGCTGGGTAATGGATACGGCGCCGACATTTTTTAACCAGACTCCCGTATCCTAAATTTTGTCGTTCCCTGCTCTAGTTCAACGATCGATGATAGTAAATAAGTGTACCTACATAATATTTTTTCAACTACGATTAGGGTCGTATTTTTATCGAACACTGTCCTGATTTTTTAGGGTGTCAAAGATCTTTCGAATGTGTAATAATTCACATTTATTGTTTTAACAACTGTTTCTCTAGTTCATTTGCATTTTGTAGGTGTTTAGGTCTTAATTACACCAAACAAATAAATATAAGAAATAATTTATTCATATTTAACTTAATTAAAAGGTTATTTGATAGTGTTTGAAGTTTGCAAACAAAACGTCTGAGGCTTTTGACCTATAAGTTCTAGTTTTAAGAATATAAAAAGGCAACCCTGACCATAGTTTCCCATATTAGTTTTGATCCAATAAATATTTAACGTTGAGGTAAATTTTGGCTGAGGAAGCCGAGAAGCTGTATCGATGTTTCGTTTGTGACCGACGTATCGAAAAGTTTATTTTCATCTTCAGGGTTCTTAACTAGTCTGAGGCCCCGAAGATGAAAATAAATTTTTCGAAACGTCAGTCACAAGCAAACCATCACTAAAATTTCTTTATGCAATTGTTCCTCAACGCCTAGTCATAGCCCTAACTGCGACCAAAATTGACGGACAGAAATTTAACGATTCAGAGTTGACTTGTAGCTTTTTATATTAAAATAATTAATGACTAACCTGATATGATTCCGTCCATTTGCAATAAAGCCGCCTCAAGCATTTTACTTGCCTCCGATTGGGGTGAAATACCGGGTATAGGATTTTCTGGACGATTCTCCGGTTTACCCATTCTATCTGAAATAATAATGGCAAAACATAAGTAAATAATTATCAAAAACCTGTCATAAAAACGGGGAGTGTCATAAACTTATACAACATATTGAATCTCTTTTGGAGGTTATTCAATTAATCACAACAAAGCGAAGCTATAATATTTTACAGAACAATAATATAAATACTTCAAAAATAATAACCTTTTAATTATTTACATAAAGACATATAAAAATTACAAAAAACTATAATTTTTTATAGAAAAATACACTTTTTATAAATTAATGTTTACACATTATTGACATTCACTCAGTTTTCCAATGAGACAACTACTCAATGGAAGAAAACAAAAAGTCACTATGGGAAATTCTAGTTAACAAGCTATGATAACAAAAAGGTACTAAAAAACCAGGGGGAGTATATGCCCAAGTAATTCAAGAATTACAAGGTGCGAAATTTATAGTCATATTTCCCGGTGTTTTGTTTGAAAATCGGTGTATATGTCGCCGGATATTGTCAAATCCGTGATTTTGTAATTTCACTAGTGAAATTACTATATCACGATTGACAAAGATTCGTGATATTATCCCGGCGACATATATATTTAACGACACTTGGAGCTTAATATAATAATAGTATAATTTAATTTACTTATTCTAAGAAAAAAATAACAGTTGAAAATAATGAAACACAGAAAGGAAAATATAATTTTAATAACTTCATGGTTCTCTATGTAATATGCTATTGTGTCATGCAAAAATTAAACAAAGAGCTACCTAACTAACATCTTCAGAACAAAAGAAAATAGATTTTTTTTCAAAATATTTCTGAAATTATGAGTTTAGAAAAAAAATTCATAACTTTCTTGTAAAAACAGATAGAAAAATAAACCGTTATGAAAAGTACCCAATTATTATATTATAAAAACAACTTTATAGCATATTATAATGTGCCGACTTTAGCTCAAAGAATTTTTTACAAAACTTTCTTTAAAATTGAATAATAAAACATTATAAAAAGTGCACCATTATTATATAAAAAACAACGATGGCATGTATCTCTTTTGCGCATGCGCCGATTTTTCCCAAAAATTATACAAAACTCTTGTAAAAATAGATCGAATAATAAACTGTTATGAAAAGTATACCATTGTTATATACAAACAACTTTATAACTTATACCTCTTCTGCGCATGCGCCGACTTTCCCTCAAAAAACATTTTACAAAACTTTCTTGTAAAGTAGAATAATAAAACATTATAAAAAGTACACCATTATTATATAAAAAACAACTACGGCTTGTATCTATTTTGCGCGTGCGCCGATTTTTCCCAAAAATTATACAAAACTCTTGTAAAAATAAATCGAATAATAAACTGTTAAGAAAAGTATACCGTTGTTATATACAAACAACTTTATAACTTATACCTCTTCTGCGCATGCGCCGACTTTCCCTCAAAAAACATTTTACAAAACTTTCTTGTAAAGTAGAATAATAAAACACTATAAAAAGTACACTATTATTATATAAAAAACAACTATGGCATGTCTCTTTTGCGCATGCGCCGATTTTTCCCAAAAATTATACAAAACTCATAAAAATAGATCGAATAAAAAACCGTTATGAAAAGTATACCATTCTTATATACAAACAACTTTATAACTTATACCTCTTCTGCGCATGCGCCGACTTTCCCTCAAAATAAACATTTTACAAATCTTTCTTGTAAAGAAGAATAATAAAACATTATAAAAAGTACACCATTATTATATTAAAACAAATTGGTTGTATGTAAAGTGCGTTTACGGACGATAGTTTTACGTGATAACGTATTCCGCTCGAATATCATATTTAATAATACATTACTGCGCTTTCGCTTGCACGCACAGGGTCAGGCGGAACGTTAAGGAACGTTACACTTTTTCGTGCGTGCAGCTGGTGTTTTATTAATTTATAAGACGTTATCACGTCAAAAACTTAGTCCGCCATCTTTAGAAGTCCGTCATATTGGATTTAGAGTGACGTCACTTTATTTTTCGAGTTATTCTCAGCAAGCCCTTTTATTTGATACCCATATTGTAGGAAGGCATAATAAAATTAGTCCGCCATCTCTAGAAGTCCGCCATATTGGTTTTAGAGTGACGTCACTTTATTTTTCGAGTTATTCTCAGCAAGCCCTTTCATTTGATACCCATATTGTAGGAAAGCATAATAAAATTAGTCCGCCATCTCTAGAAGTCCGCCATATTAGATTTAGAGTGACGTCACTTTATTTTTCGAGTTATTCTGAGCAAGCCCTTTCATTTGATACCCATATTGTAGGAAAGCATAATAAAATTAGTCCGCCATCTTTAGAAGTCCGCCATATTGGATTTAGAGTGACGTCACACAGCTAACCATGCATTGTCATTCAAACTAAACGTGTATACAAATTTTCATCTCAATCGGTTGATGATATCTGCTTCAAAATTACCGAAGGCATTCTAGTCGCTCACTTAGTAACGTCAGGAACGTTAGGAACGTTAGGAGCGTTACACTTTTTCGTGCATGCAGCCGGTGTTTCATCTTTTTATTTTGACGTGATTCATCAATTTATAAGACGTTATCACGTCAAAATCAATAATTTCCGGAAAAGTCGGATATTTTGCATATTACGCATAAAATCGAAAAACAAAAAAATACGTTTCAAATATTTTTCGCAAAACTTTTTTTTGATGCCACACATGACCCCCCCACCCCCCAACCAGTGTGTGGTGGGAGGGGAAACTTCGAAATTGTGAATGGAATGTCAATCATTATTGCGAAATTGGATTGATTTTTTTAAGTTTTTCGCGATTACCGCGACATCGGTCGCGAATCAAAAAAACGATCAAAATAAAATTGATGTAATTTTTCCCGTAGAATCCGAATCTGCAATAAAAAATAGGGGTTCCTATTTAAAATTTTAAAGTTGCCCCTCCCCCCACCAACTGGGTGGGGGTGGGGAGTCATGTGTGGTATCAAAAAATAGTTTTGCGAAAAATATTTTACACGTATTTTTTTTTTTTTATATGATGCGTAGTATGCGAGATATTCAACCGTTCCGGGACTTTTGCCTCACCCGTATAAAACACCATTATAAGAGATATATTCTTTTACGCATGCGCCGATGTTCCCCAAAAACAATAGGCCACTTCATATTTGCATATCAAACATCCTCCCAAAATTTGGTTTCAATCCGCTCATCCTTGGTGTCGGAATGATAAGAAATGTCAAAAGTGACGTTTGCATCTGTTAAAGTATTAAGTTCTAATAATTAGTTATTCAAATTGTTAACTTAGAAGGCGTTGCATTTCACAAATATTTCAAATGGCATCCGTTTTTGAACAAATGCTATCTTTTTAGGCGCGAACAGCGTAAGCTAAAGCGCCTATATGTACTCGCTTTGTCTGTGAATCTGGTGAATCTGTGTGTCACGTTTTTTTGTGTCACGCGCCCAGCCCAAACGCCTTAACCGATTTTAAAAAACTTTTGACGTGATAACGTCTTATAAATTGATGAATCACCAATCTTATAAATTGATAAAACACCGGCTGCATGTACGAAAAAGTGTAACGTTCCTAACGGTCGTAACGTTCCTAACGTAACGTTCCTAACGCGTAACGTTCCGCCTGACCCTGTGCGTGCTTTTTGCTAATTTCTCGCTCAATTTAAATCAGATCGGTTTGAAACCAATCTTAAACGAAAGAGGAGAACATTTTACATAGATTTCGTATAACAGAATTTGCCTAAACAGTTTTTTTATACAAATTTATATAGAAAAATAGCTGTATAAAATATAAATGCAATGTTGTCTAATGCATGACGCGACGCGGTCGGTCGTCTTTGTTTGCCGTACATGGAAATTAGAATATAACGTATGTCTTGTCTTAACATGAAAACGGCTGCATTTCTAATGTTTAATTCAATTTTTTGACATTAGTATTTTATGAAATGCAACGCCTTCTAAGTTAAGTATTGGAATAACTAATTATTATTAGAACATAATACTTTGACAGTTGCAAACGTCACTTTTGACATTTCTTATCATTCCGACACCAAGGATAAGCGGATTGAAACCAAATTTTGGGAGGTTTAGGTTATGTATTACGGAATACGTTATCACGTAAAACTATCGTCCGTAAACCGACTTTACAGACAACCAATTTTTTGACGTGATAACGTCTTATAAATTGATGAATCACCAATATTATGATGAATCACCAATATTATAAATTGATAAAACACCGGCTGCATGTACGAAAAAGTGTAACGTAACGTTCCTAACGTTCCTAACGTTCCTAACGTTCGTAACGCGTAACGCATAACGCATAACGCATAACGCGTAGCGTTCCGCCTGACCCTGTGCGTGCTTTTTGCTAATTTCTCGCTCAATTTAAATCAGCTCGGTTTGAAACCAGTCTTAAACGAAAGAGGAGAACATTTTACATAGATTTCGTATAACAGAATTTGCCTAAACAGTTTTTTTATACAAATTTATATAGAAAAATATTTTATACAAATTTATATAGAAAAATAGCTGTATAAATGCATTGTTGTCTATTGCATGGCGCGCGCGCGACGCGGTCGGTCGTCTTTGTTTGCCGTACATGGAAATTAGAAAATAACGTATGTCTTGTCTTAACATGAAAACGGCTGCATTTCTAATGTTTAATTCAATTTTTTGACATTAGTATTTTGTGATTTGCAAAGCCTTCTAAGTTAAGTATTGGAATAACTAATTATTATTAGAACATAATACTTTGACAGTTGCAAACGTCACTTTTGACATTTCTTATCATTCCGACACCAAGGATAAGCGGATTGAAACCAAATTTTGGGAGGTTTAGGTTATGTATTACGGAATACGTTATCACGTAAAACTATCGTCCGTAAACCGACTTTACAGACAACCAATTTTTTGACGTGATAACGTCTTATAAATTGATGAATCACCAATATTATGATGAATCACCAATATTATAAATTGATAAAACACCGGTTGCATGTACGAAAAAGTGTAACGTAACGTTCCTAACGTTCCTAACGTTCGTAACGCGTAACGCATAACGCATAACGCGTAGCGTTCCGCCTGACCCTGTGCGTGCTTTTTGCTAATTTCTCGCTCAATTTAAATCAGATCGGTTTGAAACCAGTCTTAAACGAAAGAGGAGAACATTTTACATAGATTTCGTATAACAGAATTTGCCTAAACAGTTTTTTTATACAAATTTATATAGAAAAATATTTTATACAAATTTATATAGAAAAATAGCTGTATAAATGCATTGTTGTCTATTGCATGGCGCGCGCGCGACGCGGTCGGTGGTCTTTGTTTGCCGTACATGGAAATTAGAAAATAACGTATGTCTTGTCTTAACATGAAAACGGCTGCATTTCTAATGTTTATTTTTTGACATTAGTATTTTGTGATTTGCAAAGCCTTCTAAGTTAACTATTGGAATAACTAATTATTATTAGAACATAATACTTTGTAAGTTGCAAACGTCACTTTTGACATTTCTTATCATTCCGACACCAAGGATAAGCGGATTGAAACCAAATTTTGGGAGGTTTAGGTTATGTATTACGGAATACGTTATCACGTAAAACTATCGTCCGTAAACCGACTTTACAGACAACCAATTTTTTTTGTTCGATTCGTCTCCGCGTAACTTAGCTCGTAACGTCGGCCGATTTTTGAATTTTGGCCCCAGAGGGGAGCAATAAGGAAAAAACGAAGTTTTTCGCTTATAACTCGCTCAATTTAAATCAGATCGGTTCGAAACCTGTCTTAAACGAAAGAGGAGAAAATTTTACATAAAATTCGTACAACAGAAAATACCCAAACAGTTTTTTTATACACATTTATATAGAAATAAATTCAACTTGATATAACCGATGGCAAACATCTTTCGGTTATCTCTTTCTGTTGCACGGTTTAACATAGCAATTAAAAAAAGCATAAATTAGAACATGCAGGAGAGAAACCGTACCAATGTGACACTTGTCAAATATGTTTCAAACGAGCTGATGGATTAAAAATTGGTTGTCTGTAAAGTCGGTTTACGGACGATAGTTTTACGTGATAACGTATTCCGCTCAAATATCATATTTAATAATACATTACTGCGCTCTCGCTAGCACGCACAGGGTCAGGCGGAACGTTACGGAACGTTACACATTTTCGTGCGTGCAGCTGGTGTTTCATCAATTTATAAGACGTTATCACGTCAAAAACTTAGTCCGCCATCTTTAGAAGTCCGCCATATTGAATTTAGAGTGACGTCACACAGCTAACCATGCATTGTCATTCAAACTAAACGTGTATACAAATTTTCATCTATATCGGTTGATGATATCTGCCGCTCGAATATCATATTTAAGTCAGGCGGAACGTGACACATTTCGGAACGGGACAGATTTTGGAACGGGACAGATTCGGAACGGGACAGATTTTGGAACGGGACAGATTTCGGAACGGGACAGATTTCGGAACGTGACACTTTTTCGTACATGCAGCCGGTGTTTCATCAATTTATAAGATTGGTGTTTCATCAATTTATAAGACGTTATCACGTCAAAAATTGCGTATGTTCTGTCTTAAAATAAAATTGGTCGATAATATTATTTATTACAATAATGAAATAAAAAGCTAGCATTTGTTCAAAAACGGATGGCATTTGAAATATTTGTGAAATGCAACGCCTTCTGAGTTAACAATTTGAATAACTAATTATACAACATAATACTTTGACAGATGCAAACGTCATTTTTGAAATTTCTTACCATTCCGACACCACGGATGAGCGGATTGAAACCAAATTTTGGGAGGATGTTTGATATGCAAATATTAAATGGCCTATTGTTTTTGGGGAACATCGGCGCATGCGTAAAAGAATATATCTCTTATAATGTTGTTTTATATAATAATAATAGGGGAATTATAAAACGGTTGAATAAAAAAAAACTTGGTGACTGATGATGAGATACTGTTTTAATAACTTGAGATATTAAAATTTAAAATAATAGTTGGGTGACTAAATTAATAAGTGAGCGACTAAATTACTAAGTGAGCGACTAGAATGCCTTCGATAATTTTGAAGCAGATATCTTCAACCGATTGAGATGAAAATTTGTATACACGTTTAGTTTGGATGACAATGCATGGTTAGCTGTGTGACGTCACTCTAAATCCAATATGGCGGACTTCTAAATATAGCGGACTAATTTTATTATGCTTTCCTACAATATGGGTATCAAACACTGAAATATAAATATACTGGAAGGGGCACTGCCATGCCTGGCCCGTGCACGGTAAACGCGGTAGAGACAGAGAGTATTTGTGGAGAGTCCGTCTCACTCTCTCCTTGTGCGCTTGCGCACAATACAGCACATCGCATGCGTTACACCCCATCTCAAAAATTTATTCCTTTTTTCGCAGTGCTGTTGTAGTACGTTATTAGAAGAAGTGATGACCATAGCGCCTATAGTAATTAATTGAATATTAAGAAAAAAAAATGTAACCTTAATATCATAGTAATTCTACTTGTCTCGGGTCCCTTGAGCCACTACCATAAGGTGAACACAGGAGAAAATGTTTTTGGTTTTGACTGTACGACAAAGACAGACTCTCCACAAATCTACTCTCTCTCTCGGCTCGCTTCCCGCCGCTCAGTGCCCGTTCCAGTATATTTATTTATATTTCAGTGGTATCAAATGAAAGGGCTTGCTGAGAATAACTCGAAAAATAAAGTGACGTCACTCTAAAAGTATAATGGCATAATTCTAAAGATGGCGGACTAAGTTTTTTATGATTTCCTACAATATGGGTATCAAATGAAAGGGCTTGCTGAATATAACTCGAAAAATAAAGTGACGTCACTCTAAAACCAATATGGCGGTTTTCTCAAGATGGCGGACTAAATTTTTTATGCTTTCCTACAATATGGGTATCAAATGAAAGGGCTTGCTGAAAATAACTCGAAAAATAAAGTACCGTTACTCTAAATCCAATATGGCGTACTTCTAAAGATGGCGGACTAAGTTTATTATGCTTTCCTACAATATGGGTATCAAATGAAAGGGCTTGCTGAGAATAACTCGAAAAATAAAGTGACGTCACTCTAAATCCAATATGGCGGTTTTCTAAAGATGGCGGACTAATTTTACTATGCTTTCCTACAATATTGGTATCAAATGAAAGGGCTTGCTGAGAATAACTCGAAAAATAAAATAACGTCACTCTAAAACCAATATGGCGGACTTCTAAAAATGGCGGACTAAAATATTATGCTTTCCTACAATATGGGTATCAAATGAAAGGGCTTGCTGAGAATAACTCGAAAAATAAAGTGACGTCACTCTAAATCCAATATGGCGGACTTCTAAATATGGCGGACTAATTTTATTATGCTTTCCTACAATATGGGTATCAAATGAAAGGGCTTGATGAGAATTTCTCGAAAAATAAAGTGACGTCACTCTAAAACCATAATGGTGGACTTCAAAAGATGGCGGACTAATTTTATTATGCTTTCCTACAATATGGGTATCAAATGAAAGGGCTTGCTGAGAATAACTCGAAAAATAAAGTGACGTCACTCTAAAACCAATATGGCGGACTTCTAAAGATGGCGGACTTAGTTTTTTATGCTTTCCTACAATATGGGTATCAAATGAAAGGGCTTGCTGAGAATAACTCGAAAAATAAAGTGACGTCACTCTAAAACCATAATGGCGGACTTCTAAAGATGGCGGACTAATTTTATTATGCTTTCCTACAATATGGGTATCAAATGAAAAGGCTTGCTGAGAATAACTCGAAAAATAAAGTGATGTCACTCTAAATCCAATATGGCGGTTTTCTAAAGATGGCGGACTAATTTTATTATGCTTTCCTACAATATTGGTATCAAATGAAAGGGCTTGCTGAGAATAACTCGAAAAATAAAATGACCTCACTCTAAAACCAATATGGCGGACTTCTAAAAATGGCGGACTAAAATATTATGCTTTCCTACAATATGGGTATCAAATGAAAGAGCTTGCGGAGAATAACTCGAAAAATAAAGTGACGTCACTCTAAATTCAATATGGCGGACTTCTAAAGAGGGCGGACTAACCTTTTTTTGATAAAGGGGTATGCGAATTGTCTCGTATTTAAACGCGATGGGGCAGAGGTGGAGTTTTTAAAAAAATAATTTCGGGTGAACGATAAACGGGTATGCGAATTGTAATTCCGGGTGAACGATAAACGGGTATGCGAATTGTAATTCCGGGTGAACGATAAATATACACCGATTTTCAAACAAAACACCGGGGTATATGATGTAAAATTTCGCGCCTTGTAATTCTTGAATTACTTGGGCATATACTCCCACTGGTTGTTTTATTATTGTCATAAATAAAATTATCGACCAATTTTATTTTAAGACTGAACATACGCAATAATTATATTACCATGTTATACCGTGCAACAGAGAGACATAACCGAAAGATGTTTGCTATCGGTTATATCAGATTGAATTTATTTCTATATAAATGTGTATAAAAAAACTGATTGGGCAAATTCTGTTGTACGATATTTATGTAAAATTTTCTCCTCTTTCGTTTAAGACAGGTTTCGAACCGATCAGATTTAAATTGAGCGAGTTATAAGCGAAAAACTTCGTTTTTTCTAAATTGCTCCCCTCTGGAGCAAAAATTCAAAAATCGGGCGACGTTAGGATCTAAGTTACCCGGAGACAAATCGAACAAAAAAAAGTTTTTTAAAATCGGTTAAGTCGTTTGGGCTGTACGCTGGATACAAAATTCGGGATCACAGATTCACAGACAAAGCGAGTACATATAGGCGCTTTAGCTTACGCTATTCGCGCCTTAATAAGCAGTTCGGTCAGCTTCGGCAACTCGACGGTCTGTTGTTGTCTGTCTGGTTCGACCTTAAAATTGCAGTTAGCAATGGTCGTTAAATTGAAAAGTTAGAAAGATGAAAATTTGTTTAGTGAATATAAAATAATCGTGTTTTATTGCAATAAATTGTTTATAATTGTTACATAATACTTAAATATTTAACTCGGGACATTTAATAGAACATGTAAACAAATACTGATAATCAATCTATTATACAAATTATTATACAATGTTGAATAATCCTTGGACAAGTTTATGCGCGAGATTGGACCAGTCTAAATTTGTGTTTGGTTGTTGTCACAAAGGCACAATATTTGTGTTATGAATTTCAGCAAACTGTGTTCTAACTTCTAATGTAACAAATTGTTTATACTTTTAATTAAAATAACAGTTTTACTGGGATATTATATTGAATTTCAATTTATAAGTGAAAAATATAGCTAAAATGTAAGTTCTATTGGATAATAATGCAGTGTTCAACGATTCTTTAAGAGTGTTTCAAGTCATATTATGACGCTGCCCACAGGTAATGTTTATTTATGTTTGATTTTTAAAATATGAATATCTTTTTAATAGATGATTTAATTGATGCATTACAATGTTTTTTTTATGTTATAAATAACGTCGTCACACTAATCTATGTTGTCGTACCTCTATAATTTACAGTATCTATATCATTATCATCATTAATGAGTTTAACCTATTTTTCTACAATTAATTATTGCTGATAGTCGTGATGTTTGTTTTCTCATTACTTGTTAAAAGAGTAATTTTAATCAATGGTCATTATTTTTTATTGTAAACCAAAATTTTGGTGATCATATCCAATCAGATCTTCGATTTTGTGTCTATAGGAATGTTGAATTCCTTAACATTTAAGCCAGCCGATTAGTGATTACTACAAGCGATTCATTAGGGGTGCAAGAACTCATTTTTCTAAAACTCGAGTACATAATACCTATTCACTCAAATTTAAAATCTGAGTACTATACAGTTATACTTAAGTATTCAGCTAAGTAACTTGATACTATAGAATATAGATGGCACCACTTTCAGAGCTGTCGTGAAGAAGGAATACATCACATATAACTTTGTTCCTTGATATCGTTTCATACATCGAAAGCTGATGTTCATAGAGCTTCTGGTCTAAAAAATGCCGTAAAATTAAAACAGGCATTTCTGGCGCCCAAAGTCGAATTTAGCATTAATTTTTAAAATTTCAATCGAATGGACTTTTTGGATTTTCTATTATTTTACTGGGTCTTGTAAACATCTGATTATAACTTAATTCTTCGTGTACCCTTAATATTGATACTGTTCTATCAATAATGTGCAAGATTTTTGAAGTGAAAACTTCTTTAGCGGCGTTGTACACTTTTTTTGTAATGGGTAAAAAATGTTAAACTCGCGTCAGGGACACGTGACCTGATCGAAAATTCGTAAGACGAAAACTTTTATTTATACAACGTTAGACATCTAGCGTTGAAATATCATACATAAAAATGCAATCTATGATACAAACCATTTTGATCGAAAATTCGTAAGACGTTAATATTCCGCAGTGCAACCCGTCTTTTTTTAAAGGTAGTTCATGAGTCATGCCTGGATAAAACAGGGGGGCAATCGGATGAATGCACAGTGCTTATAGAGCCATCGAAATAAAGACATATCGGTGAATAAAGCGTTTTTTTCATTTCGTATTCATTATTGTCGTAAGAAATTTTCACTTCGGCCGATTGAAGTATTTGTCCATTGTCAGTTCAGACTTTGCGAACGACATTCTTTACAAATATTATCGAAAGGATGTTGAAATTAAAAATGCATTTTACTTTTATAATCTTAAATCTTTATTCTAAAAATAAACCCTTTTACCATTAATAACATATTTCACAAAGTTTATAAATAAATACTCTAGAGTAAATTTTAATCACATTAACCAAAAATCTCATTAAAAGGTGAGTTTAAACATTACGGAATGAAAAAAGTTTAATTTGTTAAAAAATGTATAACAAACGAGTCAATTTCAACATTGAAAGGCATACTATTTTCATCGTTCTTTCATGGAACTAAATTTTGTTTTATCAGTCATTTTATTCCAAAACCGAAAAAAGCACTTAATTTCAATTTGGTCCAGTTTTGAAGTGTAACAATAATAATAAAATCGTTACGTTCTCGATTCTTCAAAACGCTATGCAGTCGTCGATACATAAAAACAAATGAACAAAACAAATTACTAACAACTAAAATGGAATGTTGTGTAGCCATTTTACTCTGGTAGTATTTAATTACATTACCTATTTTAAATAACTCAATAAATGGATGGACGATGTAAATTTTTGATACGATATAAGGCACTGCCAAAATATTTACAAAACATACTATTGCACAAAAAATAAACATATATTTTGTAGAAAATGTATTTCGTTTATAGTATTTTTCTATCTCAAAATTTCATAATTAATAAAAAAAAAAGGTTGGCAAGGCAACCTGAGCATTTTATTTAAACAATACGTCAGCGTTTACACCCGGACTTTCTGCAGAGTGTAACGAGCAGTTTGAATCTAATGATTTCACCGGTCAGCGCCGATCGATTCACGCATCGCAATGTTTAATGGTGCTGCCGATCAGGAGCAAGTTACGCGTGTAGTAGTGCGTTGCAGCAGTAGCGTACAACCATATACTTAATACTCCTATATTGCTAGTTCCCGTAAGTGGAAGTGTTGTCTACCAAGAGAGGCAGCAACCGCATACTTCTATCTCACTCATGCTCAATCCATTATGCGCAAGCAATGCGACCGTAGTGGGGAAGTTGAACCGTCATTTTTCAGACCCCTACTGGCAATACAGGAGTATAAAGTATACGCGTACAACACTGAATTGCATCTCCAAGAACACGGCGACGGATCACATGATCAAGAACAAAAACAGATCAAACTACTGGTTCCGCTGTGCATTCTACAAACTTATTGGCTGCTTTTTGAACCAATTCAAATGTTAGTTTCAATGGAATGCTTTTGATTGGCTCGAGCAGATGTTAAGCCTGTTGTGACTAAAGCTTGTCGTCCACTGATTTGTCTCATTGCTAGCAAAGCCCGTAAGCCATCTGAAGTTCACTGTTTTTATCAGCTATTTAAAACGTATGGCTTATTGGCTCCGCTAGTAAGAGCATAGCTTTGCTCTTAGTGGACGGCAGGTTTAAATCTTACAATATTAGCATATTGCGTTATTTATACAGAAAGAATAAAAACAAGAAGCGTACATTTTGCTTCAAAAACAAATTATACATTTTTACGTTCTTTGATTTATTAATTGTTATAACTAAAATTTTGCAACAATTAATAATACACAATTAAAACTAATCAATTTTAATACTCCAATAGAGTTATAAAAAGAAAAAACAAAACAAACTTTAACAAGTTGTAGTTGGTTTTAGTTAATGATATGACCATGACGTCATCAGCGACGTTACAAAAAAAAACTAAAATTTGCTTCAGGTTTATCAAAGTACGGGCGAACCTTAACTTTTAAGAATTGAATACCTAATGAATAGTCACGAACAGTGCACAAACTCCCCGATTCAAGTAACAAACAGAAAACCTCACGCTTATAAACATTTTACGATGCAAATTTAACATATTTTACAAAAAAACGTTCAAAAGTTGTGGTTCACCCAGACCGTAGACGTTAAAAAATTTAATTATTTTATTTGCTCATACAGCATGGTCCATTTTAAGTAGATTATGTTCATGTCACTTTTGTAAAAATTCAAAAAAAAAAATATATAATTTTTTTACTGATATGATTTCTCTTCCGAACAATCAACGAGTGCAGTCGGAAATAAAATATTTCATATGCATCGCTTAAAAATGAGTCGATTATTTTGCAATTAATTATCCGACAGCTTTAATAATTTGTTACACGAGTAGGGAAACAAGCGAAGCAAACTAATAATATATTCTACAATATTTTATATATATAAATTAAAATAAATTAAATACTGTACATAAAAATAATTAAAAAAATCCAGAAAAAAGGTCTGGTTGGAATGTTCAAATTTATATGGAACTTAAAATTGGAAAAAATTAAATTATTATTATGGAATGTTTATTTTCATAGTATTTAAACAACGAAACAAAAATCTTAAATTTAATAAACTAAAACTCGATTTTATAATATCTAGATAAATGTTACCTTTCAGTTTTATCTATAGTTTAGGCATCGAGAAGAGATCAAGCATGCAAACGAAAATGTAACGATACATTAATTAGAATCTATCACGCTTTTTTGTTTACTCACCGGATCTTTTCTCAGTGTTTAGAATATATAGATATTATAAAACAGATGAATACAGACAAATTGAATACAACCGAACTGATCAGTTCAAAAACAGTAACTTCAAAATGACCCTCTCTATCGATGACAACTGCTCCAATAATGCTTTTTATGGACAATCCAATTTATCTGCACAACTTTTTTTTACAATACTTCAAATAATACAAAACTATCGCAATTTTAAATTATGAGAATAAATGATTACTTACGAATTGGTCATTGTAAAAAATGTTTAAAAATTCATAAACTGTTTACAGGGTACAGAATCGCTTTTGACACTCATGGAACACAGGGAAATAATTTTTTAACCGACTTCAAAAAAAGGAGTAGGTTCTATGTTCGACTGTATTTTTTTTTTTTTTTATGTATGTTCGCTGATTTCTCCGTCAATTATGGACCGATTTTCAAATTTTTTTTTTTATTCGAAAGAGTGCACTTCCGAGGTGATCCCATCGGAACCAAGTCAGGATCTGATGGTGGAATCCGGAGAAATCGAGGGAAACTCTCAAATTTCAAAGGCACGCATACTTGGCCTACCCATTGCAATACTTTATCTAACACTAAAAAGAGAAAAATAAAATATTTTTGACAAAAAAATTGAACCGACTTCAAAATATGCACTAAAAAGTAAAAAATAATAATTATTGTTATTTTTGGAGTCGGTGTCACATCGGAATTCGAAAGTAGCAATTTAAATCTTACATGTCTCTAGTTCTCGGAATAGATTTCATTTTGGTTGACACCGACTCCAAAAATAACAATAATTATTATTTTTTACTTTTTAGTGCATATTTTGAAGTCGGTTCAATTTTTTTGTCAAAAATATTTTATGTGAAAATACCAAATTTGAGAAAAGAATTTCTTTCAGAATGAAAGTATTTACGTGAAATAATTTTAGTTTACATTTTACATTACTTTAAAAGAGCTAAGGCCGCTTTGGAAATATAAATCGCTTCCAATTGTTATTTTAGCAGTTCAGTTTTTTAACAAAGACTGATTACAGATGCTATTTTTCATTCCGAACAAATATCTATCATCACTTTTTTTGCGCCAAAATGCTCACGAGACAAACTATTGACAAAAAACCAATGCCATATAATTTTTTCCAATAACGATTCTGCACCACATATTCTTCGTAACTGTGAATGAGTCGATACCGATACTATCGATAACAATCGACTAACATTAAATTTCAAGGCGATTTCCAATATCTCAAGTACTGGTCGAAACCGATATTCTGTATCGTTTCACTTCGAGTGTACATTATAACATAAACAAAAAACTAACAAATATTTTAACACAACATAAAAGAAAATTCTACTTAAAATTATGGAATGATTTCAATTAAAGTAAATAAAAATATCATTTTTTTTGTAGTTAAATCTTTTATAGGTACTCACTAACATTCATATTTTGTAAATATAATGGTGTTATAAATAACCATCAGTATTTTTTTGGTACAAATTCTATTCATCGTTTAAAATATGTAACTTCGTTGTTCAGTAAATTGCAAAAAAAAAGTCGGTATGACATTATTAAAAACCTATTCACTTCTACCAACTGTCCACTGACTATGGCGGTTATATGTAGCTGGCGCCTCTAGCGGTTAAATTTGGCAACGCCCATCTCTATTTGAAAACAAAATTGTAGAATAAACCAAGCCGATCGATTTGAGAAAGTAATAAAATAATTTTTGAATCACGTCTTGCACCAAAAAAACTTGTCTAACCATACATAAAACGTTATCGTGTTAATAGAATGTAATTTCTAGTCATTATTTTGTATCAAGGTTTATTTGAAAGCAATTTGAACCCCCGTAGAGTAATTGATACTACTAAATTTAGTACTCTAAATTGTTTTTGTTTTTTTCTTTTGAAGTAAAACTTCTTTACGCACGTTTGACTTAGGGAGTAGGCTGGTGAATGCGTGACGAGAGATTTACGAAAAGTGTGATCATAGCCAGTTACGTTTCGTATATCTAAGACACAGTGCAGGCCTATTGTCTGTATCACACTGTAGGGGACAGAGAGAGCAGTGCGCGCGCACATTTTCTTTCCCTCTTCCTCTCATAGCCAGTGCATGAAATATATATAATATATATCTCAGTCACTAGTTTGTTTGCGAGTTTGCTAGCGGTGATTTCTTGATTATCTCGTAATTTCATTTTGTTCTTGAACAATTTTATATACATATGTATATGTATATAGATGGAGCTAAAGAAGTTTTACTTCAGTCGTGTGGTCTAAAGCACACTCGTTTTTTTCTTTTTTAATTAAAACTTAATTCCTATTAATATTTATAAGTTTTGTAGGTAAATAACTTTGTATATTTATGTATATATATAATTTATATAGAATATTCTTAACCTTTTGTTCGTATTATTATAACATTTTCATATAGTATAATATATATATTTATTTATATTAAAAATCTCATGGACGGAATGTATTTGGAGCATCAAATGCACACAGCAACAATATATCAAACAGCTTTTCGTTAGGCACGATATTACTAGTAAAAATTTTAAATTACTCATTTCTAAACATTTGAGAAACTTTTATCGAGGCAAGATAAATCAACGACAAGTGTTAAAAATTATTTCCATGTCACCAGTAGTTATAAAAATATTTGTCTAAAATAGTTTTCAGAAAATAAACAATTCCGTATCTTTTCTCTCGCTTTGAGAAAAAAGTTTGTACAATGATCGATATCAAACAAAAAAACAATACATTCCATTAGTGTGACGTCATACCAAACCTACCAAAAGGCTTTAAATGGGTCCGTTTCTGCACATTATTTTTCTTCTTACAAATCGGAATGTTGCTCCCGTGCCAGTTTTTGTCACTACTCTATAAAGTTCTGGTTTATTTTTTACTTAAAAAAAGAACGTTCGTAATTATAATTTACACTCGGTCGAATTGATTGGGGCCAAATTTTTTGGGTATTGTTCAACATAATATTAACAACGAGGTTAGAACCTATTAAAATCTGCTCTCTTTGCACGAAGGTGGAATTTACCAGTTTGTTTCTGTTCTCGCATAACTTGTAAACGGAAAATTTAGATGAAATCTAACAGTTAAACATATTTTAATTAAATAACTTTTTAAGTTTGAAAAAAAATCGTACGCTATACAAAAGATAAATAAAAATGGACTTGGCGTTAAGATAGAACGGTTTATTTACATTCAATGTGACGTCACTACTAACGCGTATTTAAAAAAAAAATTACAATTTCTGTGGATGCAGGGGACGCTGAATTTAGTCATTTCTTTCATTTTCAAAATATAACAATCAGTGTTATATTTCATCTACGAATGCTACTGGTGACTTTTACTTAACAAATGAGAATTAAACTCATAAACATTTGAACACTGTTCACCGCATATGTTGCATTTCCACGGGTTCGCATCTGAATGACACCCTTTGTGTAAAAAATATAGCGTCTGATCGGGAAATCCGATACCGCAAAAAACACATTGCAATCCGGATAAGCCCCGTTTACCCAGCGCTCTCCATACCGTCGAGTCCGACGGCTGTTCTGGTCCCGTCGAAGTAATCGTACCGTTCGTCGTCGTCGCGACCGACGACGGATCGGCCGGAGAGCTTTCCGGGTTTTGATTCTGATTCGGAGACGCGGTCGCTCGCGAACGAGAATTAGAATTTCGCGTTGCAATCTTCCGTTTCAAATCCTCTCGCAACAAAGACTTCAACGGCGAAACTTTGATCAGCGACGAGAGGCTGCTCGACGTAGCGGTTTGCAACTGAACGCTTCCGGAAGCGGTCGAAGTGGTTAAGTTAATTGGTCCGTTCAAGTTTATGGTGCGTACTTTTGACCCGTCGTAATTTTCTTCGGAATGCGGTTCTTGTTTTATCGGAATGAGGCTGATAGACGGCGTTATAGAAGTTTCGGCCAGAGTACCCAAAGGTGTCGGGTTGGAATGCATATGGCTACTGGACGGAGCGTTAGAATTGGAATCGGCCGATTGTGGCGATGTGGGACACTCGCCGTTCATCTTTTGTTGAGACTGCTCACCCAACTGATTGGACTGCGACAATCCGGAGCGTTGCTGTTGGTCACACTACAATCAATTCATATTTAAACAGATTCGTTTACAGTATAACTCATAGAGAGCTATACTTCTGCTTATTTATTTATTTTTGTGTTGCGATTATGCGAATAATAACTTTTATCCAAATCTTCTTGGTTTCCAGGCTTGTATGCCGTGGTTCATTGGTATTTCTATCTGATGTTTCGTCTACAACTGCAGTATCGTAGCTACCACGGCATACAAGCCCGGAAACTAAGAAGATTTGGATCAACACCGGCCGTGAAAGCCTACACACTTGGATAATAACTTTTATAAATTATTTTTACTAATTTGATTATGTTAGTAAAATTACAATAAGCTCAAATTGCTATTATTTATTGAATAATAAAACAGTTTAGTAGCATACTTATACAGTATGTAAACACGTAAGGTGTACATAGGGAAAAAATGACTGGATCAGAGTGAGCCTTGAAATCTTGTTTTTCAATTTGACAGATAATATTCTTTTGCAAAATGAATGTGTATACTACCGAAGAAAATATTCAAATGATTACAACATAATCGGAATTTTTTTATTAATGGGACATTAAATTCCCAAAAATACTTAATATGGTACGAGATCAAATATCTCCGCCTATTCTTGTTGAACCTAAAAACATTGGGTCACTGATTTACCAACGCGCATACGTCATACCAGTCAGACAATTTTTGAATGAAATGTTTCCAAACAGATGGAGTTGTTTTTTTGTTTTATTTTTGTACAAAAAAATTAAAATAATGATTTATAAGAGCTTTTTATTATTAAAAAAGCCAAGTAAAATAAAAATAAATCAAAATAAAATAGAAATCCTCAAGATTACCACAATAATTCAATAGAAATAACAATTAATGCAGTCATGGCTAACTGTGATCCAAGTATTTTTTCCCAATGCTAATTTCCCTATGTGCACCTTACGCGTTTACATACTGTATAGATATGTAACAAGCCGGTGACGAAAACATCCGCAGTAAAATTTGTGAAATTGGATGCGGATGCAGATATTCGTACAATCCTAGTTGAAATAATCAAACCGTACCCAACAGTGATAATAATAATTTCCTTACCTGCGGAGGGGAGAAAGAAGCAGGCGCATCGGCCATTGATATTTCAACGTGTGGAGTTAAGAAATGCATTGGCGGCGTAGCGTTGTCGGCTGAACGAGCACCTGTAGATTCACCGGAGTCGCTATAATTGGCCGCTACACTTACTGTCAAACCCGATAAAGGGTTCATGGCTCCGTCTAACGGAGAGAAGTGACCCGCAGCCGCGGCAGCAGCTAATATTGACGCCTGACTTCCGGGCGGACCTGGATTGTCCAAATCGATACCATGTCTGAAAATAAAACCGCGTGTTTTAATATCGATCTTTCGCAAATTTTCTTTCATTGTGATTTTAATTCTTGTTCTCTTTGTTTTAGGTTCAGTGGAACAAAACGAATCGCAAAGTCTTCTATGCGTTGGGAAATATAGCCTCGCAGTCATCTGAATTTTTAAGGTAAGAAATTTTCTATCTAATCTGAATTCATAAACACCACACTCCGAAAATCGAAATCAAAAGCAGTCCATGACTTCTATTATTGAATCGTTGGTTATTTCTCCCAATTCAATCTATGAAGTCCAATTTTAAAAGTTTAAATCAACAATATTTCTAAACCACAAACAACAAATTTTGTAATAAATAAAAGGTCCAAATCCGGATCGAAACGTTAATGTATTAATTATATATTTTATTAATATATTGTCTGAAAAATTGGCCGATAATTTTATTTATTGAAGAGTTCTAATCAGACGTTAATCAAAGATTTGAACAAATTTTGTAAATAGACGGTGTTATTTGGTACTATAGTTTCGTTTGAAAATTCAAGACAGTGACTAACACTTAGTTACTAAAAATCTTAAATTTTTCCACGCATAAAAACTGTGTTACTTGAACCGGTTCTCGAATTAGTAATGGACAGCTGGGGGCTTGTAATAATAATAAAAGTTATATTTGCAATGCTCTAACGAAATACAAATCGTCATGTACAAAATGTATACTACAATAAATCTGAAATACTGTAGGGAGAAAGTTCGATCGAGTGCTTTTTTAGTTGCCTTTGGAATTCATCAGTGCTTGCTGCACAACACAATTTTTCAGGTATTCTATAAAGCATATTATAGCCAATGTACATCGAGCTTTACTCAAAAAAATGTTGTATTATGTTTTATGCTCTTAGCACATGATCTTATGTTGTAGCTATGTGTCCGATTGGTGTCATTTCTATTCAAATATTTGTTTTTGTTCAAGTAACACAGCAGTTCAAAAGCATAAACTCCGTAATATGTGAATAGTTTTTTTTCTTTAAATATATTTTTGCACTAGCGGTCTTGTCCGGTTTCACCCGGGTGTAAAAGAACGAATGGGGAAGGGAGGAACATGAGTACACACATTCATCTTAGTTTACCGAGATGAATGTTGCATTTTGCAACATTTTTCAGTTAAGCTCCGCTCCTAATGGTTGTAGCGTAATATTATATAGCCTATAGCCTTCCTCGATAAATGGGCTATCCAACAATTTTTTTTTTTTTTTATTTGAACCAGTAGTTCCTGAGATTAGCGCGTTCAAACAAACAAACAAACTCTTCAGCTTTATATATTAGTATAGATGACTCATTATATTTCAAGTCATAAATCACTTTCAAAACCCTTTTTTTGGGTATAAATATTCTATCTCTGTCAATATTTCATATTGGAAACGAATAACGCATGATATACATTCAATAGACTAGAGGACAGATGTAAATAAGGTTAGTCATACCTGTTAAAGAAATGTACTCGTAAACTTTTCATAGAGCCGGCTCGATAACTGCATAACGGACACGATTTAACGAGATCATGTTGTCCGACGTGTTCATTTTGGAAATGTGCTCTCATGGCAATCTGTCTCTGGAACCCACGGTTACATATCGGGCAGTGGTAAGGTAGTGTTTTAGTGTGAGTCGTGAAATGTTCTGCCAGATGATCTTTCCTAAAGAATCTTTTCTGGCAGACCCTGCACTCGTAGGGCTTGACTCCCGTGTGTCGCATTCTGTGTCGCCTCATGTTCGCACCATTCGAGAATTTCATGTTACAAACATCGCACTCGAACAATTTTCTATGCGGCCTGTCGGCCGGCGGATTATTGTTTTCCGGTTGTTCCGGCTCAGCCTCGCGACTCGTGTGAGCTTGAGCTACGTGCGCCAACAGGCCCGACTGACTAGCTGATTCGTAGTTATCACATTGGTCGCAGCGAAACAT
Source organism: Xanthostigma xanthostigma (assembly GCA_963575645.1). Taxonomy (NCBI): domain Eukaryota; kingdom Metazoa; phylum Arthropoda; class Insecta; order Raphidioptera; family Raphidiidae; genus Xanthostigma; species Xanthostigma xanthostigma. The sequence goes on along the minus strand of OY754473.1, from coordinate 17,335,529 downwards.
GGCTGCCGTTCCTCCGTCTGAAAATTTCAAATACAATCAAAATCTTTCCGTACAAGAATATTTATAACTCAAGGTGTAGTTAGGCTGGTATAACTTTTATAAAATATTACGACTCTGTTATCGAGCGTCTATAATTTACTATATCTACAAAATACTACTTAAACCTGTCTTCGCCAGGATTCCTATTTCTGTTCCCGGGTTGAAAATCGAAAATCTGGATATACTAGGTTCTGTCTCGCGCCCTGTACTATAAGTGCAACGTTTCGATTTCCTGGGTCAAGGGGAAGGGGCTTTCTAGAGAGCGTAGAAAGACGGACATCCGAACAGACACACACGTTAGGAAACTATATAATATTGCTGTGGCATACTTCATAAAATACATAAAATACAATATTTTATACAAGATATTTATAAATGTAATACCTGTCTTAGCAAATAATAGACTTGTCATATTGTCTTTGGTCATGCCACATTGGTACAAAAATTAATCAATTGTTTCGTGACGTCACTGGAATTTGTCCGTCCAACTTTAATTTACTGTATATTTTGACAGTAGAAAAAAATCACTTTAAAGATACAAAAACAATATTAACACTTAATTAAAACTTGTCACAAAAAGTTTTAGTGCTGGGAGTTATGAATTTATTTTTCCAAGTGATAACCTTATGTAAGCATGTTGTTATACCAAGACGAATGATATAACATAATATTTATATTTAAAAAACTTTTACCAGCTACAGTAGTCATATTTTGTTCTTCTGAAATGCTTTGACAGAAACCTCCAAATTTATTTTTTCAATTATCCTTTATAAACTAATTTACTTTGACAAGTTCACACAGTCGTAAGTAATTCTAAACTAATATGTTTCTAAGATGTCATTCCCTATTTCCCTATTTAGTTCTGTGAGAACTATAGATAACACTAATAACCTTTCTGACAATTCTAACCTCTAAATCAACTCAGAAAATATATTTTGTTTTCCAAGTTCCTTTAGTCTTAATAGCTGGGGCTGTTTCAGTGTTTTAGAAAATTGACTGATTTACCATGAGATAAATTAAAATTTTGTATGTACGTGTGATTAGCTTCAAAAACATTTTAGTTTGAATTTAATCATTCACGTTCAAGCATCAAATAAGAAATTATATTGTTGACGTTTTTCGAAAATAAATGGCTAATATACTTACATCAATTGATTTATAATAAATTCATTCACGCATTAAAATTATTTCTAAATTAGCCAATTTGAAATGAAGCAACTGGGATCTCTTAGATATTTTGTGGAATAGGATTGAATATTATCATGTGGTCAAACTATAGCAATAAAGCAGGGATAACAATCGGACGTTAAGAAATGAGGGCGGGCGGGTGTAGAATACGATAATGGATACCTGCTGAATCGTAGTTAGTATTAGACGCGGTGACTCTTTCAGCATCGTTATCATGATCGGCAGCGGTCACCACCGCCGGACCTCTTACACTCGAGGCTCCACCTGCTGCTGGTGCCATGTGGACGGAGTCGCTGGGGCCAGTTCTTGAATCAGCCTCCTGCTCCCCGGCCACGTCCGCCATCCCTGGCGCCAGATCACCGATTGCCACTACTCACAGCTCCAAACCCGCGTTCTTCTATCAATTCTCCACTCATTACTTCGAATCGAAAACAAAACAAGATCAAACGTCAAAAAATAAAAACAATAACAACTCAAAAACAAAACACGTCGCACTTCTATAGAGCACCTGTTGATTTTTACATTTAAAAACAAAGACCGAGCCAGGCGCGGACGGGATTAATAGCCTTTTTTTATTACATTCCAATCGAACGAACGGTAAACTTTCCAAATACACTGTAAGCAACCGCGTTCCATATTCGTAATAATGTATACTGTGTAGATGGATGTGTGTCTGTGTGTATGTGTATACAATACGTGCTATTCGATTACATCAGAGACATAGCCTCAAATCCCAAGCACCTGACGGTACGATGAAGGTTATAAAAAGGACACAACATATATTGGTCAGATTTATAGGTTAAAGCTAGTCCTTTATTATTTACCGCTATCTAAACAACGATATAAACAACGCGCCACATTGAATATTTAGGCTACAAAACACAGCACAACAGTCGTCAGCGCTGAGAGTTGTGTTGGCCTAAAAACTAGTACACTGCACTTTATGCACTAGATATCAGCAAGAAACAAATATCGCCAAACACGATTTCACGAGAAACACCTGACAATCGGATACAAAAACAAACGCAATACTTACAAATTCAGCAATGCGAACGGGAATATTCAGTCGTTGAAACTATACGAAAGACGATTGACGAACTTATTAGAAACACGTCTCAAAAATGCGACACACTAGAGTTTTCTGTTTGACCGCTTTTCGGCCATTGGATTGACCTAGCGGAAACGGGACAACCGCATTCAGTGGCGGCACGTAGCGATGGGAATTGGCGCTCTCCTTTCTGTCTTACCCGACTGGTTAGGCAGGTGTTGTTTACCTGTGCATGCATTGTAAAACATTCTTCCCACAGGTAGATACGTGTGCTCGTTGCTCGGACGGCTGCCTTTCGTTGTGATCGGTGCTGCGTCCATGCGCTGGCACCATCTGCTGGCTTTTGTGCGAGAGGGACTCTAGATATTCAGACTCGAACACGACGCGACACTCACGTTGTCAGAAGACACTAGCGCTCCGCGTAACGTCTTTTATTGCACTGTTAATTATTTTGCAGTACCTTCTAATTTCTATAAAATAGCTGGGTTTCACTTAATTTTCAGAGTGTTTTCAACAAACTTCACTTCTTTTAGTAGGCTATAAAAAACAACTGATAGACAAACAAGGCCGTGGGCAGGGGGAGGGGTTTCGGGGGTTCAACCTCCCCCCTGAAATGCTTTTAGTCCAAGAGCTAGCTACGGAAATAGGTTTGCTATTTATATTTTATAGAGCAACGAAATCCTTCTAGTTAGTGTGCCATACTATCATTATTAATTAATCCGGGCGCCTGGCAGCTGTTCAGCGGTGGGTGTGAGAGTGGATGGGCAACAAAGGGGTTGTAAAATCAATTGAAGGTGTGCAATTTATAAAGCTCTGTGTTTGGTGTGATATTATAGCTAATTATGTATTTAATTCGAATATAACAATGCCAGGCGTTTTAATTGGCGGAAAATTAGTGCCAGGTGACATCCAAGGTGCGGGAAAAAGTGCCAAAGTCGTCTCATTTATAGAGGACTGGGCCTATATTTTTTCATTAGAGTGGACCTTCAGAATCGTGTGTGCAAAAATACAGGCGCAAATATTCAGTCGCACACGATTCTGAAGATCCACTCTAATGATAAAGTATGGGCCCAATCCTCTATAAATGAGACGACTTTGGCACTTTTTCCCGCACCTTGGATGTCACCTGGCACTACTTTTCCGCCAATTAAAATGCCTGGCATTGTTATATTCGAATTAAATACATAATTAGCTATAATATCACACCAATTCTTTTCGTAATTATTTAAAATTCGAAACAGCGCACAAATAAAATAATACTGCGTTGTTATCATAAATTTCGCAAACAACGCTGCTGCTACATAAGTTTTATGTCAATTATGTTTTATCGTAATATATAATGTGACATTTGAGGAAGGAAAAGTCATCTTGGCCCACGTGATTCTTCCATTTTCAAGTGCTGCTTTAATGTTTTGTGGTGTATGCTTTAATATATTCTGCATTTTTTTCAGGCATCGTTAGAACTGAACTAAGTACGACGAGATACTGCGAATTTAGACACAGGCGTCTCGCATTAAACTGAAATGATCTGCATTTTTATCCTGGCATAAACAATGTTTTTTTTTACGAAAAAAGTCGCATTTCAAATGTCGATTTCAAGTTTCTGAAATAATTAGATTTCAAAATAGAAACCATCTAAATAAATTAACATTTTACAAATGAATAGCCGAGCTGGTAAAATAAAAAAGAAGTGTCGACATGCAATACAAAATATAATTAAAACAAAGTGTGATCCAACTCCAAATAATTCGTTTTTCAATGACTATTTATGGTGCAAACGGTTTAGGGAGACACTAGATCGCTGGATCATTCTATACTTTTAACCTTCAGCGACACCCATATATTGCTAAAGCTCCCCTGTATCCTGTTCGGGCGAGACTGGCTGTGATGGTAGGCGTAATAATATGGAGGCAATGGTCGTTAGAATAATTTTCGGATGAAAGTCAAAATTGAAAATTAAAATTGCTGCTTGACACTATTTAAAACAAAAATGACGCCGGCAGTTCTTTGTCGAATGTAACCCTCAAATGTTCAGTATTTTGAGTAAATTATTTTTTTTTTGTATAGACACTCATTTGAGGGTCTTTCAATGTTTGCTAGTTTTACACTTTTGGTGAGGTCAGGCTGATACAGAGGGGTGGTCTCTCCAGTCGATAGTATCACAATGATGGTTAATCTTCTTTGCGATAGTATCAGAATTGGGGCTGAACCAGAACGGAGGTTTGTAACGAACGTTCCCTTTCCTCTGAAGGGAACCTACATTAAATTCAATAAAAATAAAAGTGTCTCGAGAAAGTCAAAAAGGTAAAGTCAGTTGATAACCTTTTATAAACATTAAAATTACAAAAACATGGCAGATCGCAGGCAGTTTTTATGTAATAATAAAATATTTCCGTTTTTCGCTTTTTGAGTCGGTGGTGCGTGGCGTCGGTTACTGGCTCTCGCGTTTCAGAATGTGCGGGAGTGCCTACGTTTTCGGTCGAGTTGAGACAGTGTTGTCTTAAGGAGGAACACCTGTATTAAATTTATACAGTGCACAACATTTTACATCGTGTAAACACGAATAATATTGGTATTGACCTGTAGCACTAACATTTTTCTTCCAAGACGACGCTGCGGGTTCGTCCCCCGGCTCCGCGTTCGCGCGAGTAAGTGTTTAAAAAAAAATTTAAATCATTAAATCGAAGGCTCTTTTTGTGCTACTAGAATCTACAGGACAAAGACATGACCAACCAGATTGAAGGGATCAGCATCGACCAGTCCAGTGACAGTGTTAAAAATAAAACTTTTATACGAATTCGCGACTTTTAACTCGTAAATTGATATAATAAAACAAAGACTCCAGTGCAGTGTTTAAAAAAAAATTGGTTGTCTGTAAAGTCGGTTTACGGACGATAGTTTTACGTGATAACGTATTCCGTAATACATAACCTAAATTTATATAATAATTATAATAATTCGAATCTATGATATTGCATCTTTCGCTTCAAATTTAGGTAAATTTTATTAAGTAGAATAATAAAACACTATAAAAAGTATACTATTATTATATAAAAAACAACTATGGCATGTATCTCTTTTGCGCATGCGCCGATTTTCCCCAAAAAATTTACAAAAATTTCTAGTAAAAATAGATAGAGTAAAAACCGTTTTAAAAACTATATTATTCTTATATAAAACATCATTATAAGAGATATATTCTTTTACGCATGCGCCGATGTTCCCCAAAAACAATAGGCCACTTCATATTTGCATATCAAACATCCTCCCAAAATTTGGTTTCAATCCGCTTATCCTTGGTGTCGGAATGATAAGAAATGTCAAAAGTGACGTTTGCAACTGTCCAAGTATTATGTTCTAATAATAATTAGTTATTCCAATACTTAACTTAGAAGGCGTTGCATTTCACAAAATACTAATGTCAAAAAATTGAATTAAATGTTAAGACAAGACATACGTTCTCTTCTAATTTCCATGTACGGCAAACAAAGACGACCGACCGCGTCGCGCCATGCATTAGACAACATTGCATTTATACAGCTATTTTTCTATATAAATTTGTATAAAAAAACTCTTTAGGCAAATTCTGTTATACGAAATCTATGTAAAATGTTCTCCTCTTTCGTTTAAGACTGGTTTCAAACCGATCTGATTTAAATTGAGCGAGAAATTAGCAAAAAGCACGCACAGGGTCAGGCGGAACGTTACGCGTTAGGAACGTTACGCGTTACGAATGTTACGCGTTAGGAACGTTACACTTTTTCGTGCATGCAGCCGGTGTTTTATCAATTTATAAGATTGGTGATTCATCAATTTATAAGACGTTATCACGTCAAAAATAAATGAATTAACAGTATAGTCAGTGCGCGACTTTCAACTCGTGTGCAAAACTGGATCCAGGGCCCTACAGAGATTTATCATTTTTCACAACTTGATATGTATTACAATATTTTCTTGACTTGCGTTGTTTTCCTTTAATCAGGGGTTTGATAATCCTGCTGCAAATTTCGTAGCGATAGTTCATTGTTTTTTTCCACAAATTTTTTGAGAAGATTAAATTACCTATGTGTACAATTGATGCTGTTATCATTATTGATTGTTAAGAAATGCATTTTGATTTTTTTTAAACAAATAATTTCAAAATTGCACATTTAAAAGTACTAACGTAGCATATTCTACTGTTTTTTGAAAGGACCATGAATATAATATAAAATTACGTAATATGTTAATCTTTTTTTAACTGAAAATATATCTCTTATCGGCAAAAGGGTTAATTTTTATTACTATCTCGGGTAATACATTCGTTAGAGACATTATCAGCGCCAGGTTAATTATGTAATAAAATTTTTGTAGTAGCCTACGCCCGTTGTGAAGGGCGATAACTTTTTTAGTGAGGGGAAAAGGGTCGTGTAGAATTGTCATTTCGCTCTGGTGAATTATATTTTTCAGTGCTAACACGTTGATCATCGGTATTTTTTGTTGGCATTTCTTTATTATACTTTTAGAGAAAAACTGGAAATTGGCGTTTTTATCAATTTAACATTAAAAATATTAACATAACGAAAAAAGTTTTGAACATTTTCCTTTGACAATCGGTCAAAAAATATAAGAAATAAAATTATTTGATTGAAAATGTTTTTCTTCGTTATAAAAAAATTGTTTTAAAGAATATCAGATCGGGTTTCCGCTTGGCAACATATGTTTTCAATACGATCTTCTGAACTGATTCCCGGTTCCGTCTGATATAAAACGCCTTTTCTTTTTTGACGTGATAACGTCTTATAAATTGATGAATCACCAATCTTATAAATTGATAAAACACCGGCTGCATGCACGAAAAAGTGTAACGTTCCTAACGGTCGTAACGTTCCTAACGCGTAACGTTCCTAACGCGTAACGTTCCGCCTGACCCTGTGCGTGCTTTTTGCTAATTTCTCGCTCAATTTAAATCAGATCGGTTTGAAACCAGTCTTAAACGAAAGAGGAGAACATTTTACATAGATTTCATATAACAGAATTTGCCTAAACAGTTTTTTTATACAAATTTATATAGAAAAATAGCTGTATAAATGCAACATGAAAACGGCTGCATTTCTAATGTTTAATTCAATTTTTTGACATTAGTATTTTGTGAAATGCAACGCCTTCTAAGTTAAGTATTGGAATAACTAATTATTATTAGAACATAATACTTTGACAGTTGCAAACGTCACTTTTGACATTTCTTATCATTCCGACACCAAGGATAAGCGGATTGAAACCAAATTTTGGGAGGTTTAGGTTATGTATTACGGAATACGTTATCACGTAAAACTATCGTCCGTAAACCGACTTTACAGACAACCAATTTTTTTTTTATGAAAATAATGGAATACAAATTAACAGAAAATGTGTCTTTTGTTTCAGATACCAACTTGTAATGAATCTGCTTTGGTGAGTTTCTTTAATTTTTTCTGTAATCTTGAGCTTCTGGCCAATAGAATTTTTTTAATAAAAAACTTTTTTGTTTAACTTGAAAGGATGTTTTCTATTGACTGGAACAACTCAGATTGTAGATTTTTGGTTATGGTAATTATATTGGGATCCATCGTTCCTCTTCTATCTTTCGCGACGCGTTAAATTTCAGTTAGGGTCTCCGTGACATATTTTTTTCAGGTATTTGTCTGTATATTTTTTTCGCAATGCAAATTTAGACATTTCTTAATCACGTAACACAGTCACAGCTACCATCAGTATTGTTTTTCAAAGTTGAAATTTGCATTGTTTTAGTAGATCTTTTTGCGTCAGAACTTATCTTCAATATTTCTAATTTGAGATATTGAAAAAACGTTTCATTTGAAATAGTATCACCAAAAAATACACTGGGGCGCGTCTAGGGGTTTTGGAAAGCAGTCTGCAGTATGCGTTACGGACTGCTCTGTAGGGTTCGGTATCCGGTCTCGTTAGCATAGTTCCCCATTCTTGTGAGACCATCGCAGCTGTCGCGTTAGCTTAGCTGGTTTTTTGAACGCACGAGGTCCTTGCGCGGTTTGTAGGTATCTCTAGGACAGGGCCTAGGGTTGGACCACTGGCTCGCGTAAGTAGGAGGCCTTGGGTCATGTAAGCAACAGCCATAGTTGATCCAGGGGCGGAGGTGGTCCGAGTAGGGTTTGATTATTAAAGTGAACACTATACATACACTACAAAAAACCGATTCCTCCGTGAGACCGTGAAGGACCCCTTTTTGTGGGGGGTTCCAACAAAGGTGGAGGGACAGTTCGAGCCCTCTGCCCAACTACCAGGGTGATAGAGAACAAACTGTGATCTATCCAACCTTCTTCAGTGAAAAACGCCAAGGAATTCTGATTTTCCAAAGAACTTCCTGGCTACGGGGTGGACAAATTGTTGCCTGGCCCAACTGAAGGAGAAACAAATTAAAAAAATTATCAATGATTCTCTTATTTTTCAAATCATATTTCGGCTTTGTTGTAATATTTCAATGAGAATCGTTTTTTTTTTGACGTGATAACGTCTTATAAATTGATGAATCACCAATCTTATAAATTGATAAAACACCGACTGCATGCACGAAAAAGTGTAACGTAACGTTCCTAACGTTCGTAACGCGTAACGCGTAACGTTCCGCCTGACCCTGTGCGTGCTTTTTGCTAATTTCTCGCTCAATTTAAATCAGATCGGTTTGAAACCAGTCTTAAACGAAAGAGGAGAACATTTTACATAGATTTCGTATAACAGAATTTGCCTAAACAGTTTTTTGACGTGATAACGTCTTATAAATTGATGAATCACCAATATTATAAATTGATAAAACACCGGCTGCATGTACGAAAAAGTGTAACGTAACGTTCCTAACGTTCGTAACGCGTAACGCATAACGCATAACGCGTAACGTTCCGCCTGACCCTGTGCGTGCTTTTTGCTAATTTCTCGCTCAATTTAAATCAGATCGGTTTGAAACCAGTCTTAAACGAAAGAGGAGAACATTTTACATAGATTTCGTATAACAGAATTTGCCTAAACAGTTTTTTTATACAAATTTATATAGAAAAATATTTTATACAAATTTATATAGAAAAATAGCTGTATAAATGCAATGTTGTGTAATGCATGGCTAGACGCGGTCGGTTGTCTTTGTTTGCCGTACATGGAAATTAGAAGCAAACGTATGTCTTGTCTTAACATGAAAACAGCTGCATTTCTAATGTTTATTTTTTGACATTAGTATTTTGTGAAAGCAAAGCCTTCTAAGTTAACTATTGGAATAACTAATTATTATTAGAACATAATACTTTGTAAGTTGCAAACGTCACTTTTGACATTTCTTATCATTCCGACACCAAGGATAAGCGGATTGAAACCAAATTTTGGGAGGTTTAGGTTATGTATTACGGAATACGTTATCACGTAAAACTATCGTCCGTAAACCGACTTTACAGACAACCAATTTTTTTATACAAATTTATATAGAAAAATAGCTGTATAAATGCAATGTTGTCTAACGCATGACGCGACGCGGTCGGTCGTCTTTGTTTGCCGTACATGGAAATTAGAAAATAACGTATGTCTTGTCTTAACATGAAAACGGCTGCATTTCTAATGTTTAATTCAATTTTTTGACATTAGTATTTTGTGAAATGCAACGCCTTCTAAGTTAACTATTGGAATAACTAATTATTATTAGAACATAATACTTTGACAGTTGCAAACGTCACTTTTGACATTTCTTATCATTCCGACACCAAGGATAAGCGGATTGAAACCAAATTTTGGGAGGATGTTTGATATGCAAATATGAAGTGGCCTATTGTTTTTGGGGAACATCGGCACATGCGTAAAAGAATATATCTCTTATAATGATGTTTTATATAATAATAATATAGTTTTTAAAACGGGTTTTACTCTATCTATTTTTACTAGAATTTTTTGTAAATTTTTTGGGGAAAATCGGCGCATGCGCAAAAGAGATACATGCCATAGTTGTTTTTTATATAATAATAGTGTACTTTTTATAGTGTTTTATTATTCTACTTAATAAAATTTACCTAAATTTGAAGCGAAAGATGCAATATCATACATAGATTCGAATTATTATAATTATTATTATATAAATTTAGGTTATGTATTACGGAATACGTTATCACGTAAAACTATCGTCCGTAAACCGACTTTACAACCAATTTTTTTTTCACTAATTGACAAAACGATGTAGTAGCTTATTAATGGGCCTGTAAATATTGCTACTAAGTCATCAGTAAATAATAGGTAAAACTAGTTTCCAAATTATTTATGATTGATTACGATATCTCAATTTCTCCTTCAGCCTTTTTTTCAGCAGAACGGAGGGACTAGCTACCGTCCTCTGTTCCAACGACCTTTTTAAAGATTTTGATTTTTTAAATCGCGATTTTTTTGCTTATAGAATGAATTTCATTAACATATTTATTGGATACATGTTTAAAAGTTAGTTTATTGCTTTTTTGACTTCTGTTTTGATAAATTTTGTTTACTTCAAATGTAGCTACATGAAGTATATATTTTTTAATTCTGTTATACTATATAAATGTTGTAAGTCAGATCTGTTTTTAAAATCGTATATAGGCTCGTTTTAGGTACGTCTTATCATATATGAATCGCGCGCGTCAGTTCGCTGTGGGCTCTCCTATGGGCCCGAAAAAAAATCCCGATCCCACACTGTGCATGATTTTTGGTATTATAAAGGATGGGTGTCAATAACCTAGGTAATTTCCCCTATAAATCACGGAAAATAAAATAATACCACAGAGCCCTATTGCTACATTTTTTCAATACTAGATTACCAACCCTGTGCGTTTTGCATGATAGGTATATCTTACCTTTCATAAATATTTTTATTTTTATTTATAGTTTAAATAGAATATTTTGTGGAATTTCTTCAAAAAATGATCGTTTTTGTAGTTTTTACTTTTTTTTTATCCATCAGCGCAATCTTCCAACACTTTATCCTTTAAGTAAATAAAATTGTCGACCAATTTTTCTCAGACCGAACGATATATAGACAAAAAATGATAAAATTACAAATCAATATAACACACGATGACGTTTCGATCCGGATTTGGATCTTCTTCAGAAATATCTAAAAAATATAAAAAATAATTAATATTAAGTTATTTATTAACTAATCGATTGTACGTAAAATTGAAAGTTTGAAAGATTAAAAAATAATAATTTTATTTACTTGAAGAGTTCTATTCAGACGTTAATCAAAGATTTGAACTTTATCCTTTACATATATGATTTAACATATTGTAAAGAATAACATATATAAATAAAAAAGTGTTGGTCCAGTGCGCTCGTTTTATTTTTACTATTTTTATTATTAATTAACGATAATCTAACCCGTTTTAGTTAATTATCAACTTAATCACCTTTTTAAATTTGACATTTTTTATTACAAACATAATAAAATATTTGACTTTATTTGGCTTGTTTCTTAAATATAACTACCCGTAGTTGTTAAATATTATATGAATAAAAATCCAAAACTCTTCAGGGGAAAATATACCTATATTATTGACACCCATCCGTAAAATCTCCCCCGGGTACAACTCGCAGCTGTAGTTTAAAACACTGCGAGACTGTTTTTCGGGGGCGTAGGGCATAAAATTATAATGTTTACTAATTACTAAACATTTTTAAGTTCATTTTATGATTATATACTATGTACTTGAGTTTCTAATATTTTTCAATTTTAATGAAGAGCCTGTTTTTTGTTTGTGGTGATTTACACCTGGAGGCAAAAAATTAAAATTCGTGTTTTGGATTTAATTATTGTAAGCATAAAATGTAAAATGGCTTTTATCCGGTCGGTCTTTCTTTTGATGATATCGAGATTCAAACTTTTGAAGGTTCAAGTTCAGTTTTCGTAAAAAACTAACACTGTGTAATGGTTTCACAATAAGAAAAAAGTTTTACTTAAAGTTATAGCAGACAACGCGTTATTAAATACACTGCATTATTATTTACCGAACTCCATTCTTGGCAATTTTTTAAATATTTTAATTGTCAATGTTTTTAATTTACAAGCAATTTTCATGGCTTACTATTAATTTTGAAGACAAAAATTAAACAAGCTCGTAAGACTCCGTTCGTCGATATCTCCAAAACAAAGGTCGATCGAAAAAAAAAGAATTTTACATTTTTATGTTTACAATCCTATCCCGAACAACCGAACACGAATTATCATTTTTCGCCTCGTGTTGTGTAAATCGTCCTTTTCTATTTATCCAATTATTTTGTGATAAATGAAGATATCGGTATTAAAAGACTTAATTAAAAATTCTTCCAAGAAACGAGTGACGTATTAAACACGAATTAAATTTTTTTTTGCTTTACATTCGCGTCGTTTTTTATACGGGCGATTTGTAAAGGTATGATTCCGAATGCGACCGCAGACTGCAAACCGCAGTCTGCCGACTGCAGCGGCAGACCGCAGGCGGCAATACTGGTATCCATATTTTTCTATTAAATGCATTCGGAGCGCGGCGGCACTGTCGCCTGCCGTCGTAGCTTGCCGCGACTGCGGACCTCACCACTGCTCCTGAACCAGTAGTGTCGCCAACTGCACAAGTGATAACACGTGAAAAATGAGTTTTTCGGGCGCCGACGAGGAAAAACTGATTAATTTGGTGGCATAATATCCAGTTATTTATGACACAGGCCACGCTATTTTAACGGCAATAGCTTCTGAATATTTTTTCGTCACTTAACAAATGCTTTTTAATCAACATTGAATAACTTCCTTCATCTGGTCTATTTCTGAATAAAGTCATCGTGAGCTTTCTTCTTTTTCTGGTATACAGTAACAAAAAGTCATCGTCATCTTCCTCTTCCAACAAAAGGCTCAAAATAGTACCGGGAACGTCAAAACCGTCCGTCATCATTCACGGAAAAACCGATTGCCGCCGAAATCTGTCGCTGCATTCTACATTGGTCCAACCGCAGGCAACAGCACGTTTGCGGTTGCCGTCTGCAGCCTGCAGTTGCAGTCGGTTGCTGCAGCCGCCTTCGGAATCATACCTTTATGCATCCGAGTCATAACGCCGCGGACATTTTTGCGGAGACTATTAAACAACGAAATTGTTTAAATTTTCATACGGATTTACTTCTTTTATTTTATACGATCTTTGTAAAATATTGCTGGGATCGTAGTCTGCAAAGTAAGTATTATTTGTTTGTATCTTTTTTTTTATTTTAAGTATGAAAAAATTAATAGTGCTGTATTTGCAGGCGATAAAAAATCGGTTCGGCGTAGATTTGACGAATTTCTGGATCAGTCGAAGTCATAAATAAATTCGTACTGACGATGATCTACTCAAAAATGATTCAACCATTTCGTCTGGGATGAATGGCTATTTTGCCGATTTTTATTTAATATGCCGGTAATTATTGTCAGACGTCAGTTATTATAATTAACAATTAATTGCAAGTTGATGTGTAATCATTAATCGAAATGTATTTTTATTACTGATATATAATTTTTGATTAGCAAAAATCGTGGTCGATGCATTGAGCGACAGTACGGTGGAGCTGTTTATTCTTTTTACTCGAATGCGCCAGAAAGAGGGTAATGTTTTTCGAGTGCGTGTATGGCACGCTCTGCAGTCTAAACGGCTTGATGAACTTTAAAATATGAGGTGTCGTTAGCTTCGTTTTAATTGCGGGAGTGACATAGGTTATAATATTTCAATATATGACGTAGCGAATAAAGAGACAGGAGGGAATAAAAAAAAATTATATAACCATTTACTTATACCATTTTAACACAGACTACAAAAAATATTTTAAAAAAACCGGTATATAACTAAAATTATGAAAAGAAACAAGAAACCCGACTGCACAAGGTGGAAGTCGGAAGCTTTCAACATGCAGCGATGGAGACTTGTTTAGCTGTTTCCACAGAACTACTGTTCTGTGAGCTGTTTCTTTTGATTTTTTGATAGGGTCCCCGAAATTTTCCGTCTTGTTTTCCACTTTCCAGTTGTTAATTTAATTTTTGTTATTCTTTTATAACACAACGGTTAAAATGACACGAAGCGCTGACGCAACGAACGGTACTATTGCGTTTCATTCTATTTAGATAGTTTAGAATTATGCTTTAGGAGTTGACGAAAGTGTACATTATATGGAGGATCGGAAGGAAGCAATTTCTTTAGTAGCGGAAGTGAACTGTCATCTGTTATAATAATATGTAGGAGACACACACACCTGGTTCATATTATAGCATCGATATCTGTAACTGATCCACCAGGCCAGCACTCTAACGTTCTATACGCTAGGAAAGTATCTTTTGACAAGCGACATTTGCGCATCTCGTGTTTTTTTTTTAATTCTGGTTCAGCCAAAACCTTAGTGTCATACTCATATGTTATACGTGCATTTTAATAAGGATTATTTGTCGAATAAAATGGGTAAAAAGCTATCAAATCGGAAGTGCTGTGTTGATTGTAAAGATACACCAACTAAAAATCCAGAATTACAATTCCACCGTTTTTCTGGATTTTCTTATGAATTAGAGAGAAAAAAAATAGACTGCAGCAGTACGTCGTCAAGGGTAATTAAATTTTATTTTACGTCTGTAATCATTATTAAATACATGAAAAATATCATAATTATTATTTTGTTAACAAAAATAAGATTTAAAAATTTTGAAATATAAATGTAGGTATATCATTTATGTAGTTTTTTTACTGACATTGTGCGTAAATATTTTTTTATAATTAAGAATAACGCTGGTTTCCATGGGTTTGTAAGTTTTGCGTGAACCAGATTTTTAAAAATCAAACACGTGATGGCGCAAAGTTTGCATGTCAAAGATACTTTCCTAGCGTATAACAGTGAAGGCATCCTTTTTAGTACTAGCTCGTAGGCCACTAAGTCAGTGACGTTACTTGTAAAGGGAGAGGGGGGATGATTAAATACTATTAAATACTTTTTTTGGACGATATTACGACCATGCTGGATTCAGCGTGTTTTTTTTTTATAATCAAGATGATTATGCCAAAGTTCCGAAAGATTTTTGTTTTCGTTAAAAATCGCATTTTTTTAAAGGGGTATTCTTAAAAATACTTTTGAAATTAAGAATGCTTACAGAAAAAAATATGCTGAATTCAATGAGAGTTAGCAAACGTCTGTATCTCTTTTAGTTTAGAAACTACGGCCATTCGGAGGTTTTATATGATTTTCTGAAAACTATAAACGCAAATCACTTTTAAACCAAAAGCCATACAGACGTTTGTTTGTGCTCATTGGATTCAGCGTGTTTTTTTCTATAAGCATGATGATTTTACCAAAGTACCGAAAGTTTTCGGTTTTAGTCAAAAATCGCATTTTTTAAAGGGGTATGCCTTGAAAAAATTGCAATAATCGAAATCTTTAATATACATTTGAAATTGAGAATGCTTACAGAAAAAAATACGCTGAATTCAATGAGCATAAGCAAACGTCTGTATCTCTTTTAGTTTGGAAACTATATACGGCCATTCAGAGGTTTTATATGATTTTCTGAAAACTACAAACGCAAATATAACTTTTAAACTAAAAGACATACAGACGTTTGTTTGTACTCATTGGATTCAGGGGGTTTTTCTATAAGCATGATGATTTTACCAAAGTACCGAAAGTTTTCAGTTTTGGTCAAAAATAGCATTTTTTTAAAGGGCCTTGAAAAAATTGCAAAAATTCAATTCTTTAATATACATTTGAAATTGAGAATGCGTAAAGAAAAAAAATTACTTCCACAACGTGAATAGGTTTTACGAACTGTTTCGGATCTGATTCGTTGCTAATGCGGGCCTGTGGCGTGAGATCGTTCGGCGTTGGACACGGCGACGGTATTTCGGAATGTTGAATTTGGACAGGCATTCGGCAGCTTAACACGAACATCAAACCGTCGCTTTCGCATATTGTGACATTATTTTGACCTGATCGGTTGACACCGCCCACTGTTTCCTTCGCATGACATCGGACATGTCCGCGTGGGAAGATTTCAAAAAAGAAAAACAGCAGCTATTTTTACAGTCGGTACGAGAACACTCCAAAAATAGACTACGTTCATTTGAATAAAATTAAAAATTCAAAATACAGCCAACGTCAGTCAGTGTCGGTTTTCTAATTAGGCACATGCCTAGAGACGCCGACGTTTCGACGCTACATACATACGTGTATTATAATTTATAGTATTAAAAAAAAGCAAGCACTCCGGGAGTGCCGGCAGAAGTGAAAACTTGAATATTACCTCTACTCTCCATCCGTCTTACGAATTTTCGATCAGGTCACGTGTTGACGCGAGTTTAACATTTTTTACCCATTACAAAAAAAGTGTACAACGCCGCTAAAGAAGTTTTCACTTCAAAAATTCCAGCCAATTGGGCGACGGGACCATTGCAACAAAAATGTTGACATTTGATTATAATAAAGAAAATAAAATTTCTGATATCGCGTAAGGTGACGCGGGTACTGGCGAGTATTCAATATGATATTTGCTATTCGTTGGCCATGGTTACCTACATAATATGTTCCACGTCATGTAAAAATTAATCAAAGCATGCCGAACTAGTTTATTTCTGACAGATCCATAAAACAAAAGAGCGGCTGAATTTTTTTTTATTTTGAAAATATTTCTGAAACAATGAAGTTTAGAAAAACATTTTTTTAACAAAACTCTCTTGAAAAAATAAATAGAATAATAGGCCGTTATGAAAAGTATACCATTATTATGTAGAAAACACCACTTTAGCATATACATATCTCATCTGCGCATGCGCCGATTTTCCCCAAAAACAATAGGGCTCTTCATATTTGCATACCAAACATCCTCCCAAAATTTGGTTTCAATCCGCTCATCCGTTTGACCTGTATCGTGTTCACAGACTAACAGACGCACAGAGTTTTTCCAAAAATATGTTGTTTGGATTCGGGGGACCTCAACAAATATAGCTCTCTTTTAACAAAATACAAAAAAAATAAAATTTTTCCTTAACCAAATCAAAAATATATCCATTCTTTTGGATAAAAAGAAAAAGATCTTTATTAAAAAATAACAATTTCTAACTCTTGAAATATATCAAAAAGTCCATAATTAAAAGTACCCAGATCAAAAGCCGGACACGACCGTAAAAAGCCGGACACCTGGCAACGCTAGTCCGTACCATGACGCAAGAAACGTTTTTAACTTTAAAATACTGCTTATAAATTAGATTTTTTTGTTAATACATTTTTATGGGCTGTGCGATACGGCTAGTCGTAAAGTACTAGATTTTTAATTTCAAAGAACATTAACTATAACTAAAATATTTATACTGTTTTGACGTGATTAAAAATTTTATATGCTGTATGTCTGAGAGCAATGATATTTTTATTAAATTTCAAAGAAAACAAAAATATTATATCCACTGCCAGACTTGAATCTGTTAAAAATTAGGGCATCTCACATGCCATGCGTGTACAGATTTAAAGTAAAAGAAAAAAAAAACACATCTGTGATGTGGAAAAAAGTAAACGAAACGTGTTTTATAGTCTATCAGCTTGTAGTTCAGCGTGACGTATTTTTTTTTTCACAAAAATCCACGCGCTTACATTTAAATACTTTTAATAATAAGATCTGTCTCACTCACTATTGTTCTGTGGTCGCACTTATGCTGGGTCACAGAAAGCTGTCCCATTACGAAACTAAAGCCGTCAGCACACGAAGCAACGCGAAAGCAACTAAATCGGCAATAAAGACGATATCGTTGATCCACATAAACTCGTGCATTTCAAAAAAGAAGGTGCAAGTAAATGAATTTTAGATTCATCACTTGAATTTAAACAAATGTTTTGTTTACATTTGCCGAACAGACAAGCTTTGCAAGAATAATTTGGGCCATTTATGTTTCTATTGCAGTCAATCTAAAAATAGGACCCCGCACTAAATGGAAAATGGATCTCGGTGAAATTCTTTCTAACTGGGGGGTAAAGTTTCCAATACAATTTGGGTCTGCATAGTTTGCACACAAATCTCTCTTGGATGCCCGGTGTATGTTGCATTTTATGTGGAACGATTTTTTGTAATGCAATATTGAACTATATGAACAAAACTCATGTATGGCGCTATATATATTATAACAGTACTGTATTTTTTTTTGCTGTTGCGCAATGACGGCGTAATGCGATATTTGCGTCGGTTCGACTACAATATAACGGCATAACTCACTGGGGCACACGCTAACGCGATCACGTTTGATGATGTGAAACAGTAACGCATCGCGTTCGCCGTAATATCGAGACGATACATCATTTAAAACGAACAAACCTCTCACCATTTCTCGTGTCCAACGTCGACCGCCTCGCGCTTGTTTTGGCGGCCGTTCCCGGTGCCGATTGACTCCTGCATCGCAAAGGGCCAACGAAAAATTGTATATTTGATTTAATGATTACGACTGGACACGGAAGATCCGCTCGATTTAGGTACCTTTTGTCCTCTCGCATTGACAGCGAAACAACCTAGTTGTACTAAAAGCAGTTTTCTGTAGGACGACTTCTTTTGAAAAACGTTTATATATTTAGTGCAGTCATATTAGGGGTTTCACCTCGGAATGAGAGATAATAACCTGGAAACTTGTATAAATCTTTATTTTGGTGTTCTAAAAGTTGTCTCAAAAGTCTCATAAAATCTCGTGTCTGCGTCGTAAGTTATTCAAGGTCAAAGGTCACAAAAATCGGTTTTTTACAATTATCTCGGTTTCTATAGCGCTAATAGTGTCAACAGCTATTATAAAAATTGTAGAGTAAAAAATTTGCGACAAATTATGTTCTAAACATTTTTTCATGCGCTCAACCGTTTTTGAGATGGATAGCAGAGAGCACGCAGCGCTCAGCCATACATACTGTAATGCAAGGTCAACTATGACGCATCTATGTCAAGACATACGAAGTTGAGATGTTTTTAAAGGGATTTTCTTAAAAATAAATTAACAAAATCAAGTGTGTATAGAACCAGTTAAAAAAAATAACAAAAACCTTTAACAGAGAATATTAACAAATTATCACAATCCGATGTTAAAATTCTGTGTCCCAAATCAGGTGGGACATCGGTATGTATCTTGCTAGTGATGTAACGACTGTCAATTTTTTTTGACATTCGCCAATGCGTCTATTCAGTTTTCAAATCTGGCGCCGTTTGTCCAAGGTTAAAATTTGGGCGCGCAAGTCGCACGCACACATTTTGGGTATAGTACGCGCCACGGATCTAAAAGGTTCAAAAGACAGTCACAAACAGCGTCGCAAAGGCATATTTTAGAGCCGTTGATATTCCCACCACCTTCCAGCTACCTGCACGAAACGTGCGCTCGTCGGTGATTGGCCGTGATTGCTCGGTGTCTTTGTCACTTGTCGCTTTCCTGCTTTAAAGTACAATCGAGTACGCTATTGTCAAGTTGTTGTTGCTACGTTAGTTTTGTTGAGTTGCGAGTTTGTAGTTTTTCAACAGACTGCACAAGCGCAAGCCTGCATTCGCATATAACTTCCGAGCCTTTTAGATTCGTGGCGCGTACTATACTAGGTTGATTATTAATACTAAGTCTAACCTGATCTTTTTTTTAAGTAAGCCACTGTCTTAAAGCTGAAAAGGATAATGGATGTGGTTCTTTACGAAATGAAAACACATTTTCCAACTCAAAGGTCCTTCTTTTTATTTTAGTCTATTTTAAACAATATAATGATACAATAATGTAGGTATTTATAGTAAAAAAAAATATTTGAACATACTGTATAGGAAGCGTAGTTAACTTATATACACCGTGTCCCATCAAATCTGCATACATACTTTAGGCGGTGTGAAAAGATCAAATATGTAAACACACGTCCATTCAGTTATCGAATAAAATCAGTAGTGTCTTTGCTGATCTTTTCTCGCTGCCTAAACCACAAATAAACTTTGAAAATTAAACTCTATATTTATTTTTAAGTTAATCAAAAACAAACTACCTTTTTCATTCTAAAAATAATAATTTGTACGTTCAGAAATGTTTGTAACTTAATACAATAACGATACTGCGCTAGTATTTTGATAATTCAAATAAAAAAAATTGTCATCGGAAAAAATAAGTATATAATTTTAAACGTTTTCCGTCCGTCCGGCCGTCTGTCAGAGGCTTTTAATCTCGAATCGAAATGAGAAATCGACTTGGAATTCATACGTAATATGTAAATACTTGATCCAAAGACGAAAATAGTACAGGTAATCTCACTAATCCGGCACTATTAAAAACCGGAGGGTGCCGGATTATTGGAATGTTCGGATTACTGGATTATAGTGAAAAAGTCATAGGTAATGAATAAAATAAAGCATTTCATAGAGGGAATAAATGTATGTAATGTATTAAATTAACATATAGTAACAAGTTTTGAGGTTAGACTGCTAGTCGACGACGCAGCGACCGAAGCGCACAGGTATAGAGGGGCGAGGGAGGCGTGGGCGGAGGGTGCCGGATTATTGGACGTACCGATCTATCGAAGTGCCGGATTAGTGAATTATGCTGTGTATTAAATGTTGAGAATTATATTCTAAGGAGGGTTCTATACATATTTTTTTCTAGTGGGGTACCATTGTTTAGAGGTTTTTTAATTTATAAATATGCTAAGTATTCATTAATCTATACAATTATTATAATCTTAAAGATTTTTCTTTTGTATTAACGGAAATTCCGTAAAAACATCAGAATAGCGGTGTGTCATTTGCTTCCCCGATGAAATAAAAAAAAACCGCAAATGTGATTCAACGGTTTTATAAAACGTCACAATGAATAAAAGACAGTTCATTTTTAGCGACCAAGTTGCTCCAATAAAATGGTCTATAAATAAAAAATATTTACAAAATATGCAACAGAAATAATAGTATATTGTGCGACTAGTGAGAGAAGGAAAAAGTTCCATGAGCGTGCGGTAACACGTGAGTGGAATATTCTCCTTTGATCAATAGTCGCACATATTACTTTATTCAACTAGCACGAGTAATATGTAATCGGGGCCCTGATAAAAGAGGAAGAAATAATAAATCACTTCATTGATTGACGTACCCACCGCCCTCGATGCACACAAGATGGCCCTGACTTCGCTGAATTGCGATGCTGTTTTCATATATACAAATCGCTATCGCGTTCCTATTGGTCCAGAAACTATGCAGTAATATATTACCGTACAGTTTCGGCTCATTATTCGCACTCTACGCGTCAACATGAAGTAATTTATTATTTCTCCCGAATTTAGCAGGGCCCCGAAATTATATATTACTCACGCGTGTTGAATAATATAAAATTAATATCAAAGAAAATGTTCAGTTTGATATACATTTTTACCTCAACTTAATATTAGCATAATATTATATATAAATAAATAAAATTTGCTTACAATTAAATAAATTAGTAAAATTACAATGTAGTTGTACTACCAGAATAGTTTGTTTTTTTTTTTTTAGTTTTGGGGGCTTAGAAAATGATCAATACATTTCCGAAAAAGTGCTGCTTTAAAAATACTACTTTTTGCACGACCCCCTATAAAACAATTGCCTGTATAGCGAATGCAGAATAATACTTTTTCGCACTAGTGTTAAATAATTTAGTCATTTTACTACCGCTATAATGCAGACATGAACTGTTTTATAGGGATGTGTTACAAAAAAAAAAACTAAAATAAGGTTAACCTCGAACAGTGTTTTTGAACATAAAAATCGCCTTGCTAAAATCTAGCATTTTTTAAGTGAATCTATAGTTTACATTACATTATTTTATATTTACATAAAATATAGATAAACACACATATTTTTGTAAATATTTAGTTCAACTTTTGTTTGGAACGATAGTTTATTTCTTAGTAAAATTTTAGTGAAAGCCATCCTATTGTTTTAATATTATTTTAATTGCAAATTTTTCTTTGGAAATTCTTGTAAGTTCGAAGTCCAGCACAAACACAACACTTATTAAAGCAGCAGTTTCCAACAAGTTCAGGGTTCGTCGGTAACTGACAAAACTGTTTATTTTTTAATTAATAACCGGTTTTATTGTTACCTTAAAACCTGTTATATTTATATAAACAAATCTTCGATTAACGTCTCTTCAATAAATAAAATTATCGACCAATTTTTCAGACAATTATATTGACAAAAATAAGTAATTATTATTCAATAAATTATTAATTAATTTTTATATTTTTTTAGTTCAATTCTGAAGAAGTACCTAATCCGGATCGAAACGTAAATTTATTAAATTATAATGACATATATTTTTGTCAATATAATTGTCTGAAAAATTGGTCGATAATTTTATTTATTGATTTATATAAATAAAATAACAACGTGTTGTTAGTTTTTTGCGATTCCTTAATTCTTGGTTTAGGAAAAAAAACTATTATTTAGTAACAGGTTTTTATTATCGCTATCATCTCAACAATAAGCGTATTGCCTTGATTGGATTCATCTGCTTTTTGTTGTGATTTATCAAAAAACCGAGTGTGTCAAATGTCAATAAGAATCTATTTTTTTCCCTTTTTATTTTTTATCTTATTATGTAAACTAATACTGATAAAATTTGTTTTTTTTTTTGAGAAATACTTAACGTGTAGATCATCTGTTTGTAACAACACCGTGATCAATAAATACGGAATTCTACAACAGTTCCGATCTGTAATTTTATCGATCACGCTGTATAACACACGCCTTCATTACCATTTTTCATATAGATAAAATTATCTAAGACAGTGGATAATTTTCGCCGGCCGAGATTTAACCGAAAGCAGTGAATTATCTATTTAGAAACTCAACTTGATTTTAAGATCATTGTTAAAAATAAAAAAAAATGTGTGCTCTCATAATATGTGCAAACATCTAGAGTGCATGTGCAGCTGACGTGTCCATGACGTATATCCGTTCGGTTTTTCGTCACATCAATTTTTTGAAAAGGGCGCGAACTTTGATTTTTACACATAAAAAAATAGTTTTCATTGTCTTTTTGCAAGGCTCCTAGGACAGGGGTCGGCAACCTTTTGAGACGGAAGAGCCAAAAGTTACAATTTACAAAATTTCCCAGTTTTTAAAGAGCCACTAAACATTTTCGTTTCAGTATTATAGTATTTGCTTATATATAGGTATAATATATATATCCGAGGACGACACGTCGCGACGGGGGCGGTGCGGGTGAGACGCGAGTGGAAATGGCTGAAAGATAGACATTGTACTCAATCATGGATCGATTGGACGAGTTTTAAGGGTTTATGTAATAAAATCATTATTTTTTGCGTATGGAACTGGAGAGCCGCAACTTTACATCAAAAGAGCCGAATATGGCTCGCGACCCCTGTCCTAGTATATTGACGCCCTGAACGCTAGTCAATTTTATCGATTTAAAAATGGCAATACGGGCAATGATTAGTTTTCTTTTTTAATATCATAAAATACTGATAGGTAAAATACATATCAGTCTTGAAAAGCAATTATATTTTTTTTTTTGGATTTTCGGACCAAATTTACGGTCATACAAGTACATAATACACATATACATATATACAGGGTGAGTCTAAAGATGTACTTCATTTTTGTAGTTTGAAAATTGTGTTATAAAATATAAAGACCAGACTACGAAAGTTCCATGCTCTTTTGGGGGGATTGCGACCTTGAAAGTGTTTCTGGAATTGTGCGGAAACATTTTTGTACAGAAAATAGCACAAGAGAATTTATTTGTATGCAGTGTTATCATTATAAATACTAAAATTAGCTTAATTAAAATAAGCTAATTTGGGAGGAGAATTTAAAAGCGTTGTTTATATCGAAGAATCTCGTTAGAGATTCTTTTCTGTGCTAAATGCCGATTTATATATTCGTGATACAGAATGATACACTACTAGACCCTAGGTCCTAGGGCTTAATGATAATATAGACGTTAAATTTACATATCCACGAACATAAATACAATTTTCAAAATGTCTACCATATTATCGTTTATCGGGCTACCATATCCTAAATTTAATTTTATTTTGTAAATCAGCTTTTTCTAAAATGTGATTCTTCCACGAAATTCACGGACAATATTTGAAAGATTATTAATGCCGAATTTTTAAAATTTTTTTTAGGTTCGCTTTTTTAAAATTCTGTTCTTTAAACCAAACCCGGAAAGCCAGGAGATTTGGAACAACGCCGATCTTGAAATGGCCTACACCAGAGGTTCCCAAACTTTTTTGTCTCGTACACCACTTGCCATGTTTTTCGGTTTTGAGTAGACCTCCTGCTTATCTGATATTGATTTTTGCAAATTCATTAATTTCAAATGTATTTTTGACAACCGGTATAGTGCTACTCACTTTGAACGATTTAAAATAACGGTAGTGAAATGTAGTGTGAAATGTTTAGTTTTATACATTTATTTATTAATTAGATTCAAATTAAACGAATCAAATTAAAATTTACTTTCTGTTACATAAAATAACTAAGCAAAAAATAAATGCTTTTAGTGTGAGGGATGAACCTGATGCTTTAATAATAAATTTTCAACATTTGGCATCAATTTAGTTAGATTTAATGTTAAATCTCTTCGGTTAACGATGTCCAGTTTGTTTTCTTTTTTTGTTAGGAGATTCACTATCGTTGACCCCCATTTTCATTTCATGGACCCCCATTTTTTTTTCTCGCTGACATGGACTCCTTGCAAGTGTCGTCGACCCCTGGGGGTCGATATAGACCACTTTGGGAATCACTGGCCTACACCCTCGACTTTTTTTCAAGATTTATAAATTGAAATCGCTTGCTAAGAATTAACAGTTATAAAAGACGGGTTTGCAGTTGTAGAAGTTTAAGCAAAATCGAAAACATTGTGTGTGGCAGCCCGTTAACAGTAATAGCCGTCAAAAGTCTTAACTAGTTGCTTTATATTCTAACTTTTTTCTATACACACGCGTTCTGTTTTGTACCTTTATCTATTTCCTTTACGCCTCTCGCTTCATTTACGGTCGTCCCAAGGCGTTGTACCCACGGGACTCAGCCATAATCAGCGCTATGTACTATTGTTGTTCACTTGTTCAGTTGTTATGCGCTGGAGGCATTTGCTGTTACCAAACAACTGTGTCTAGTGTACTTTAGTAGCCTATTCAAAATAACGTTAAACGCCATTTTGTTGCTAGCGATACAATTTTCAATATTGTTTTTAAATACAATTTGCAGCAATTGCGACTCATAACAATTGGGCGGCGGAAAAACGAATCATAGTACACGAGACATCAGAAATTTCAATGGAAACGTTGCAATTAACTTTTCTAACTCCATACTGTAAGCGACAAAGAAATTGATTTACCGCTGTTAGTAATCTACGGTAACCATGGAAACGCTGCAAAGAAAACAATAGAATTGCGTTCTTTGTTGCGTTTCTATGGTTACCGATCAGTTTCCGTGTTGACAGTGATTCGTGCGTTGTTGGATAGGTAACAGTTATTGTAATTGTTGAATCGCAATCATCGTGATTGCAAGTTATTCAGTCGCCGAGAAGGACTCGGGAAGAGCGACTGTTCTTCCTGTAGGATGTTACAGTTTCCCTCTGGACATTGTGTTTGTGTTGGAGTGGTTTGCGCTGCCGTCTTCTATGTACACGTTGCCCGACTTCTGGTTGATTTTATCGTCCTTCCGCACTGCAAACAAACAGGAAATGTTACGAAGTCAAAAATAACCATATTATATATATATCCACAGTGCTGCCAACATAATAATAATAATAATGTTAGAGCGTTTCTTTTGAGACGGACACTTATACTCTGTTCAAGTTTAAATTAACCGGCGTTGAAATGTAAAATTGGCCGGAAATAACAGCGTCCGGACGGCCGTTCCAAACTTTATTATTTTTGACGGTTCGAATCTTCATTACAGAGAGATCAGAAAAATTTTTGCAAAAAAGAATTTTGAATAAAAAATCTTCCGCGCACACTTTTCAAGCATTAACCTGCACGACCAGCACAGCACGGAGACACACAGCATGAGACTGGGCAGCTACTCGAATTATGTGGACAGCACAGGCGAGCCGAGCTACTGGCGTGCGAGTACACAATGCGAGCAGCTGCCTACTGTCACGTCAGCAACTCGCAACGTGTAAGCCAGCTATTAATCAAAAAACGTTGACTCGACATCGCGACAACGCGCATGAGACTGCGGGCAGTTACTCGAATTATGTGAACAACACAGGCGAGCCGAGCTACTGGCGTGCGAGTACACAATGCGAGCAGCTGCCTACTGTCAGGTCAGCAGTTCGCAACGTGTAAACCAGCCATTTGACCAGCACCTGCAACCGGCAGCCAGCAAGGACCGTCAGGCGATAGCTTGCAATTTCTCTCAATAACTCTTCTTGACCCATCTAGTGTGCTAGTTTTCGTTAATTTATTGGCAGTGATAATGCTACTTGAAGACTGCAAATAACGTCTATCGCATTTTATGAAAGCTGCGCTAAAATTCACTATGGTCTAGTGTGCTATATCGTGCAGGTTTTATAGGTTTCTTTTAACGTCGTAGATGCTCCGATAGGAGTTGCTATTTCAGAGGATGCATCGAATGAGAACAAATCGTAAAAACAAACTAGTATATCGAGTATAATACAGAAATACCTAATATTCGACGATATGTTATTTCCTGTCGAATAACGGACGCACGTCAGAGAGTTTAGGCTATTATAAATCGAAATAGTTATTTGATAAACAGTGGGCATTATAAATCAGATCTACGTTTAACAAAAAAAGCATGAAAGACCATCTACTTATAGGTGAAATATTTTATTTAATGATATCGGCACATTTTTATGTTATAACATAGCGGTCCGTCCCGGTTTCACCCGGGTGCGATAGATATAATTCTGCAAAATGTATTTCGTTTGCGGCCCGGCGTCTGAACTAATAGCTTTAAGCAAATTCTACTAGATTTGTTTCTGAACTAATAGCTTTGAGCGAATTCTATCAGATGTCGCCACTTGGTACTAAAACAATTTTTTTTTTTTTGGTTGCTTCTGAACTAATAGCTTTGAGCAAATTCTGTCAGATGTCGCTACATGTTACTAGAACAGTTTTTTTGAAAAAATACCGTTGTTTTTTACACAATATATTTTAATAAAAACTGTCCTATACAGCGTAAGTTGCATGAAGCAAGACACATCTACAAAATTTAATGATAATCGATTCAATGGTTTCTGAGATTAGCGCGGTCAAAATGATTTGTGACACGAGATTTTTATATTTTTGAGTTTTTTCATACATTATTGAAATTTGAAAGTTGATAATTCTAAAAATAAAGACACTTCTATTTATATAAGAACTGCTTACATCTAATCGTTAGTGGAAAAATAAACTTTATAGTTAATTTGAAAGACATTCTACATAACCCTTAAGATAAAGTACTTACAAGGCTCGTCAGTAATTACTGTGTAAAAGAAGAAAAAAATAGTATTACAGATTGAACCAAAAGTACACCATCAAAGAAAGCTGCAATATTGACCCGAGACGTGAAATTAGCTTTTTTGATATTTTCTGTGAAACGATGGGTCACAATGTGAACTTGAATATTTTTTAATACGTCAACGGGCTTGAATTTAATAACATGAGTATAGTACGCGCCACGAATCTAAAAGGCTCGGAAGTTAGATGCGAATGCAGGCTTGCGCTTGTACAGTCTGTTGAAAAACTACAAACTCGCAACTCAACAAAACTAACATAGCAATAACAACTTGACAATAGCGTACTCGACTGTACTTTAAAGCAGGAAAGCGACAAGTGACAAAGGCAACGAGCGATCACGGCCAATCACCGACGAGCGCACGTTCCGTACAGGTAGCTGGGAGGTGGTGGGAGTATCAACGGCTCTAAAATGTGCCTTTGCGACGCTGTTTGTGACTAACTTCCGAACCTTTTAGATCCGTGGCGTGTACTATAATCACGTAAATCTTGAACGTTCGTTCTAAAATCAAAATCTTTTAATAGAATTTTGTCACAGATACAGAGACATTCAGAAATTGATTTTAGAATTTCTTGAAAAATTTAACACGATCAACTAAATTTAGAAAGGGAGAGATTGTAGATTATAGACGTTTGACAACTAAGTTTTATTAACAAATATATATTAGACTAGCCGCTATCCGCGGCTACGCCCGCGATTGAGATGGAAATCGACTTTTGACATGCATATCAGGGGAAACAATTTTCTTATTTTTCGTAAAAAATTTTTATTTTTTTTTAATAAAAAGTATCCTATGTTACTTCTAATACCTTCAAGAGTGTATGTGCAAAGTTTCATGATGATCGGTTAAGTAGTTTTTGCGTGAAAGCGTAACAAACAAACTTACATTCGCATTTATAATATTAATATGATATGATATCGTGTCCATCGAGATAATTATTAATAAAAATCGCAGGATTGTGGACAAAAAGTTATTTATTTAGTGTACGACGTTTCGTCTATATATTTAGACTTTTTCAAGTACAAATGTGAAAATTTATAACAATAATTATTATAAATCAGATCTACGTGTAACAAAAATTGGTTGTCTGTAAAGTCGGTTTACGGACGATAGTTTTACGTGATAACGTATTCCGCTCGAATATCATATTTAACAATACATAACCTAAATTTTAGTAGCTGTCAAACTATATTTTTACCGACTAATAATTTGATCAACCAAAGCAAAATACATATTTTTAAGCAATTATAAAAGACATTTAAAAGAATGTATATATATTATATATTTGTTAACAAACCGTATAATTTATCTGCTGTTATGAAATGCAGATATCTCCCAAGATTTGTTTTTGATACCAAATGTAGCTGCGTTTCTGTACAAACTATCAATTGATCAATACATTTCCATTCGTTGTGAATAATATCATATTTTATCCATAATGACGGCGATCAGTTATTTTTAACAAAATAAAATGACATTTATTAATTATTATTAGCGCCATATTGCCATTTCTCTATTGCTTATACTGCGCTCTCGCTTGCACGCACAGGGTCAGGCGGAACGTTACAGTTTTGGAACGTTACACTTTTTCGTGGCTGGTGTTTCATCAATTTATAAGACGTTATCACGTCAAAAAAAGCATGAAAGACCATCTACTTATAGATGAAATATTTTATTTACCGATATCGGCACATTTTTATGTTATAACTAGCGGTCCGTCCCGGTTCACCCGGGTGCGATAGATATAAGTCTGCAAAATGTATTTCATTTTTTTAAATTTTCACATTTGTACTTGAAAAAGTCTAAATATATAGACGAAACGTCGTACACTAAATAAATAACTTTTTGTCCACAGTCCTGCGATTTTTATTAATCTATTAACAAAATTTAAAGAACTCATTCCTTAAAATAAAATCATTTGAATGGTGTACTTTGATGCAGTGATAGATCTGTGTTTGGAATACTTTTACCAGAACATATTTTTTACACTCAGCGAGTTTCTGGAGCAAGTATCCCAAATAGATACAGCAGAGAAAAAGAGAACTTTATAGTTCGAACAAAGCGTTTACTTTACATACATTATCCTAGAGTCACGTGCTATACTAACCAAGTAGCTGTTCTAAATAGACACAATTGTTGTGGTAGTTACCATCATTGATGGGTGCCGTGTTGGGTTCCAGCTCGTCCATCTGTCCGGTGGCTACCATCAACGTTAGCCGAGCCGACAGTTCTTCTACATCTGGAAGCAAAAAGAACAAAAACGCATTAACGACGGATAATTGATTAATTGATAGAATTGCTTTAGGCCCAGCGCACACATGCTCTACTTTTTGCGTTGATTTTTAAGATACTCGACATTTCTCGTGATACATCCGTAGCGAAGAGTATGCTTACTGTACTTATTAGTGATTTAACGAATGTCAATTTTTAGACATTCGCGAATACGTATGTGAATATTCAGTTTTCAATTCTGGCGTCATTTGTTCAAGGTTTGATAGCCGATTGGCTGCGCACATTGAAAACACATAAGTTTCGACAAGTTGATAACACAGTGAGTTCTACTGTATAATAGATATTGTTTATGAAATCTTGCCACTATTATAAATTTTAAAATTAATAATTCGACAAAATATTCTCGTTTAGAAAAAAAAAACGTAGTAAACATTTTCCAGTTTATGTTGAAAGTGGAATCGTTATTTCGAAACCGTCTGCATTTGTTTTAAATAAGTCCGCAGACACAGGGAGTGCATAAACAGCAGTTAAGTAACGTTCCCAATAGAACTTATCGTATATAACTTACATTTGTGTTGATGTTGTGAATATAAACACAAACGTTTGATGGAATTACAATCTCAAGTCGTTCATCATAAAAACCGATTTATCTATTGTGTTCCGTACAACTGTTTATGGGTTAGAAATCATGTTCGGATTACCAAAGAAAAGCTGCGACTTCGTTTTTGGATGTGTTTGTCCCGTTTCTATGTCGGCAGACATCGGAAGAAAAGCGAGCATCAAGATCATAATGTATAATACGCGCCACGAATCTAAAAGGCTCGGAAGTTAGATGCGAATGCGGGCTTGCGCTTGTACAATCTGTACAGTCGCAATTCAACAAAACCAATATAACAATAACAACTTGACAATAGCGTACTCGACTGTACTTTAAATCAGGAAAGCGACAAGTGACAAAGGCAACGAGCGATCACAGCTCTCCCGGTCCCAGCGCTAGTTTTTTTTTAAAGCTAAAAGGTTCTTGTAAACGTTAAATCAAGGACCAAGAATCACACTACAAAATCCTACAGGCAAAAAAATTGATAAAGAAATTCTGCAAACAACTTAGGTCCTTCATTTGGCGTTTCTTCAACCATTTGACTATAAAAATATCGACGGGTGAGTTGTAACCGTTTTTAGGCGAGGGAGTTGTCACGTGAACAGCACGTACAAAGTATCTGATTGGTTAATCTGCTGAGTTGAGTTTCAAGCGACCAATCAGATGCCGATCACAAAGTCGTATGAAACATAATCACTGCTGTATTTTGTGTTTTAAGTAATACCACATGAAAAAGTTAGATTTATTAGTTTGCTAACTTTTAGTTGTAAACATTTTATGCGCATGCCGAACAGCAAATATTAATTAGTTTGACTGACAGGTCAATAACATCATATTTATGTTCTAAACATAGATCCCGAAGATTACTTCGGGACTCCAAACGGCAGCGAGAGGTTCGTTTCCAGTAAAGACTTTATTTTTAAACCATATATACAGCGGAACCTCTCGGATTGGATGCAATCAATAATAATTAATGTGTAATATCGCACCGCATTATACAATATGTAAATGCGTAA
Source organism: Xanthostigma xanthostigma (assembly GCA_963575645.1). Lineage (NCBI taxonomy): Eukaryota > Metazoa > Arthropoda > Insecta > Raphidioptera > Raphidiidae > Xanthostigma > Xanthostigma xanthostigma. The sequence goes on along the minus strand of OY754473.1, from coordinate 17,303,927 downwards.
GGTGCACATAGGGAAATTAGCATTAGGAAAAATACTTGGATCAGAGCCATGACTGCATTAATTGTTATTTCTATTGAATTATCGTGGTAATCTTGAGGATTTTTATTTTATTTTGATTTATTTTTATTTTACTTGGCTTTTTTAATAATAAAAAGCTCTTATAAATCATTTTTTTAATTTTTTTGTACAAAAATAAGACAAAAAAACAACATCTATTTGGAAACATTTCATTCAAAAATTGTCTGACTGGTATGACGTATGCGCGTTGGTAAATCAGTGACCCGATGTCTTAAGGTTCAACACGAATAGGCGGAGATATTTGCACCATATTTAAGTGTTTTTGGGAATTTAATGTCCTATTAATAAAAAAAGTCCGATTATGTTGTAATCATTTGAATATCTTGTTCGGTAGTATACACATTCATTTTGCAAAAGAATATTATCTGTCAAATTGAAAAACGAGATTTCAAAACTCACTCTTATCCAGTCATTTTTTCCCAATATTAATTTCCCTATGTGCACCTTATATTTAATTTCTAATTCGCTTTTTATAAAATTCCTTCAAAATCATTAATAAATATCAAATTATTATTAATAATTTTGAAGGAATTTTATAAAATGTGAATTAGAAATTAAATATTAATTATTTTTTATATTTTTTAGATCAGTTCTGAAGAAAATCCAAATCCGGATCGAAACGTTAATGTATTAATTATTTATTTTGTTAATATATTGTCTGAAAAATTGGTCAATAATTTTATTTATTGAAGAGTTCTAATCAGACGTTAATCGAAGATTTGGATACTTAGGTACTTGATTATAATTTGACGTTATATCGTTATAACATAAGAATTGGAACGGAAAAACATTTGGCCGCTGTGACGTCACCGCGGCACGTATTGCTGTTTTTATTTTTTCTCTGAAATTCTGACTTCTCAGTTCAAATTAAAATAATTTGGTTGACATCATTGCTTAATATCAGCAGTTTATAACTTTGAAGTTAATTTTAAAATGTTTGACACAAAATCCAAGCACGTACTACTGTTGGAAAAAAATGGCTACGGATATTTTCATATATCAAACGCAACATATTTTTGCTCTTGTCACGTTGACACTTTATATAAATAATAAACATTTTAACACGTTGTATATACTGAATGTTTGCGTAAAACTTAATTTTTCCGAATGTACATTCAAATGTACACTTATTTTTTTATGCAACTGGACATAATCAACAAACCTTCAGATTAATACTACAGATTGAATAAAATAAAGATGCTGCGTCAGTTTGTACTACCGAATTTACATTCAAATGTACACTTATTTTTTTATGCAACTGGACATAACAAACAAACCTTTAGATTAAAACTAAGCTTGTATAAATAAAGATGTTGCTGTCAGTTTATTCCGTCAATTTTACAATAAAATTTACTTTACAAAAATTATGCAACTGGGCACAATCAACAAACCTGTAGATTAAAACTGCAGCTTGTATAAGTGAAGAGGTTGCTGTCGGTTTAATCCGCCAATTTTACATTCAAATCCACTTAAAAAATATGCAATTAGACATAATCAATAAACCTTCAGATTAATGTTACGTACTTGTATAATCTGTCAGTTGTTACATTTAGATTAATGCAGTAAGAATGTTGTTGTTAGTCGGTCCTGCCAATTTTACATTAAACTCCACTCAAAAATTTTTATGCAACTGCAGCACAGGATTAACAAACCTTTAGATTAATGTTACAGCTTGTATTAGGTGAGGACTGAGGATGTGGATGTCAGTTGACTTTGCCAATAATACAGTAATAAAATGAAGGATATCGGTCAAACATATCGGTGCGATTTGATCGTAATTTGTGTTTTTAGTGCCCACGCCTTCCGTTTATGTGGGCGGTACTCTGATTAGTTCAGATTTACAGAAGCAAACGGAACGGACACCAGCTAACGATCCGAATGTCTACTAATTATGTACGTAGGTAAACGTCGGTGTTTGTAATCGATTTATGCCTTCCGTTTATTTTTCCGTGCTTTCTCTTAGCGTTCCAATCAGGGATGGACAATATTTCGAAAGTTGCCGATAATATAGAAAAAAAACGACGGTCAAGTGCGAGTAGAACTCGCCTCCGTATCGTTATAATAATTTAGAAATTAATAGTAGAAGAGCTAGTGAACCATCCGAGTAACCCGTTTCCCACAAAGCTAGAAAATTTTTAAATGATATTTTATTATCCGTCATTTAAGAAAATACCGTTCTGGCAGGCATCTCGCGGTTGCGTCATCATCCCTTAAATTTTTGAAAATGTCAAAAAAAAAATTTTTTTAACCGACTCCCACAAGGCTACAAATTTAATATGTTGTAATTTACATAATATGTTTAAGTGTAAAAAAAAATTGACAGACTATTTTGAGGGTTGCAAGTACGTGCCAGACTATAGCAAAGTTGTCATCTGGATAGTAATTCATAACCTGCTCCCACAAGGCTAAAATTTTGAGGGCATGTTCTTTAAATTGTTTAAAAAACATATTATGTAAAAAGCCAGAACATTCTAGCGGTTGCGGGTGTCTGCCAGACAAGTATTTAATAGTCATGACTCTCGATGGGAGTGCGAGCGCAACAGACTTATACGAGTTCCAATGTTAGAAAGAGAGAATACATCTATTGTACTGCAGACTGGAGAGGGATTCCAACGTTATTTTAACGGAAAAAGTGAGCGCGCATGAGGGGCTGAGGCGTATATGTAATAGACTGTATAAAAAAAATCAACTATTTTTTTTTAAATGGACCACCGAAATATTATTCTAAATGACGGACAAAAGGCTCTCGAAGTTTCAGCTCTTAATATTAATATTAAGAGGTGCCTCTCATCGCGATTTTCTATTTCCCATTAAATAACAGAAAAAAAAATCTTTTTAACTTTAGTGTTTTATAATATGTCAACGGATAAAACTAATACAAATTGTCGGAAATTCAATGCCCTATAAAAACGGGTCTCTTATTATTTTATGACAAATCTACTCTTTCAAAAGTTATTCGCGGTTAAATTTTAATTTCATGAATTTTCTATTTTTAAAATTATCGTAAAATTTTGTAGTTTTTTTTGCAAAAATTGCTATTATTTGGACATGGAAATATCAATTTTTTCCATTGAAAACCATTCACAAAGAAAATCATATACTATTCAAAGCAATGGCACGTCAATCCGGTGTCGGAGAGGCAACCGGATGGCGAGTGGTAATCTGGGCCTATGAGTGGTACAGAACCCTCTGGTAGCGGCCAAAGTGACCCCAAATGGACGGGGGCGGCGATATGGGGGTGGGGCAAAATCGAAAAATGTTTGAAAAGGCAACCGGATAAAAATGCGGTTGCATTGAAGGAAATATCCTAATTATATAATATATTTTTTTTGCCATCCGAAACACGCGGGCCGTTTTGCAACGGATAATAAAACATCATTTAAAAATTTTCTAGCTTTGTGGGAAACGGGTTACTCAGATGGTTCACTAGCTCTTAGACTATAATGATTTTCCGATTTTTTCCTTGTGTTATGAGACCTTTTTTCGTGCAAAAGTTCAAAATATTTTCGAGGATATTATAGCCTCCCTGAATTTAACACAAAGATATTATCACTTTTGTCAATACATCAGAAAATATCGACTAAATCGATAATCGAAACATTTATGTATAGAAACATTGAATTATCGATATTTCGTTAAAAGTATTTCATAAATGGATATTAAAAAATAAAACTTAAAAATACTTCTTGAAAAAAAAAATTGTAAAATATGTTTGGAAATTCATACTTTGTTTGACACCTTCCTTCGTGAGTATTCTTGTGTGATATTAATAAAACTTAAAAGAAATATTGATTTTTGTGCTTCACCCCCTCAGAAAAAAAATATCTACGCCATTAGTCCTAATTCTAGTAACCGCTTTCATAAAACGGCTCGTTGAGAACCGATTTTAAATATCCTGCATTGCTAATAACAAAACTAAATATTAACAATGAGTTTAACTTAACTAAAACACATTAAAAGGAATAATGAATATAATTTAAAGAATGCAATTCACAATTAATTGCTACTAATAATCGTTTTCATTCTTTTTTTATTTTGATATAAATTATGTATTGGTAGTTTGTTCTGTCAATTAATATTCATTTAAAACAATTGACTTCTTCATTATTAATGACGTATAAACATTAATTAAAATTTTTATTTTATACATTGGGAATTTAGTATCTCCATTCTCCCAGGAAGTATTCATATTTAAAAGTCGATTTATAACGGGATTTCCCTTTCAAGTTCAGAGTATAACATCAATTTCGTTGTTTAATTTGTTTTACAAGAAATTTAATTATAAACTGGTTAAACCAAGGTTAATCTCTGATTAAATTTTCCCAGTATTATTCGTGTAGGCACCAAATTATTAATGCTATGCAAAAATCTGGTGCTTTTGATTTTTTTTTTGTCAGTGAATAAAAGGCAGTAGATTTAATTGTACATAAAAAGTTGCGATTCGTTTGGAATAATTCCGACGTATTTCCAGGCAATTAGTGTCCCATTGTCCCGTCTTAGAGACCATTAATATTCCCGGTGTCTCAATTCCCTAAAGTCTACAACAGAGGTCACCAACTAGCGGACGAAATACCGATAAACAGAAGAAATAACGCGGCTTCATAACAAATATAAAATTACATAAAATTATTATTTTGCTTTGATTTGTGAATTATGTTTTTTCGTAAAAAACGAAAAAAACAAATTATTTGCAAAATCAAAGCATAGTACGATATTTCAATTTTTTGGTCAAATAAAAATGTTTGTTTTAATAATTTAGAATTTTGCTCATACAGCAAACCTTTTATTGTGTCTGCCGGCATGTTACAATTGGAGAAAATGCCTGCCATCATAAATATAGGCTTATGAGATTAACGTCTGAATAGAACTTCTTCAAGTAAATAAAATTGTTGACCAATTTTTCTCAGACCATACGATATATTGACAAAAAATAATAAAAATACAAATCAATATAACACAAGATGACGTTTCGATCCGGATTTGGATCTTCTTCAGAAATATCTAAAAAATATAAAAATTAATTAGTATTAAGTAATTTATTATCTAATAGATTTCACGCAAGATTGAAACTTTGAATGATCTTGTGTTATATTGATTTGTATTTTTATTATTTTTTGTCAATATATCGTATGGTCTGAGAAAAATTGGTCAACAATTTTATTTACTTATAGGCTTATAATATTACTATAAATAACGTATAAAATTTCAGGTTTGTTAAAATTTGTGTTGTCTGCCGACCACTGGCTCTTAGCTATTACTAGGAATAGTGTTTGTCGTGAAATCAGTAAAATTACTAGGAAAAATCGCGTTTTTTGATTCACTTGATATGATCTGATAAGTTTTTAAAACGGATGTCCATCAAAAATAGTTGGTGACTTCTGGTTTACACATCGTACAAGAGTATCATTCAAATAGCCTCGGGCTGGATACCATGAATGTCTTAGAAGTATCTCGATGGAATATGATCATTTCTTCAGAGTAGTATTTCAATATATGGAATGCACGATTTTTAACCAATTCAATTCCACAAATAAAGGTTGCCGGTGTTGCCACTAGATGCCAAGCGTACTGTGGCGCTGGATTTCGTGATGGCTTTTGTGTACTCGCCTCACACGATGCGTGTTTTGAAGTTGGCTTCGTAGATGGGTTTGGTGCGCGCGCGTTCGAATGTTAAGAAAAGTGAACGTTCGTCTCTCTCTACTACAGTGTTTCATTGCTTAGCCGCTTCCATTAAGCGAACCGTACTATAATGACATGACACTCACTCTCTACTATTTCAAAACCGTATTGTCTTATATGTATAATACGCGCCACGAATCTAAAAGGCTCGGAAGTTAGATGCGAATTGCGGGCTTGCGCTTGTACAGTCTGTTGAAAAACTACAAACTCGCAACTCAACAAAACTAAAATAACAACAACAACTTGACAATAGCGTACTCGACTGTACTTTAAAGCAGGAAAGCGACAAGTGACAAAGGCAACGAGCGATCACGGCCAATCACCGACGAGCGCACGTTCCGTGCAGGTAGCTGGGAGGTGGTGGGAGTATCAACGGCTCTAAAATGTGCCTTTGCGACGCTGTTTGTGACTAACTTCCGAAACTTTTAGATCCGTGGCGCGTATTTTACGCTAAATGTCTGTTAGTAAACGCGTAAATAAGATGCCGGCTTCAACAGTCGCTGTGCTCCGTCTATTTAACTAAGACAGTCCAACTCGAATACCAGCAAACAATACAGTTATAGTTGAATAACGTCACGAACGCGCCTCGCGGTCGGACGTTTTGTACAATGAACAAGTTCATCATCCTTTAGTAACGAATTCACCGTAAAATATAATTCTGATATAGAGAAAAAAACTCTCAGATGACCTCAGTACGCGGGAGCAATAACCATTTCGCTGTGATAACTACAGTAAAGTTGCGATGTCGATAGTTATGAGTTTGTCTCGAAATTTTCGAGCTTAAACGAGAAGTTTTCCATATTTTTACTTTTAATCGTAGTCCTAAAAATTATTGGCGAATTAATTTTTGTGACGTCTTTAAAAATAACAAAGTTATGCCACTTCAAAGTTTAAATTTGATGTCACGCGGCACACGTGTCATGTTTATAGTAATTAATAATATTGAAAGTCATGAAGGCAACATGGGTTGAGTGGAAGAGCAGCTTAGCGGAACTCCGCCCCTAATAAAGGCTATTATTATTATATTGAATAGAAGTAAAAATTGATGTAATACCAATTATTTTGCTATTTGCCCCTAATTGTCATGCAGCATGTAAAAACTGCTTGTCTGCGTGAAAATAGATTTTTTTGACGACTAACGAATTTTGCTACAAAATAAGTTTCTTTGCGCAAAAGAATGCACATTTTCGAAAGATACACCCATTTGGCAAAAGTGAATATATCTTAAATTCATGGCTTACTATATTAATACTATTTTCAGACTTTAAAGGAATGGAGATTGGAGAGGTAGATGGGTGTTGATAAAAAGAATCGACAGTATCGGTAGTTTAGCGTTATAAAACAAAACTGCAAACTTTTAATTGGAAGTCTACTGTACCTATTGCTGCAATAAGAAATTAGTTACAGGTAAAAAATGATTCAACGTTTCTTGGTTGCAATTTCGCGGTGTAATTTAACATATCTAAAGAAATGAATATGCGAGGGAAAAAATCAAATTGACTGTTCGTTGAAAATAAAAATAAAGAACTATCATAAAAACAAGTTTGTGTGATGGAATTACTTTTTTTGTAATAGAGGCGCCGCTTATGAAGAATTTGAAGAACGATTTATTTTGAGATTGGAGTTTTAACATAAATGGTTTCAGTAAGTGTTGATATCGCTTCATAGTCATGGTTGGGTTAATGTCAGATTAATAAACTAGCGACTATCATCATCAGCGGTTTCGGTCAGATTTGAATCTTCGACAAACAATCGGCTTCGTCCAAAATCAGGCCGAAGGTTTTGCCGCACTAAATTTTGGTAAACTGTAGGTGTTTGACTAAAATATCGATGTGGTTTGTATCTTTTACAAAAAAATAATCGAGTCATTATTTTTCAAAGCTGCTTTTAAAAGTTTAACGTGTAACATGTTCTACGGCGACATTTAAAAATTATTCACCGTCGCAACTTGCAGGTAGTGTCGGTGGACTAACTTCGAAATTTCATTATTTTATATTTATTATATAATTGTAACACAAATTATGAAAGATGTTTTATGCCTGCACTTCACATGGCTGTTTGTATTTGTGTATTTGGCATATTTGGCAAACAATTATCAAGTGTGGACAATCTATATTTTGACAAAGTGTTGGCCTTATTTGCCTATTTGACAAATAAGGCCAATACCAAATACGTGTTTGTTTTTCGAGGCACATCAAAGGAGTCAAATAGGCAAATTCTCAAATAAACCGTCCACACAATGGCCATATTCAGAAGCGCACGCGCCGTGAACCTGTACGGATGTGCAGTATTTTTGTGTCTGTGCTGTGAGCGAGAACTGCTGTCAAATGTTTGTGTGTTTGTTATTTGACTGCCATGTGTGGATGGTCGTATTTGCCTCTATTTGCATGTTTGTCTTGAACATCATATATTTTGCCAAATACAACAAACACCCAATAGCGAACACAAATAGCCATGTGAAGTGCCACCTTTAAATTATTCGTTTTGAGCTAATTCTAGTTTTTTGAAATTATTGAAAGCAGTCGAAAATTGGCTTTACGACCAGATATTATTATAATCTATTTTATATTCAATAGTGTATTCCATTAAAATTCTTTTAATTAAATATATTTTTACTTTAAATTCAAATTAATTATCAGCTATTTAATTTAATTATTGAAGAGTTCGTTCACTTATTTTTTTTTTGTTCCCTGCGGAATATTCGGGTCCAAACTTCGCTTCCTCTATCCTATCATCCTTAGCAGGAAATCACATTTTCCTGTATTTTTTTTTAACTTAACATCTCACAAAAAAAAATCATATCCATCCTCGTAACAAACGGTAATTTAAATTTTGTTAGGAGTAAAAACTAAAAATATAACGTCAAAACAAAACAAAAGACGATTTATCGACTGACAATGCTAACGAGTCATAATATTTCTCGTTTAGTATCATATCGATTTAACGTCTTAGATGTTAGGTACCTTTGAAATATCCAAAACGACGTAAATCCTTGTTTCACGAGACATTAATGGCGCTATTTTGTAAATAAAAACTCTGTTAGAACATAATATTTATCTCTTTTGATTGACTTAAACGTCCTCCGTGAGTCATCTTGCCAAAGAGAACTTATCCAGCTTTTGAACTGTATTTTAAGAAAACATTTTATTTATATTACAAATAGAATTTCTGCAGTCAGACAGATTGGCGTGTTGCATAGCGTCATATATAATCTGCGGAGTCAGTCTTTGAGAAGACATTCCGCGATGCTCTATTTATATGCAGACTCCGGTTCCATTTAGCCATCGCTTAACTGACATTAATGAGCATAATAAGTCGACTAGACTCACTAGAGGATAAAGCTGGACATCTGCTGGCTAAGCTACAGACGAAACTGTTTATTGTCGACCGCAGATTATATGTGAACTGTTTATTATTCGGGCACAAAGCAGTCTTCTGTTATCCTGTTCCTTTTTGTCAAAATGATACAGTAAACACGGATCATTTGCGGAGTGCAAACATCAGCAATAGAACGAAAGGTAAAATTTCTGCTCTCCTGTTCATCAAATATTACTCGAAGTCGGTCTGGTTTCCTGTTATTTTGTACACCAAAATTGTTACTGCTTGTATCAGCAATAGAATGAAAGGTAGAATTTCTGCTTTCCTGTTTATCAAATACTCGATTAGCTACTTCAGTGAACCAAAGTCGATCTGGTTCCCTGTTATTTTGTACACCAAAATTGTTACTGCTGGGTATATAAACAATCAAATGGAAACTACAATTTCTGTTCTCCTGTTTACAAAAATATAATACACTCGATTCTATTACTGTTCTTTTGTCGCTGCTGGACATTATTTTATTATTGAACTGGGTATAGTGGTGAGCTACCCTGTACAACAGTATAGCTCAGGATATACGCAAGTCATGTACTGTAATTGATGAACAAACAATTAAAGGAGACAGGAAACTTGCTTAAACATTAGTTTTAATGAAAAAGAAACAAATTGTCGACAACAAAGCAGCTTCTGTATTATTATTATTGCGTAAAATAACATAACGTCTGTCACGCTCACGCCAGATAAAAACACCCTGTCTCTTTAAACGTTTTTATGCCCGGCTGTTAAAACCGAGACGAGACATTTTTAACGCAAATGACAAATGTTCATAAAACAAAATGTGTGGTTTTTTGATAGTTTAAGGAGACTTATTCTGTTGGTTTAAAAAATATTAATTTTATGTATTAAAGCTACAAGATACGAGCAAATTATATAGTTAACTATAAGTTTCGTAAATAATATCTTGATAAATAGTTGATGCTGAATAATGACTGGATACGAAGAATTTTGACAAAGTTTTTCGCTTAATTTCGATGTCAATTGAATTTAAAAATCTTATTTTCGTAAGTTTAAACTGAATTCAAAATTTGTATGTATATTATACAATATTGTTATAATTTTAATTAATATTTTTAGGTTATGATTAAGACGCCATTAGGAATCGAAACGTCGGACCTTTAATGTCTTTCTTGAGACAGTTTTATTAATTATGTTCAATAAAATCGGTCAAAATTCGAAAAAAATAAGCTACTCTAAGTTGACATGTAAGACCCTCTGTATATGATTTTAAGTCCCTGTTTACAATAAACTACGAAGTATGAAATACGCGACCTACATCAGTTCGCGGGTGGTTGTGACGTCAACGAACAGTTGACTGGCGATTATTAACACAGATAGTGGTAAAGCAGTTTAATTTTAATTAGAAGCTTATGGTATTAAGCTGAAATGAAAGCGTGTTCATGCATTTTTAATTGAGCACGTTTTTCTCTTTGCTTTTGATTTTTTTTCTTTTCGTCCTGTTTATTCATTAGCATACAATGTTACGGATATAAAATATTAACGACGTTTTATTATATATACCGCTCTCGTATTTGCTGTTAATTTTAAATCGCGAGACTTTGAACTCGTATAATACGTTTTTCTCGAAAGGTTTGAGGTTAGTTTTTCTTGTATACGATTTTAATTCAGTAACAAGTTTATTTTTTTATTAAAAATAGCTGTGCCAAGAAATTGAATGGCAACCAAATCAATTTTTCTTTATTAATACAATTACATTATCAAAATTCAAATTTCATTAGAACACTCGATGGGTGAAGATCGAGCCAAATTGGGATCCTATATTAATCATTTAGTACAAAATAAAATAAAACTTATGTTTATGTTTAATTTGTTACTTATTTATTTAACAGTACTCGTTCGTTAATCCGCCTCCACGAAAACCAAACTAGCTGAGAAATAGTGGAACAAGAAAGTGGAAGATACCCGTCACTTCCACTATTTCTCAGATAGTTTGGTTTTTGTGGAGGCGGATTAACGAGCGAGTACTGTTAAATAAATAAGTAACAAATTAAACATAAACATAAGTTTTATTTTTTTGTACTATATGGCTACCTTAAACGTTAGAACACGATAAATTAAAATACCTTTGCATGCAAAAAAAACATTAACTTTGAGCGCGTGCCAAAATCACAACTGAGCAACTGTTTAAATACTGAAAAGGAGAAGTAAGAACAAAAATACATAAGTTTATTGAAGCAGAAGATTTGTCGATCGCCCAGATGGTGCTGTTGAAGAGAAAAAGAAAGGTTTGTTTGTAAACTATCAACACCCCATCAGGGCAGGGCACAGCACCGCGCCAAGTCAGAGAGTACAGCCAGATGTACTTTCGTGTATATCGTGTTGAATAATAATCATCATCGAGCTATTCGGAAATCGGAACACTACCGCTTCCATACTGAATCTTAAGACCGCTGCACACGAGGCTAGAAACGCTGCTTGGAGTTCTGCTGGCCGGTAGGCTGGGTACGAAGCTGGAAACTGCGGGCACGCCTGCTAGCTCACAAGATACGTTTTAAAATTAGAACAGGGGCTATTTTTCTTGCTAGGTCCGCTGCTAGGTATGAGCAGGAAACAGTATCTTGTCACATGGGCGACTTGAACAAACGCCCACAAACCAACATATGGCGTCATTCTGCTCAGAGTCAGACAACAGACACGTTTTGCTCTGTGTCATTGCAAACGCACCAGATTTATTCACAAAACTAGCCTGAAAAGACGTCTCGTGTGATGCAATCAAAAAAACCAGCGCTAGAAAACTTGTGGGCAAATCTAGCAGCGTTTCTAGCCTCGTGTGCAGCGGCCTTTATATAACGTCAGCGCCAGATTTCGAGTTCTGACAACTATATATTATACAACAAGGGCAGAACGTTTGAGATTCTTGCACTGCGCTCGCCTCGGGCATCAACGCGCAGTTCAAGGCACTCAAACCTTCTGCCCTTGTGGTATTTACTATTTTTCTTCATACCTCGGTCGTAAGTACGCTTATTAAATACACTAATTAATTACATAAAAACACAGTTAAATTCCAAGCAAGCAGTTTTGAGGTTATCTGTAAAAACACGAATGACAGCTGTTCGCGACACTATTGGCAGGCGGCAGTCTCGTGGAGCTGTGAGTAAATTTGAGTGAAAAATGTCGGCGCGAGGTTTGCAGTTTAGATAGGGTAACGTTCGTTAACGGATCAAATTGAAATGTTTATGCTAGATTTAATATTTAATTTTAATATAACTCGAGCCCACGTCCGGTACCTTGTTTATATAACGTGCGCAAACTGCATTGCGTCGCTCAATCCCGGTTAATGTACCAGGAGACCATTACTAGTTAAAAGGAACACCTTAACAGGGAGGGTTCAATCTTGAGATACGTTTAATTAATTAGATTATGCATAAATCGCGTTTAGTATGTCGTCATATGGATTTCTCCTGATGAAACATATCGTGCACTTCCCAGTGCCGGATTAATCATTAGGCAGAGTAGGCAACTGTCTAGGCGCCCCGCATCGACTAGGGGCCCGTGCACGCACGAAGAAAAAAACTTTTCATTAAACGAAAAATTTTTTTGAAAATTTGTATGAAATTTTCCAACAACAATATTATTTTCTTTCGTTGTTTATTGTAATTTATTGCATTTAACAAGATAAAATTTAAAATAACTACGTCACGTCTCATTTCTCTTTCCTGACCCATCAAAAAACCTGGATCATCAATTATCTATAACCGATTCATTAAGACCATTTCAATAAAGCTAACGAGTCAGGTAAGGCGATGCTGCAGCATCTAGTCTAAGTAATCATGTTGTTACAATATCACATAAGACATTGAAGTAACAGGATGCCTGGAGCCGATAATCTGTAAGTTACTCACATCCCTTCATCAACTTGAAAAGACCTGATTGCATTGGCGAGGGGCCCGGACAGGGTTAATCCGGCTCTGGCACTTCCCCTCATTGAAACGAAGAGAACGATGCATATTTGATCACAATTTGTGCGAATTAACCATATATTTAATACCCTCTATATTGGTAGCAAAGGTCGGGAGAAAGACTTAAACACTACAAAATATATCTACGCCCTTGTCATCCCTAGTGAAATGCATTTCAACTTTTGAATTTAGATTTTTCTCTCACCGAAACAGGCGCAGTCTATATATATAGCAAACTAGTGTGACCTGTGCGAATTATTCGCACTAAATAAGTATAAAAATTATAACTTTACAACATTATTTTTTAAATAAGATTGCAGGTATTCAATTCGTTTCTAATTTTGCACACTGCTTATAACGTTCTTCTTTTTGTTGTATTACAATATGAAGCTCAGATGACAGATCGAAGAAATATTTTACTAAAATTGTCATATAGAGGCGCAAGTAGCAAAAGCGTTGAGCTAAGCCGTCAGATGTCATCATGCTGCATTGCTGTGACGTTGTTCAGCGTTGCTCGCTGTTTCAAAATTAAAGCCGTCAGATGGCAGTATGCAGTATTGTGTCTGTTGTATTACAATATGAAGGTCAGATGACAGATCGAAGTGTTGACGTTGTTTCAAAATTAAAGCTGTCAGATGGCAGACGTTGTTCAGAGTTTAATTAATTTAATTAATTTGCAAAAACAAAAGCAATCATAAATTTTTTATTTGTCGATGTCATTAGAGCAAGCAATTATCTGTAAAATGATATATAATTTATGTGGAGAAATTGTGAGGTTTTTTCTAAAATGGGAGGCAAACATCTTAAACCTTAGCGTATTAATTTCCGAGAGCAGTGTATTTTTGTTCGACTTATACTCAATGAATTTTTGTCGACTTTCTCTCCTTATTTCATTTAACAGTGTCGCCACTTCGCCAGAAACACGTGCAGCCACTGCGTGACGTTATTGTTTTGTTTTAAGAGTAGCTCGTGTATTGTTTTCCTCCAATCACCGGAGTTTATATTGTAATCGAGTTTGTTTTGTTTTCGTAACGCATAAGCGCAAACTGTCGACGTTTAAATTAAACTGAAATTAGGTTAATATGTTTTATGAGCGTTTATGATTTCACGCGGAATATGAAAGTTATGACGGATATTTTTTTCTATTTAGATTTTATGTGAAGTTTGTTTTTGTTAATATTTCCGGGTTGTTTCAACCGAAACATCGGATGTTTATTGGTCGATTTTTAATTCTGTGTTAAAATTATTACAGTTTACCTCCTGCACGAGTCCATTGAATGAGTTAATTATCAATATATCTAATACTAGCGGTCCCGCCCGGTTTCACCCGGGTGCAAAAGAACGAATTAAGCAAAAAAATAATAAAAATTTCTATTAATTCCGATATTAATTTCTCCCGTTCTGGAAATGTTCAAAAATTTTGTGCGAAAATGCGAAATCTGAACAAAACAAACCTACAAGATTTTTGCTATCGTCATTGCGTTGTCTGTCATATCGTCTGCATTGTAATGCATTCGGCCGGCGTGTCAACTGCACTGCCAATCATCTTGAAGGCATGCGGACTTTGACCATATTTGTAACTCAAAATTGCTATTGTTGTCGTTGGTAAATCACTATTATTATACGTCTACGGCACAGATAACATAAAGGGGAGTTGTTTGCATTTTACCGATTGCCGATAATTAATTTATGATTGGGACATTACTTGCTCTCAGCGTCCCACAGACAAACGCGGAACGGCGGGTCGAACCGAGGAAATTATATGGCCGAATATGTCAACAAGATAATCTATCTATATATATATAAAATTCCCGTGTCACAATTTTGGGCGCGGTAATCTCCGAAACCACTGAGCGATTTTAATGATATTTTGTAAATGTGTCTTGCTTAGTGCAACTTGGGCTATAGGATAGTTTTTATTATTTTTTTTGTACAAAATTACGGTATTTTCTCAAAAAACCTGTTTGTTTGCTTCTGAGCTAGTTTACATATGAAACCAAATAGCGCCATCTATCTGTTAGAACTTGCAATTTGCTCAAAGCTATTAATTCAGAAGCAAATGGGGTATTATTAATTCTACGTCACATGTGTTGTTGAGTTGCGAGTTTGTAGTTTTTCAACAGACTGTACAAGCGCAAGTCTGCATTCGCATCTAACTTCCGAGCCTTTTACATTCGTGGCGCGTACTATAATGGGGATTTAGGTAACCTTAATGTTCGGACTGGGGTTTGTTGGCCTGCGATAAAGTTTCTTGTAATGAAAAGAAATTATCCAATTGTCCGTGGAAATAAAGCCGTGTTTATTGGGTACGCAATAATACCTAATTCTCTTTTTTATTGTTATAAAAGCCCGTCATTGTTTTGTTATTGTAATGTTGTCCCGGAAGAGACACGATATTTTATGCAGGTTCTTTTGTAGCTACTGGAAACGGTGTAAATGTGATGTATCCGCGTTTGAGTAAAAAATCTTGTAAACTTTTTTTTCATTTACGCGTACCCTGTTTTATTAAGAGCTCACACTGGAGGGCGCACCTAAAAAAATTGTTTAGTATCACTGTTTCAAAATTTCCGTATTTTTCTGGCCTTCTATCTCTAAGTTTGTGCATGAAAATGAACCAAAAACTGGACGAGTTTCTGTTAGAGATTTATTTCCAATATAAAAAAAAAAAACATTCGTAAATCGTTTATTTATAGTATTTTGACTTAAATAAACTATCGTAAGGAAATAAAAAAGAAATTAAAAAATCTCTCTTACAAAAAAAAAAAAAATGACGCACGAAAAAAATTCAACGAACCGTTCAGAAGTCAGTAAACACTTTTTCGTTCAAATCTAAATATTTATTTTAATTGTGTTTAAATCCATAAAGTTCCGTTCGGATGTTAGTTTGACCTGTGTTAATAAACAGGTAACGGAAAAATTGAAGATAAAAATATACTTTTATTCTATACTGAGCATAGGAATAAAATCGCAATCGAACTATTAGGGTGCAAACATATACTTCTGTCTTTTTTTACGCCGTACGCACTGGCGTATCCAGGAGGACGAAACAAGCACGGGGGACCCGGCTTAAGAAATTTCTAATTTGCCCCCTCCTGGGCCAAAAGCTGCAGGTACGCCCTTGATAACGTCATAGAAGAAGACAAAGTTTTTGAAACAGAGATACTTTATTCAGATCGAATGCAAGTACATCAACTAATCCTATCATTCGAGAAATCAGGCAATTACATCGAAGAAAGAGACGCAGATATGTTTTCGATACGCTTTGTTGCGTTCACTCACCGCACATTGAGTAGATATGCAATGATTCATATAGTAAATTATTAAGTATATGAAGAAAACATATAATAAAAATACCCTTTCATCTGATTTAATTCACCTGTGATAGTTTACACAACACTTCACAGGCACCGTTAATGAATCATAAATAAAAAAAAAGAAAACAATTAATGTTCGATTGCGCAGGCTAATTGTTTATTTTGATTTGAAATAAATTATTCCCTCGATAGGTCTATTTCTGTGGCCGCTCGTGTCTGCTATATGTTTGACTCCAACTGTCTAGCTATAACGATTTAAGACCGTTGCACACGTGACTGGTTTTGTTGCTAGATTCCTTGCTAGTTTTCAAACGCTGGTATTCGTGATAGGGATGTTGAAAAAGTATTGATGTATCGATATTTTTAATTCAAAACATCGATATTTTTAGCCGATATATTTTGATCCGATATATCGATACAAAATATCCAATATCGAAAATTGTATCAAAAACGATATATATTTTTTATTTATATAACTAAAGTCACTAAAATCCAAAATCGTAAAGAATACTTTCGCAACCGGACAAATACTGGTTTGCCTAAGGCCTAGTTTATATGAGAGGCGTTCAACGCGCGTTGGGCCAACGCGCGTTGAACGCCTCTCAAATAAACTAGGCCTAATACAATAAATAGGTTTAAAAATATTAGTTAGAAGATAGCTTTTTATTTTTCGATATTTTTGTAATTATTATATTGCCTATAATAAAAAGAAATACTGGTAAAAATACCTTCATTTTTATTGAGATTTTTGTACATTAAAATAATGTACATTTTGTATAAAAATTACTATTGATAATATTAAGCTAAATACACATTTAACCGATATATCGATATTTGTTCCTCGATATATATCGACGTCGATATTAATATTTTTATAAATATCGATACATCGATATTTTTTTTCACTTCCGACATCCCTAATTCGTGATCGCTTTTGTGTGTTCGCTTCGCACGATTCATGCATTGAAGCTTGCTTTGTAGATGGGTTTGGTGCGCGCGCAGTGACGGTTCGAATGTTAACAAAAGTGGTCTATTGTGTCCGAACATGACGTCGTGTGAAACGAAATTTGATTCACAAGTTGATTTCGTCACCGCACGAAGCCTTTTTAAAATGGGCCAGATCGGGCAATGTTAAGGGTGGTATTTAGGGGTTGAAAAAAGTTTTCGGGCCCAAAAATACCGAAAAAATTCTCGGAATCGTCTCAAATTTGAAATTTAACCCTTTAGTAATTATTAGTGTATTTGCCATAAGGCACTTACACTATTGGCGTCGGTGGGATGGCGGGACCTAGGGGTCGGACCAAAATTTCTCGACGTTTCATAAGTTTCTAAGAAGTTTGGCACCATTTTTGGAAATGTTTATATATATATATGTATATATATATATATATATATTTATATATATATATTTATATATATATTATATATATATATATATATATATATATATATATATATATATATATATATATATATATATATATATATATATATGTGTGACCACGATAACTCTCGACAGACTTAATCGATTTAAACGAAATTTGGTCCACATGTTGGAATACATCATCGCAAGAAGCCTATTTAAAATGGGCCCGATCGGGCCATTTTAAGGGGGGTATTTAGGGGTTGAAAAATGTTTTTGGGCCCAAAAATACGGAAAAAATTTTCAGAATCACTTCAAATTTGAAATTTAACCCTTTAGTAATTATTGAAATGTGCTGCTAAAATTTAAATAAAATCGGCCCGACAGGACCGGACTTACAAATTTTATGAAAACGCAAGTTTACTGATATGGATTTACATACTGAAGGGTGTATATAATTTGATACAGATGTTGAATTGGTATGTAGTAGGTATTGAAATTAAGTAAAAAAATGTTGTTTTAAGGGGTGTATTAGAGGGTAATTTTTTTTATTTTGTCCAAAAACAAAGTTAATTTCATAGAATAGAGCCACACTGCTTATAAAAGCAAATACACTATATTGTCGGCAGGGTTTCGCACTGCGACCCGAGTTTTTAAAATGTGCTGCTAAAATTTTAATAAAATCAGCCCGACAGGATCGGACTTACAAATTTTATGAAAACACTAGTATATATACTGATATGGATTTACATACTGAAGGATGTATATAATTTGGTACAGATGTCGAATTGATATGTAGTATTGCAATTAAGTTGTTTTAAGGGGTGTATTAAGGGGTAATTTTTTTTGTCCAAAAACAAAGTTAATTTCATACAATAGAGCAAATAGCAAATACACTATATTGTCGGCCGGGTTTGGCACTGCGACCCGAGTTTTTATTATCTGTAAATTCATAAAATTTTTGCCTAAATCGACATTATCGCGAGCGATTCCGCGGATAAAAAAAATGGCGAAAATTCGATATAAAAAAACAACTTGGCCTTGTCGTTACGGACATTTATTTCAAATATAAAAAAGAACAATTTTGTTTAGCATTTCAAGAGCAAGTAACAGCGTTCCGCGTAAAACACAAACAAACAGACGAGGCTCGAATAAAAATGAGGCTCCCGTTACGGACGCTGCTATAAATTCAGAATGGTCTGAATTGTAAATTTTGCGTTATGCAGGATAAACTTATGCTACACACATTTTTTGATTGAATATTGATTTTCAATATAAAACATTCACCACTTGTGTTAGACAATGTCGATACTACAAAACACAAAGTGGATGTGAATAAGTGAATAACATCATACGTTACTTCGTTCGAATTCGGTTTAACGCCGAAAAGTACCGAATTTTGATAACATTTTTGTAACAAGATAGTTAATTGTTAACAATTGTGAGAACAATTTTTTTGACCAGCTTGAGGCCCTGAAGATGAAAATAAATTTTTCGAAACGTTGGCCACTAGCGTAACATTGGTAAAGCTTATTTATGATCCTCAACCAAAACCTTCCTTCATCGTTAATTGTTATCTTCCATATGTCTCAAGACATTAAAAAACGCACCAAACACATATGAAATGACATTTGATTTTTTTGTAACTTTGTGTTAATTTACACTAATATTATAAAGAGGTAAATTTTGCAGGTTTGAATGTAGGAGGTAATCTTCGAAACTAAAAAAATTTTTTAGTAGAAATATAAGTTTTTTTTTGTCTTCATTATGAGGAAAAAACGTATCTGAAAAATTTCGGTATCGCACTCAAGTGTAAAAAGTGTTAACACAGTTGACACTATTGCGTTTGCTATACATATACAAAAGTGTAAGATACACTGACCAGTTTGGCATTTTAGTGTCGGATTCACTCGCTGTTCCGACTTTGTTCCTGATTGTAGATTTATGTAAAGTTACGTTTATTTATTTTCGGCAAAAAATCTATCTCCCCACCACATCTTACCAAATCGAGGGGTTCCAAATTTAGAAAAAAAAATTGGTTGTCTGTAAAGTCGGTTTACGGACGATAGTTTTACGTGATAACGTATTCCGCTCGAATATCATATTTAATAATACATAACCTAAATTTTAGTAGCTGTCGAACTATATTTTTACCGACTAATAATTTGATTAACCAAAGCAAAATACATATTTTTAAGCAATTATAAAAGACATTTAAAAGAATGTATATATATTATAATATATATTTGTTAACAAACCGTATAATTTATCTGCTGTTATGACAAAATAAAATGACATTTATTAATTATTATTAGCGCCATATTGCCATTATCGTGCGTTCAGTTATACTTTGGCTTGGATGAATCGGTAATAATTATATGACACAAAAAATATCTGTGCAAAAACGAACAAATAACGATGTATTATCTGAAAAATTGCTTTAAAAATTCGATAATTTATGACATTTTTATTAGATATCTTGATTTTAAGTCTTAATTTCCACGGTTTATAAAACAAAGGCCATCTGTCAGATGTAGCTTTCGCTGGAACAGCCGAAAAAAATGTTGAACGCACACTACTCTCTGACATCACGCGAGAAGAGTGAAATGCGTACAAGCCGACGCCGATCGTGCTTCTCTATCGCTTATACTGCGCTCTCGCTTGCACGCACAGGGTCAGGCGGAACGTTACGGCGTTACACTTTTTCGTGCGTGCAGCTCATCAATTTATAAGACGTTATCACGTCAAAAAATATCTCATCTAATTAACGGACGTCTCCTAATTTTATATTGCCGTCGCTGTTTAAACGACAATGAAGGTAGTCGTTGAAGCAAACATCAAACGAGAACGCGGTAACAGAGTGCACGAAGGATCATACAAATGCAAAAATAGGGGGACGGGAGAGGGAGCAAGGGTTCATACAGGACAAGCAAGCATGTATGCATGTGGGCATCGGGCGAAGCAATGAAGCAAAAGAAGTTACAGTCCGGTCGGAAGGAGGGGCGGTTACACAAGACACACACACAACCTATTCTAAATACAGCCCGTATTATCATTGCCTATGGATAAAATTGTCTACAGCGAGTAATTTTTTTAAACCCAAGTATCGATAATTATAAAAGTATTTTATTGACGCAGACATTTAGTGCAGGGGTGATTTTTCTAAAGATTTAGGGTGTGTTAGCGAGCCAGACTCTTAATTAAAATCTTGATTTATTTAGTTTAAATCAATTGTCATATAAAGGTAATAAAAAGGGTAAATTATCTTGATCTTGAGGATCCAGACACGTGAGGTCTTTTGATGTCTGGTGTCGAAAACTCTCACTGGATAGATTCTAGTCGCGGGCCGTATTGAGATGGCTTAGGGGACGGATGCGGCCCCCGGGCCGTATCTTTGACATCACTGAATTTTAGTAGCTTTCATAGAAATTAACTGCACGGTTTGGCTTCGTCCAGCTTACTGAATATCGACTTCTCGTCTCCATTGTGCTTGTAGCATAATGTTATTATAGCCTATGTTACTTCGTAAGAAGTAGGGGTTTAAACATTGATGAGTATTTGGAAAGAATTCCGTGGCATAAGGATCGAAAATTAAGCAATATTTTTTAAACTTGCATTTAATACTAACGTTTCGATACGTTTTGTATCATCTTCAGAGTGTTCAAATGCTGTCACATGTTATCAGTATTGCTTCATTTTCGATCCTTATGCCACGGAATTCTTTCCAAATACTCATCATTAACTTCAATGGATCACAGTTACTCTATTTATTGAATAGAGTCAATCTTCATGGCTTAAACATTATTATCCATAAGAATTTTAAATTTATCCTGCTTGATAAAATAATTTCACGAAACTGATTGCTCCTGTAGGCATTGGCGTAGCAAGAGGGGAGCCCACCCTAGAATATTAATTGTTCATGTACAAATAACAAGATAAATCTACAAAAATCTACATCCAAAAAGTCGTGTTGATCGATTTCGCTTCTATGAACAATTTTCAAATAATGTATAAGTAGCAGCTGGTAATGGTAGATAGAGTTGAAAATTTGCCCCCCCCCCCCACCAGGATAAAATCGTTGCTATGCATATGCATGTAGGCATTAAAATTGTGGTTATGTGGTCACAATCAAGACTCTTTGTCAAATCAAATGATTTGACAGTGCTTTCTGCAAACATGAGCATCGATCCGCTTCAAGTGCAAAATCCCCAATAATAATAATTGGAGAAGTGTCGATAAAAGTGGATAAAGCAGTCGTTAAATTTAATAGATCTTGGATGGATAATAGCGCGTATATGAATGAGACTGCTTCCAGTGTGCAGGTAGATTATAATAGCAACGTCACTTCCTGCACAGGCCTCGGAAGTCAAGGTGAAGCTCGTCCGTCGTGATTAGACTACTAATGTCATTAACCGATCTGCCGCACTATACTCCGCTACGATGATGATGATGATACACTGATCATTCTTGTCTCTCAAAACGCATCTCCCTGAACCAATATTCGTGCTGTGTTACAGAAGGTTTGACAATGGCTTTTGATTGTGATACTTATATATAAAGCTGAAGAGTTTGTTTGTATGTTTGGTTGGTTGAACGCGCTAATCTCAGGAACTACTGGTTCGAATTGAAAAAAAATGTTTTTGTAGGATAGCCCATTTATCGAGGAAGGCTATATGCTACGAGTCTACGACCAATAGGAGCGGAGCATCAATGAAAAATGTCACTCAAAATTTGTCCGTCCGACAAAAAATTTTGAACGGTAACTCCGATCATCATGAAATTTGGACACAATATTAATCTCGGTAAACGAAGATGAACGTGCGTACCCATGTCCCTCTCCCATTCGTTCTTTTGCACCCAGCTGAGACCGGGCGGGACCGCTAGTGTATTAATATATAGATACTAGCGGTCCGTCCCGGTTTCACCCGGGTGCAAAAAAACGAATGGGGGGGAGGTACATTAGTACGCTCATCTTAGTTTATCGAGATGAATGTTTTTTCCAAATTTCATGATGATCGGAGTTCTTTTTTTACACCTTGGGTTGCATTATTGGAGTGTAGGGATCCCTAATTTAACTCGATTAACAATATAGTTTATGTTACTCAGAGACAATGTAGCATTTTATTGGTGAAAGAATTTTTTAAATCGGTCCAGTTTTCTTGTATTTATTCATTACAAACAAAAATACAACTCTTTTCTCTTTATAACATTAGTATAGATAAGCCAACGCCTGTCTATCACGTTCTAACTGCAATTTAATGATTGTATCCGCACAGAACTTGTCTCGAGCGAAGCCGGGTTCGCAGCTAATGTATTTTATTAGATACTGGTCGCTGGGCCTGTAGCTAGTATTGCATGTTATGATTGTTTTAACAAATTTTAATACGTTCTTTGTTTATTTTGTAGCTCAATTCTGGAATAAATTGTTATTGCTTAGTGAAAACAAAACACTGTATTAAATGCTTTATTACGATCGCAGACAAGACGGCTTATTAAAAAGCGGTATGTTTTCTCAGCGTGAAACGTATCGTTTAACTTAAAGCAACATTTTGGCACTATTTCAGCGTTTCAGTGTAAACAAAACTAAAAAAAAAATAATAATAATATCGTGAACCATATACACATCCAGTGTTGATGTTTGCGCTTACAGATAAAACGATGCTTAAATTAAAAAAAATTGGCATAACTGAAAAAGATATAATTTTTCAGAAATATTTAAATCATGTCGTTAAATGGGCTAAGAACGGCCAACCGTGCCAATTTTTTTGCGATTCGTATAGGGAGATCGGTGGTGAGTCATAGTTGATTATTTTTTTTAATTTTTTTTGCCAATCTAATTGACTCGAAATCGATAAAAACAAATAATCAATAATTCTTTCAGGTGGGCTATAGAAATTTTGCTGAAACCCCTATATTAGATTGTACCTAGTTGTAAATAATTATTATTGTAAATAAAGATTTCTTCTTCTTCTTCGGTGGTGAGTTAACGGAACGGGGAGTGCTCCCCATTTAATCACCGTTTGAAGTAAATAAGTAGTTTTTTTTAACAGTACCTGTGGCATCGTAGTTCTTCAATTGGTATAGCGGTTTTCTTTATGACAAAACATTTTTGAGGGAAGATTAAATACAAAAATAGACATTAAAGCTCAAATAACACATTCAATATAGCTGTCAGTTAAGTTGAAGAGTTGAGACGGAAATTATTATTCTCGTATTCAAACGGGTCGACCACGTGTGAATTCTCATCTGCAGGTGCTGCTGCCGCGACACTGGTAAATGAGCCAGAATAATTGAATTATAATTATTACTATTACGGTCCGAAATAAAAGATACGGCCTTTAAATATTTTCAACCATATCAGTAACAATTTAATTATAAATTTCATGGTCACAGCCAGTAAGCAAGGTCGTTCTTTCTTATGTTAGATAATTTTATAATGGTGATAATTTTTGTAATTACTATAATAATACAGGTATTTGGATGTTTTCAAATTCATTAGATTTTTTTGCAATAACAACAGTTATATAAATAATTTTGCGTTTATAGTTAAAACTATAGTTGGCCAGTTCGTCTTTACCCGAATTTTTTACTTATTGATCATCCCCTTTTTGTAGCCGCGTGATAATTGATGGGTTATGTTAGTCGTCGGGATGTAGTGAACAAATTTCTCAAATCGATCCATAACTAACAGTAAAACAGCATGCGGACGACTTTGAACTATTAATAAAAATCATCCTTTTTATACAGAGTACCTAATGACATTTTTGGGGTTATTCTCATACTGACAAAAGTGTATATTGGTAGGTATAGTGCGAGATCCGGTATTAGAAATATATCCTCATCTGTTATTTGATGATGACAAAGATTATATGTTAGATAATGTATATAATCGCACATGGGTTGCCTAGCTAAACCGCGTACCGATGCTGTTAAATTAAATAAATTATAATTAACTTTGTTGGATCAACTTCCCCGACTTGTTAATCATAAAAATCGAGTCTAAAATGAGAGAATATGACACAAATAAACTCAAAATACACAGAACACAACTATTTACAAGGTATATTTATGTGGATTATCTATATTTATGTATAGAAACAATGGTATATTCTAATTCCTTGTGTCATATTTTCTCATTTTAGGCTCGATTTTTATGATTAACAAATCGGAGAAGTAACTAAGTTGATCCAAAAAAGTTAATTAGAATTTGTTTAGTTTGACAGCATGGGTACGCGATTTATCTATCTTTGTCATCATCAAATAACAAATGAGGGTATATATTTCTAATACCGGATCCTAGACTAGGAAGTAAAAAGCTTCCCTTATCTGAGCCAACGATTATTACAAAATTTATTGATAATAATTAGTACCGTAAGTAACTTCCTCACAGAGTTTTCTAGTGAACCTGCAACGGGGAGCGAAATGCCACTTAATAATTAATATTAATAGATACTTTACCAGCATCAAAGTTGTCTTTGAGTCTCTTCCATTGCCTGGCGTGGTGGACGGAGTAAGCTGCCGCGACTACAAAAAACAAAATGCAAGCGCAGACGGCCAGCGCCAGGACGATCGCTTGCCAATCCCACACAATCTCCTCGACGTCTGTGAATGGAGCGTCGGGCGGTGGCACGGGTCCGTCGTTCCACGTCAATCGTTCGGCGGCATTAATGAATGTCGTTTCTGTGCTCGTTTGTGAATGAATTCCGTCGTCGTCCGATTTGGCGAAATGCCACGCCATCCGCGGGCCGCCGCTGCCACCAACTGTCGTTTGTATCGTCGTCGTCGTCGTCTCGTGACGCCATGCGTGTTTGTTGTCGCCTCGATGATGGTGACGGTTTTTGTTGTGTCGAGTGTGCAACCACGACCAATCGATTTGCAGTTTGGTGATCGGACCGCATTCGGCGTCGCGATCGAAACCGCACGGACGTATCAGAAACAATTGTTTGCCGAGATCGGCACTGCAATTGGTACAGTCGACGCAGGAATCTCGAGCACTGTCCCAGTACTGTTTGCCCTGTTTACACTGGAACGCTAGCGTTGCACCCGCCGTTACGCTGAACACGATCGCCAGCGTGATAAATGCGTGTCGGAAACACACCTGCATCACCTGTAACAAAACAACGAATACGATCAGAAACGAGTCACTATCGAGATATTGGACACTAGGAGCCGTATTCATAAAGACTCAATGATTATTGAATCGTTAACTGTTATTGAGCCAATAAGGAAAGTTGGTATTCATGAAGCAGAATTGTCCAATATTGACTCGTTAAGATTTGTGTCCTTATTATAAACTGTAAATTGTGGATATCAGATAACATGAAATATCCTTAAATATTTCATCTTTTACACGTTGATGAAACCAAAACAATAATCAAATCTTTTATATTATACAATAAATAAAATTTCCGGCTAATTTTTTAAACAATCCTTATAAAATTATTAATTCAGTAGATTACGGAGGTCGCCTCGTTCCGTTGGATATAGTGCGGGGATAACGTAATCCGGCGGACCTGTCAGTTGATTGCGCGGCAACGGCTATTATTTATAAACTTTAATTGATATTGTTTGCAATAAATTGAATTTTTATGATAAGAAATTTGCGTAGTCCTAGTAATAAATGACATATTTTTTATATTGTCATATGCCAGCTAACATCACTGCAGCGCTTATGCTGATTGGTAAGATGAAACGAGGCAGCCCTGCTTGGAACCCTTAAATTTTTAAAGAACTACCTGATAAGCCATTCAAAGTCTGAATGGAGACAGTCTTTATATAAATTATCATTGCTAGGTGGGAAGCGGCAGAGAAAATCGTAATATCATCTCTACCTCCGTCTGGAGTCTGACCCCCTGGTACTTTCGGAATGTGAATTCAACTCTTGCTCTACTGGGTTGTTCGTTGAAAATACAATTTTTTAATAAACGTTGTTGCTAAAGGTGCACGGAAGAGGAAGTTGAAGAATAGGTCTCCCGACTCTCCCGAGTTCCGATGTAATCCATTCCTGACAGATAACTAGGACTATAACGCCACGTTCGTTCCTCATCGTGCAATCTGTCAGGATAGCGTCGCTTATATTAAATTCCTCTATATTATGTTCCACCTATATCTGTATAACATCTTCACTCGGCAGGGCCGTAGTCACGATCCAGGAAAGTTTCGAAGAAAAAACTTGCTCACTGGTATTAAAGTTTGCGTTACCACGAAGACCTAGCTTCCTATGCTTGCTGTGTTTCAAGACGGACCGTTTTCTAGCGTTGTTATCACTACCTGCACTATAATACTAGTATTATACTCGCCACGGATCTAAAAGGTTGTGACTCCCACCACCTCCCAGCTACCTGCACGGAACGTGCGCTCGACGGTGATTGGCCGTGATCGCTCGTTGCCTTTGTCACTTATCGCTTTCCTGCTTTAAAGTACAGTCGAGTACGCTATTAGCAAGTTGTTATTGTTATTTTAGTTTTGTTGAGTTGCGAGTTTGTAGTTTTTCAACAGATTGTACAAGCGCAAGTCCGCATTCGCATCTAGCTTCCGAGCCTTTTAGATTCGTGGCGCGTACGGTATTCGTACATTGCGCCTCGTTCGTTACATTTTCAATCTCAAGAATTAATTTTACCATACCGGCAAAAGAAGTTTAACTTCAAAAAGTAAGTGTCTGTAATTTGAACACAAAAGGACACACGAACCCTGCGCGTTATCGTCGTCTCCGCTTCACGTGAATTTTGAGTAAAGTATTGTTATATAAAAATATTATAAAACATTTAAGTGAAAGCCTTTGTGTTGGGTAACGCTAAACGGAAATGTAAACACTATACAGTAATACCAACGTAACTATGTAAAGCTTTACTTCAGAGTAAAGGCCGCTGCTCACGAGGCTAGAAACACTGCAGCTTGAACTTCTGCTGGCCGGTAGGCTGGGCACGAAGCTGGAAATGACGTGACTGCGGACTCGCCTGCTGGCTCACAAGATAGGTTTAAAATTAGAACAGGGTCTATTGTACACGCTTTATATTAACTTCACTTGTAATTTTGTAATTTGTATGTATGTATGTTGTTTGTAACCTTCTTTTGGACTACAGCAAGTGGTTTATTACTGTATTATAATATGCCAGCACTGTAACTACAGTGGTTAGCCGTGCGGTCTAAGGCACGGGTCTTCGCTGACGTCAACTCTCGGAATCACGGGTCGTGGGTTCTAATCCCGTCCACGCCGAAAAAAAATTGTTTTTTTTCAGCAAATTTTTGACAATAGATCGAATTAAAAAGTGTAAAATAAAAATAGTTTAAAAGAAACTAAAAAACACGCTTTATATCGAACTAAAAAGTAAAAAATAATTTTTTTAAAATATAAGCTTAAAACAATAATGAATAAAAAATACTATTATTATTGTGAAAAAAGCGTGGTGCGCTCGATGTACGAAAATGTGGAACAAAGCGCCCCACGCTTTTTTCACAATAATACTAGTATTTTTTATTCATTATTGTTTTAAGCTTATTTTAAAAAAAATATTTTTTACTTTTTAGTTCGATATAAAGCGTGTTTTTTAGTTTTTTTTAAACTATATTTATTTCTTGCCAGGTCCGCTGCTAGGTATGACCAAGAACCAATCAGGAAGCAGTATCTTGTCACGTGGATGACATGAACAAACGCCCACAAACAAACACTATGCCATAGTGTGTGCTCTGTTCAGAGACAATAAACATGCACTTTTGTTACCGCGCGCACCGAATCTACCTGCAGAGCAAGCTTGTAAAGACGTCTCGTGTGAAGCGAGCACATAATAGCAATCAAGAAAATCAGCGCTAGAAAACTAATAGGCGAACCTAGCGGCAAATTCAGCCTCGTGTACAGCGGACTTATCGTAGAATTGCCGCTGTAGTAAAGATATGAAGCTGTGTAGTGTTACCAACCGTAAGGAAAAGTCGTTGAATTATAGGGGATTTAAAATTGACTTTAGAGACTTTAGTTTCACGTTAGCCCCGTCATGTTTAAATGTTTTGTGTAGTTGAAGCTAGAAAGCTTCGTCTTACGTTATCTTATTTGTTCAATGGGAACACTAACAACAAATAATACACGTGAATAAATAAGCGCGCCGTCGCCGGAGCTAAACGTGTTTGCGAATCGACTGCGAAGGTTTCGCGCCCAAGATATTCTTATCGAGTTTAATATTCAGATTAGCGCGCTGATTTTAATACGACTTATATCTATGTATTATTTACGTATCATGCAATAATAATAATTGCGAATGCTATGTTTGTATCAGAATTTAAATAATATTAATTATTAAACCTATACATACAGGTGACTGATAATTGCTCGTATTCCTCTCGGGAGAAGAAACTATGACTAACTTGGAATGCAAATGTATGCTTTCACGGCCGGTGTTGATCCAAATCTTCTTGGTTTCCGGGCTTGTATGCCGTGGTTCATTGGTATTTTTACCTGACGTTTCGTTTACAACTGCGGTAGACATCATCTGAATGGAACGACCAATCACACATAAGAGCATATACTACGACCGAGTAGAGAACACGAGCACGCTGACTATAAAAAGACGGAAGTACCATACTTGTCGACACACTTAGCTCTGAGCAGCCCAGAAGAACACTTCGTCGCTATCACATCGCCTTTGATAATGTCTACCGCAGTTGTAGACGAAACGTCAGGTAGAAATACCAATGGACCACGTCATACAAGCCCGGAAACCAAGAAGATTTGGATAACTTGGAATGATTTAACCTCTATCACTTGGGGGTCGGAAATGCGTCATTTTCGAGAAAATCTACTTCGGTTTTCTTTTTATAAAAATCCGAATTTTGAGAGTTAAAAATAAAAAAAAAACATTCTCACTTTTTGGCCTGAATTTTTCCATGATTAAATCATTCCAAATTAGTCATAGTTTCTTCTCTCGAGAGGAATACGAGCAATTACCGGTCCTATTTTGCCTTGTTTGCCGTTATTTTTTGCAACATTTTTCATTGTTTAAGATAATGAGCAGAAATTAACCACCGTCACGGAAATAATTTAAATATCGATTAGTAATTTGTATTATTATTGTTACGCTTGACTGGATTCAATTATGCGGTTTATAAATAAAGCAATCGATTTCTAATATTGTGAACCCGACCACAGACTCGAATAATATTATGCTGTAACAATACAATAATAATGAAACTGTGCATCTGCGGTTAAAAAACAAAATCACTTATGTCAAATTTGTTGTAAAAATATTAAATTAAAAAAAAATGAAGGTGTCTTGTAAATTGTAGACGCTCAACAGCTGAGAGCATCAGCGTCTGTGTGTATTATAGAACCTGCCGGCTGTCGCCTGGCATACTCAAACCGACTGCAGGTACGAGCTTGGGTTCCTGGGCGCGCAGGCGCTGATTCCCAAAAAAAGTTGGATGCAAACTGCATTTCAATGTAAATAAAAAATATATTAATGACTAGCGGTCCCGCCCGGTTTCACCCGGGTGTAAAAGAACGAATGGGTGGGGAGGGAAATGAGTACGCACATTCATCTTCATTTACAGAGATGAATGTTGTGTATGATGATCGGAGGTACCGTTCAAAAGTTTTTGTCGAACGGACAAATTTTGAGTTACATTTTGCAATATTTTTCATTGATGCTCCGCTCCTATTGGTCGTAGCGTGATATTATATAGCCCATAGCGTTCTTCAATAAATGGGCTATCCAACAAAAAAAAATTCAATTCGAACCAGTAGTTCCTGAGATTAGCGCGTTCAACCAAACAAACAAACAAACTCTTCAGCTTTATATATTAGTATAGATAAGAGCTGTAACAAACCGTATGTATTCGTTATTGAGTAAAGGGTACATCGTCTTACTCGAAGTAACGAATCGTTACTTACAAATTTATTTCGTTACTCGCATCTGTCGTATCCATGTCAGTTCGACTCGTTTGATGCGGTTATACGTTATACGAACGAAGTCATACCGTATCACGTATGCGACGCGCCTCAATGCGATAGTACATGCTTGATGCAGTTAGTACACGATTGTATGTCGTATGAAAAGTAACGAGTAACGTAACGATACAAAAGTAACGGGTACTGGTTCTTTAAGTAACGAATACATACGGGTACACAATTTCTCGTTACTTTTACAGCTCTAGTATAGATATAGATTCCCATATATCTACCATATCAACAAAACTCACGTATGGTGCGTCTAAAAATGCGATACGTTCAACATAAGCGTTTTTGCCTTTAGACCATAGATTTTGAAGCTGTCACTGACGTTGTCACGTTGTTCAGCAATTATTAGCACACAAGGCCACATTTTAGAACCGTATTCTTATTCGATTTATCGCTTGTCTTGGGTTGTAGTCGAAATATCGTAAATCTGCTCATGTTTTCATGCGTTTTGCAAATCTGCAACTTTTTAAGACACTAAACGATTTTTGGCCCGTTTTATATTAACCGAACTTATAGAAAAAGTCAAGCTGAATCGATTCCGACAATCTGCAATCTTCTATCACTTTTTGTTTCAGAGATATGAGCGTTTATTTATATTATTTAGGAACAACTTAAAAACGCCGTAGCTTCTAAAACGACGAACTATACAGGTGTGGGAGTGGTCGGAATCGATTCAGCGTGATTTTTTCTATAAGAATAACCTCAGTTGTAAGTCGTTTGTGAACAATATCTAACAGATTTCTCGGTTTTTTTAAAAACGGTAAAAGTAAGAAGGGGGGACCCTTCTTACAAAAATGAAAATTTTTGAAAAATAAATTCGCTTGATATTGTGCATACTTATAGAAAAAGTCACTCTGAATCGATTCTGACCATCCGCAACCATGTATCTCTTTTAGTTTTCGAGATATAGCCCATTTTAACTGTTTAAATTTTTATACACTTTAAATCGTCATAGCGTCTAAACTAATAGAGATACGAATTTGCGCTTAGGCCTAATCGATTCATAGCGTACTTTTTTCTATAAGACACGGCATTATTAAGCATATCTAAATTTTTTTCATATTTCTCCAAATATCGTAAATATTCTTATGTTTAGATGCGGTTTGCAAATCTGCAACTTTTTGACACCAAACAAATTTTGAGATACATCTTGCAACATTTTTCATTTTCCAATTGGTCGTAGCGTGATATTATATAGCCTATAGTCTTCCTCGATAAATGAGCTATCCAACAAAAAAAAAATTTTTTTAATTCGAACCAGTAGTTTCTGAGATTAGCGCGTTCAACCAAATAAACAAACTCTTCAGCTTTATATATTAGTATAGATATAGATTAGTTACGCCTATGCAAAAGCAACACAATTTCATCTTTTACTTGGAACCAAGGTCACGAATCCGTCGGTAGACTCATACTGCCTCCGAGTTTTGTTTGTGCGTGTGACTATACCTTTATATTTTAGAAGGATACGTCGTATACAAACAGCGTGTTACAGCGCGCCTGTGTAGTGTACTTTGGTATAATATTATAATCGTGTATTATATTCTCTTACGACTACGTAACATCGACTTGCGGCTAAATTAGTCTTCCGTATAATTAAACTAATTAAGCAGGTGTATTAATTATTATGATCCAGCTGCTCTTTATTAGCTATTATTAATAACAAAGTACAATTTTTTGTCGATTAGAGGAAGAGTTTCGTCCGTATAGCAACGCTTTATTTTTTATTAGTGACCTTCAAAATTCTTGGAAAATAAGATGGCATTTTGATAAATTTAATTTGTCGGAGAAGATTTTTCATAGTAAAAATAACATCTATAATATAATTTAATCACATTTTAGCACGGAATCTACATGATTTTTTTTAATAAGATGATCTAAAAAATTACTTCGCAATAAATTCCGGGGTCGGAGAAGGTTTGCGTTAAGTAAATTTCTGTTACATCAGTATAGTAGTTAATACGTGTACACTTTTATATGTCGCTAATTTATTCCATAGTCTTTGGCTGAACTTAATTTAGGAAGATTTATGTAGGTATATAATATAACGCCTAAAAAGAGAAAAACAATAAGTGTTGAATGCTGGGGGGGGGGGGGGGTGATAAATCGCACTTTAAAAACAAGTAATTTATTTTGTTGCTCAAAATGGATATTAAAAGGAAGTGTATTTAAAGAGAATTAACGAGCCAGCTACGTTTTGCATTTTATCATTTTGTAAAACGATATTTTTTATCATATATTAAGAAAAACCCCATTTTCACTCCATTCTTCTGTACTACCGTAATAGTGATGGGTCCACATGACTCTATTGGGAGCTGGCTCCGTGCGCTCCGCTCACTAAAAAGAGTCGCTCAGAGGGAGTAGTTCAAAGGAGCGACACTCAGTGGCGGATCCAGGATTACTGCAAGGGGGGGTCTTGAAAAATTTTTACTCCTTTTGCGGAGATTTCATGAAAAACATGAAACGCTTTTTTTTATCGCGCAGTAAGATTTTAATTTGGGATTTTTGATTCTCTGGAAGGGGGGGGGGTTGGACCCGAAAACCCCCCCGTGGATCCGCCAC
Organism: Xanthostigma xanthostigma; assembly: GCA_963575645.1. NCBI lineage: Eukaryota > Metazoa > Arthropoda > Insecta > Raphidioptera > Raphidiidae > Xanthostigma > Xanthostigma xanthostigma. The sequence continues at coordinate 17,270,696 of OY754473.1, read as the reverse complement.
TGGCGACACTAGACAGTACGCACTACTGCAAAGGTGTGAACTGTCATCATGCCATGCTCAGGAGTCACGTAGCATTGCACAGCACAATACACACTCAGCTCTGAGCTCATTTTAATACGATTCTGATCTTATATTATTCGCATTTCGGATGAACTATAAAGTATAATAAAAGCTTAACAATAATAATGTTTATTGTTACAATATTATATCTTTGTCAACGACGTCAATGTAAATGAAAAGTCACTTAGTACTATTACACTTACAGTGTGTTATTCAACATTAAATGACTCAGCAAAGATAACTCCGTACGTGCAAAATTCACTAGTGCCTCTATGGCCTGTGCTGTGTGTGCTCTGTAAATGTGCGAATGCAACAATACAGAACAACTCAGCACAGAGCAATGGCGCTCGGAATGAGCCATTCACAAAAAAAGAGCGTCTCGCTCCGCTCCGAGAAAGGAGTCGTTCATTATGAACGACTCGCTCAGGAGCGACACATCACTATACCGTAAGCAAACCATACAAACGATCAAAATAAAAAGGATATTAAAAAAAAAACGGATAACACAAAGCAAGCTTTCAATCTGAAAAGAAGTCGATAAAACTTATATTAAAGTTTTGATATCTATAGATAAATAGTAGCGCGAAAACACTACAAAAAATAGTATCTTTTTATCCAACTACTTTTCATGATAGGAAGCTTTGTTTAGTAGTTTTTTTCTTTTATTACACTTTTATTTTTTAACCGACGAAAAACAAAAACGGAGGAGGTTCTCAAGTCGACGCGTATATTTTTTTTTTTTTATTTTTTTTTTTTTTTTATGTATGACCACGCATAACTTTTTACAGAGTAGTCCGATTTTGATAAATATTTTTTTGTTTGAAAGGGTATACCCCGAAGTTGGTCCCATATAAATTTGGTAAAAAAATTCCAACCCTAAGGGTAGGAAAACAGGGGATGATTGATTGTTCACTCACTGATTGTAATGTATGACCACACATAACTTTTTACAGAGTAGTCCGATTTTGATAATTATTTTTCTGTTTGAAAGGGTATACCCCGAAGTTGGTCCCATATAAATTTGGTAAAAAAATTCCAACCCTAAGGGTAGGAAAACAGGGGATGATTGATTGTTTACTCACTGATTGTAATGTATGACCACACATAACCTTTTACAGAGTAGTCCGATTTTGATAATTATTTTTTTATTGGATAGGGTATACCTCGAGGTTGGTCTCATATAAATTTGGAAAAAAAATTCCTACCCTAAGGGTGCTAAAATAGGGGTGATTTATTGTTCACTCACAGATTTTCATGCTGAGTTGTGTATTACAATTATAAATTATATAGCCACAAAAAATTATAAAATAAAAACTTTTTAACAAAAAAATTAAACCGCCGAAAAACTGAAAAGCAAAAAATAATAAATCTTTTTATTTAACTAAGTTCTATGTAAGTAGTTGAACGTCTGTGACAATCTAGTATATCTAAGTAATTTTGAGTCGGCGTCAAACAACCAATGAACAAAGATCACTAAAAGAAATAACCAAATCAAATTAGAGAACTCTCGTGAACTCTCAGAGATTTCCGGCGAAGGATTGTTGACGCCGACTCAAAATTACTTAGATATACTAGATTGTCACAGACGTTCAACTACTTAAATAGAACTTAGTTAAATAAAAAGATTTATTATTTTTTGCTTTTCAGTTTTTCGGCGGTTTAATTTTTTTGTTAAAAAGTTTTTATTACTTTTCTGTTATTAATGGTATTGAGATTTGACACGAAACGATACGGCATCTGGGGACAGAAATATAAACCATTAACACATTGCGTTTTACAAGCTGTTAGTATTACTATATCTATGAAAAAAATGGCGGATTCGACATTACATTTGGTTTAAACTCCGCCTATATATGTCAAAATCACAATTTTTAATAAATATTTAAAAAATCAATTTTTGAATTGAAAAAAATGGTGTCTACCGCGTCTAGCGGAAAAATCGGGATCCTCTTACTCTTTCAATACTCTATAGGTATGTCTAAACATTTTTTAATATATCTGACATAAGACATAGTTAATTTAACAATAAAACTGTCAACACTCACTACTAAAAAAATAATGTAGGTACTGCCATTATATTGTTGCTGAGTGCAAAATATATCAATACATCTGTCATCGATTACATTATTGTTTGTATTAACTGTTTGTGTCTTACGTTTATTTCTAACTCTGAAAGAAAAAAAAACTTCTCAGAACTGTTGACTTGATTTTTGGCAAGTCAAATATAGATACAGTGTAAACTCTATATAGCGAAATTGAAGGGACCGGGTATTTTATTACGTTATAAAGGGTCTTCGTTAAACGGAGAGTAAAAGAAAACAATATAATTTTACGAATAAGCGGTTTCAATTTTGACTAAATTAAGTGAAAAAAAATACATAACAAAATTATAATCTGTTAACTTTGTTTGTCGTTTTTTACATTTTTGACGTGATAACGTCTATAAATTGATGAAACACCGGCTGCACGCACGAAAAAGTGTCATGTTCCGCCCGAGCCTGAGCGTGCAAGCGAGAGCGCGGTATATAAGCGATAGAGAGGCACGATCGGCCCAAGCGTCGGCTTGTACGCATTTCTCTCTCTTCTCGCGTGACGTCAGAGAGTTCATCAATGTTTCTTTATGACGTTATCACGTAAAACTATCGTCCATAAACCGACTTTACAGACAACCAATTTTGTTTTTTACAAAAAACGTTCTGAAAATCCCATTGTTGGGATTTAAATAGTGACGTATTGTTTCGCTATTGAGAGTGGTTGTTATACTATATAAAGTGTTTCAATATATGTAAACCAAACAAACCTTATATAGCAATTTGTATGTTTTAAGGAGTTTTTCTTTAAATAGAAGTTCGCTATAATTATAGAGTTTACACTGTATTTTGTTCTAAGAAGATGGGGTATTTTGGGCATACATAATATTAATAACTGACTGAATTTGCTCGATAACAGATTTTTCTGAGCGTTTAAGCCAAGTAAATCTGTTTACATGTCTCAATTATTCAATTGACGAAGATACGTCAGACCAGCGAACATTATTCAATAAAAAGTAATAATATGAACACGTTGACGGAGGAGGTTGTGGTCATTATAAATTATACATAGCACGAGCAAAAGAAAAATAGACCTATAACCGGGCGAAATACAAATTGACATGTTTATTCTACTGTGGGCGCTGCGCATGCTTCGCACTCACTTGGCCACGATTGGTCCGGGTCCCTACTTTGATTCTATAGATTTTGGTTTCTGTATTGTTTAGCAGACAGAGGGTTTAATTCAGCTTTCAACTTCTTAACCTCACTTAATGTAGTAAGCTAATTATGTTTCGACATAAAATTATGTTTCAAAAGCCTCCAATAGGCGAACTGGTTGAGCCTCGAATTCATCTTGCATTTTTACTTAATTATTACACTGAATATCCCACAATTATATTAATTATAACATTCAGGAGAACAATTCAATAGATAGGTAGGTACATAAACAAGAACATAACCCTACTTTTGTTCGGGTTCGGACGTTGGTTGAATAAAACAAGCAGAACTAGTACTGTCCGTTCAAAAATGGACAGAACTAGTTTTGACCAATTGAAAATGCGCAAAACTAATTTTGCTCATTTTGTAATACCTACTCAATTCCCGTTTAAATGTAAGATTTCGGGTTTGGGCAATATTCGTTGGTCAAAACTAGTTTTGCGCATTTTTTTCGGTCATTAACCGAATTCGGGTATAGACCGTAACACATACACCGGGGTTCTCTATGAACGTTTTTTTTTAGTCTAAACTCTAACTATACCTTATAGAGAATAAAAAGCGGTGATGTTTTTTTTATATATATACGGGTGCTCCGCTGATGTACATACATAATGTAATGGTGTACGGGTGTTGACTGAAACTATTTAAAGAATGTTTCAAACACGAGCCAAATATCTGTATTTGTAGGTGCTGTTCGTTTCTCTTAAATATACAGTGTCTTAGTTCTGTGATGTATTTACAACTCATGTAATTTTTAACACAAACTATTCTCAACTGATTTTCAAGTTTTTAGTCTCTATTTCTCACGCCAAGTGTGACAACGTTTAATCTGTATTAGTGATGTAGCGAATGTCAATTTTTAAAGTAAAGGCTAATAAAAGATATACGGTGTATATAGAGAACTTCTATTTAACGATAAACTCCTTAAAACGTAGATATTGCTAAGGTTTGTTCGGTTTACATTGTTATTTGTTACACTTATATTGAAACACTATATATGACGTAACAATCACTCTCAATAGCGAAACAATATGGCATTATTTACACCTCAACAATGGGATTCTTAGAAATGTGTTTACTTGTTTGTTGTAAAAAGATACAATTAAAATTAAATACTGGTATAGTAAACAACGACAAACAAAGCTAACAGATTATAATTTTGTTATGTAATTTTTTTTCGCTTAATTTAGTCAAAATTAAATTAACTTTTTTGTCAAATTATACTGTTTATTATTATTATTTTTTAAAAAAGGAGTAAAAAAAGCTTTAAAAATGGTAAGAAATTATTATTTTTTGCGTTATGAAATAATATTTTCACATTAAAAAATATATGATTTTTTCTGATATTAATGTTCGCAAAATATTTTTTGCGAATGCGAATGTCGAAAAATATGCGAATATTCGTTACATCACTAGTCTGTATTTGCCTCAAATACTTAAACGTGAATTTTAAAATTCATTCCCAAAACGTGAATTTTAAAATTCGTTCCCAATCTATTCGAAACAGTATTTATAACATAACTGCATAGTAAAATAATGTATTACAGTATAATATGGCAACCATATGTCAAGTTGCTTGCTTACGTTCTTTGAAGAAGGGTCTTTCATCATCACCCAGTCACCAAAACTGCCCCGCTTGTGAGTGACCTAGCCACCAGACCAGGCACTCCGCGCTCAATCCCTTTCTTTCTTTAGATAACATCTGTGTCCCCAAGGCAAAACCGTTGCAGTCGATTTTTAACCGACTTCAAAAAAAGGAAGCTATTCGACGCGTATGTGTCTCTATTTTCAGATATATAGATTTTTAACGTGTCAATTTTATACAAACTAATCATCTATATAAATAAAAATGCTCGTTTGTTCATAAATCTTATATCTCCGAAAGTTCTTCACCGATTGTTTTGAAATTCTTGACACCACGCTGCATTCAAAGTCTTAACCAGAAACTTAGCAATTAACTGGATTATTCAAAACAACTTTTTAACCCTCTACAGTCTAGTGGGTGTGCGTAATATGTCTGCAAAGTTTCGGGTCGATCGGATATTTGGATTACAACATTTGACTCTAATTACTAGCAAGTGAAAGTAAAAAAGTCCTTAAGGTAGTACGAGCACCAAGGCAACTATAAATAAAAGACTTGATTTTTTTTATATTTCGGTAGATGGATGATATGTTTTCATTGATTTCTCCAAAACTAGTCGGTTGAAATTAAAAAAAAACTATTCAAATTAAAGTTAAAACCTTAATAAAATATTGAAAAGAAAAAAAAACCGTAATTAAAAATATATTTAATTTTTTTAATTAAATATCTTTTTAATTAGTCGGGCACAACGGGTTTTTTTTGTTTTCAATAATTTATTAAGGTTTTCACTTTAACTTAAATAGTTTTTTTTTAATTTCCACCGACTAGTTTTGGAGAAATCAATGAAAACATATCATCCATCTACCGTTTTACCATAAAGCCAATGTTAAATATGCCTACTTTTGAAGTCATTTATTTATTTAAATAATCGGGCAGCCCCCCAAAAATTTTCAGAATTGGTTTAGACTTAGTCCAACTTCATATGAAAAAAAATAAGCCTTTTATTTAAAATTGCCTTGGTGCTCGTACTACCTTAAAAATACTTAAGCCAGTTTGTCTTTTGACCATGTAGTAATATTTTTATACGTGACCGTTTTTATTTTTTCAAATTTCTGTTATCTAAATATTATTCTGTTTGCGTTTCACTTAATTATGTGGAAACGAGATGGTATATTTTTAGTAACCCGACGTCAGCAATTTCTCCGCAAGAAACAAAAATGAAGTACTTATCTCTGTTAAGCTGGAAGGACACGCTTATTATTAGAAATGCATTTGTGTATGAAAACCACTAAAATGTATTTTAAAAATAGACCACTGGTCTAACAAGATTTAATTGAAATTGGATGTGCATTTTTTGAAATATTTACGTATGTCAAAGTCATTTGATTTAAGTGGATATTTCATAATATCTATTAAAGCGTTTCATGAAATAGCTAGTTAGGTCCTATGGCCGCCTCTTTGTAAATTAAGCTTTATACCATATATAGTGGTCCGGCTTCGTCCGAATTTGTAGATTAGTCTCCATAAAAAGGCTTTTATTTTAACGCGATAATATAAATAGCCTTTGTCCATCCTGAAGGCTCATTCTAAATAATTGTGAAAGAATTTTTCAAATAGGTGCAGTGGTTCCGGAGATTACCACACAAACTCATAAAATCCGCACTCTCTCTTTGTATAAATTAAATCTTTTATCGAGAAAACAACAGTTAAAAAAATTTGAAAAGAAGTTTGACCCTGCAGGCCGTCCCTGTAACTTCCCGCTATTTTCGAGTTCAAAACGCTCAAAATAATATAAAATATAGCAAGAAGTTTATTTTTTAGCTCTTCGAGCTCAAAAAAAAAAAACACTTTGTTACGAAATTTTCGTTCACTATATCTCATGAACAAATGAACCGATTTCGATGCGATTTGCGGCAGTCGACTCAATTTTTTATCCTAAAAAAGTAATTTATTACAGAAAAATCGATCTCATAGGAATTTTACGAGCAATTTAAAAAAAACACTTTTTTACAAAGTTTTCGTTCACGATATCTCGTGAACAAATGAGCCGATTTTGATGCGGTTTGCGTCGATCGACGCAGTTTTTTTAACCTAAGAAAGTAAATTATTACAAAAAAATAGATTTGATAAGAATTTTACGAGTAATTATAAAAAATTACTTTTATCCTAATTTTTCGTTCACGTTATCTCATGAACAAATGAACCAATTTTGATCTGGTTTGCGGCGATCGACGCAGTTTTTTTAACCTAAGAAAGTAAATTATTACAAAAAAATCTGTTTAATAAGAATTTTACGAGTACCTAATTATAAAAAAAAAAATTTCTCCTAATTTTTCGTTCACGTTATCTTATGAACAAATGAACCAATTTTGATCTGGTTTGCGGCGATCGACGCAGTTTTTTTAGCCTAAGAAAGTAATTTATTACAAAAAAATCGATCTGATAACAATTTTAAGAATCATTTTAAAAAAACACTTTTTTACGATTTTTTCGTTCACGGTATCTCGTGAACAAATGAACCGATTTTGATGCGGTTTGCGGAAATCGACGCAGTTTGTTAAGGAGAAGAGCTGATTAGATTTTGGAATTATTCGGTTTAGTAGTTTAGAAAATATTTTACAAAAACAAATTTTAAAAAGTTTTTGAAACTTGTTTTTTTAAGATTTCTCAAAATTTTTTGGGCCGAATCGTTTCAAATTTTCAGGAAGTCTAAGTTCACCAAGATCACGTCCGATGCCGCAAACCGCGTTTCAGTCGGACACTCCGTTCAAAAGATATAAAAGGTTTACATACATACATACACACACACACACACCCCCCCCCCACACACACACACACACACACACACACACAGCCCTACGGACATCATCGCCAAAATAGTTTTAATAGCTTCCTAGGACCTCAAAACGTCGAGATCTGGCGAAAACTCGATTTTCGAAAATCGGGGTGAAACCAATAACTTCCCGATTTTTGAAAAAAAAAAAATTTTTTTTTTTTTTTAAAAGCGGGAAGTTAAAAATATTAGATTCTTGAGGGTGTAAATATTTTTCCGGACTATGCCACTGAACCGGATGATTGTTACAAGTAATCACCACGCTCATTTGTTAAATAGAAAACTCGAAAGGACTTTACGAGACGAGACAACAGAATTCGCCTTAACCTACAAAAAATAATCTTCTTGTTTTTAAGTTTGTTCAAAAACGACATTGCCATTAAATAGATAGACACATTATAAATTATAGACGCTCAACAGTTGAGTTCATCAACGTCTATGTGTGTATAAGAGAATCTGCCGGCCGACATACACAAGCCGACTGGTACGAGCTCGGGTTTCTGAAAGCGCTGATTCCCCAAAAAACGTTGCAATGTTGAAACGATTAGCTTCGGACTTTTTCGGATAAGCTCACGTAATCGTCTCGTAATATAATTTAAAATAAATTTTAATAAAATTAATAAACAATTTAAAATATTTATTTTGAATGTTTTATAATAAAATTGTTGTTAACAAGATATCTTAGAATGTACACACAGAAAATTTCTGATATGTTAATGTGATTGGAATTGACAAAGTGAAAAATAATCAATTAAACGACACATACAAAAAGAAATTTGGATCGGTAGATCACCAAGTACTCCAGTTTCTCCCTGATGTGGTTTAAAGGAAATATTTCAACACTTTTTCACAGCTTATTTTAATACATTCTATTTCAACCTTTTAAAACCTACCGCCTTTTTTCAGACAAAAAACATATTTTTTTCTTTATTTCACTGCGTCGTTCAACATGCCAAAACCAAAATTGACACGCGCCGTGACAAAACAAATAGACAAGTACAGTAAATACCCAATTCTAATTATTACTTCTAAACTACGTACAATGTAATATAAAAGTTTTGAATCGTTACATAGCCCCCCCAGCGGTTCATACGAACAATTTTAGAATAAAGAAATGCATGGAGGATGAACCGCTTAAATAAATGAGAATTATGTACTACCTGGAATTTTACGAAGATTTACCACATTGAATAAAATACTAATCTTCGTTTACACGTACTATATAAAATATTAAAAAAAAAACATAAAAATTTCAAAACAATTAAAAAAAAATTAGTTAATGAATCTTTTCAACTGAAAACAATATAAAATGTTCGAAGAATTTTCAACTATAAAAAAAAACAATTGTGTTTATATTTACTGCAAAGTATAAAATAAAGATCTGTGCATTTAGATGTTCAAAGACAAAATTTATCTAAATTATATCACAATTTATGCACAGTCATAGCGCGTCATAGTAAAATTTAATTATGAACTATGACTGTCCATAATTCCGTTTTAAGTTCTTTATGCACCCGATAAGAATGCACATTTACACAAACAATTGACTATCTACTTAGTTACTGTTGTTGCAGGGCTTGTTGATTAGCGTAAAAGGGATTAGGCACTGCTGCGCCCGTATTAGGAGCGAAGTTTTGAGATTGCATCGTTTGTTGAACCGTCACAAATTGATTCTGAGGCGGCGAAACAAATGTCGATTGGTTTTGAAAAGCTTGCTGCGGTTGCGAGGAAGCTTGCAAGTTTGTCGGATAAACTGGAACTTGAAATGCTTGTTGCTGAACTTGAAAGCCAGGAATTGCCCCTGTCGGAGCGTAATTTGCTTGAAACGTGGTTTGTTGCATCGGAGCATTGCCGTATAATGCCAATATGCTATCTTCAGTTAATTTAGTCTCTTCTTTTTCGGTCGGAGTCGGTTGATTAAAGAAAATTTCTTCTTCGCTTTGAACTTTCGCGTTTTCGACACTGGATTTGTCGTCTTCTTTATCCCAATTTACTTTTGGCAGTGCCGGAGGCACCCATTCTCTGGCGATATACTATTTATGTTCATATTTCGCGCGCACAAATGACTCTAAACTAGAATCGTTCTGAGGACGCCGGAAATGGTCGGGCAAATTTACTTCGTAAACAGCCCAAACACGACTATTGTACATTTGTTGAGATAATATGTCCATGTATCCAGATTCACTGATTTTACTTTCAAAATATGAACGCCGAGATTTCTATGTATTCCTGCACATCGTATACATAAAAACATACCTATGTTCCACGATGCCCAACGAGGACCTTTTGTATCGCAATCGACACAATATTTATTATCCTCATCTCTTAACAAATCATTTACTTAGTACTTGCTGGTATTTGTCCTGAATTTGTTTTGCACGATCTTTTTTTTCACTTTTTGTAGTCATTTTAATAACTTAAATTTTATAATATATAAACACATTGATTTATAGTTAATTGATTGATATTGATTTAATAATAATTATTGATCCTATTTTTAAAATGTCCAAAATGTCACTTGGTGTTAGTCTGGATAATTTCCAAGGTCCAGTCTTTTTTCGGGCGCCAAATGAAACGATTAGCTTCGGACTTTTTCGGATAAGCTCACGTAATCGTCTCGTAATATAATTTAAAATAAATTTTAATAAAATTAATAAACAATTTAAAATATTTATTTTGAATGTTTTATTATAAAATTGTTTGAACAAGATATCTTAGAATGTACACACAGAAAATTTCTGATATCTTAATGTGATTGGGATTGACAAAGTGAAAAATAATCAATTAAACGACACATGCAAAAAGAAATTTGGATCGGTAGATCACCAAGTACTCCAGTTTCTCCCTGATGTGGTTTAAAGGAAATATTTCAACACTTTTTCACAGCTTATTTTAATACATTCTATTTCAACCTTTTAAAACCTACCGCCTTTTTTCAGACAAAAAACATATTTTTTTCTTTATTTCACTGCGTCGTTCAACATGCCAAAACCAAAATTGACACGCGCCGTGACAAAACAAATAGACAAGTACAGTAAATACCCAATTCTAATTATTACTTCTAAACTACGTACAATGTAATATAAAAGTTTTGAATCGTTACAATGTTTCCCCTGAAGGAATTGGCATGAAAAATGTACACTTCTTGCTGATATAGTATTTTTTTATTAAGTTTCTCAAAGAACAACTCACCATTTGACAGAAAAACTCCAAAATAACGAAACAACGAAATTTCAGCCGGCAAACAATTGAATATCGCTAAACAAAACAAATACCATTTGCACCGAAGCGATTACTAGCAGAGTTTAGAATATTTTTTTGTATTTTTCGTTGATGGTCTTTTTTTATGAACTTCCGTAACGTTTTTTCGGTCGTGATTAGGCGTGACGAGTAATTTCGTCGTTTTCTCGTGTCTGCGATTCTTTCGCTGGTTTATAAATGACTTTACGTAAACAAAGAGACATTAGCATAATGGTATAACGAAGCTGGGAGTCGTTATATCAATTCCTAGGGGGGGCGTAGCTCGCGTTGTTGAACTATGCGCTTGTATGGCAAAGACGCAGTCTATACCTACCTACATCTTTACAATTTACATATATAGCCGAGTCCCTATGTGCGTATGACTATGAACATTCTATTCTAGCAAATTATTAAATATAGTGTATATGTTACGGTTAATACAAGAAAGTAGTTTATTCGCGAATTAACCGGCTAATACCCGAATTAACCAACGTCAAGGATTGGTTAATTCGGGTAATTAGCCGATTAATTCGCGAATTAACTACTTTCTTGTATTAACCGTAACATATAGATCATAATACCTAACCTATAAATGTTGAGTATTATATTTACTATTTGCTCTTGTGAATTTATTTGTGTGTTCTTTATCCTTTCGTGAAGTGTATAGTTGTAAAACATTAAAGTTAGTAAAAGTTTTGTATGCAATAAAACATTATTTTGAGAAACTTTTTTTTTGACGTTTACACTAACGCCATCGGTCGGATTTTTACGTGAACGTTAAAATATTCATCAAAAAGAGCAAGGAGTATAAGTAACTCTTCTATCTGATATTTTGCTTGGTGAATTGAAAGTAAATTTTATTCTAACGAAAAAATTTGTTCCAAGATTAGTAACTCTATCTTTAATAGTGTTCGGTGAATATGGGCATTAGAAAAATATTTTTTTTAAATTGATTAAATGTGTCTATGGGCTATGTGCACGGAGGCGGAGTTACAAATTTTTCGATGCAAGCGTTTGTGGTGAGCACTAGGGGAAATTTCGAACTCCTATTTTCCGTATGTCAGTGAGCAATGTTTATTAAAAGTGAAAGTAGTTATAATTTTATAAAGTTTCTTAATTACAAAGAAAACATAGGAAAACTAAGCGATCTGGAAATGCTTGTTGTGTTCCGGGCTGTTGCGCTGATGGCGATTTAAGTAAAATAAAGACCATTGGCGCCCTGATTTGACGTTCCGCTGTCAGTGTAAACAAATTAACATCAGTTTTCCTTATAACATTTTTTTTTTGACACATCATGGCCAACTAAAGTTTTTGACTTATCACCTTAGAAACATGTCGCGATTTCCATAAAAAGTTAGTTCAATAATTCTCTATTACCCACTAGCGGCGCTAATAGGCTTCGTGCACACAGCCTATACAGAGAACTCGTGTATTTTCAACTTCTTGTTCATCCCCACTTCGTGGCAACCATAGACGAATCAGAACTCTTTTTACATATTTGACGCTTTAATAATGCTTTCCATTGGTTGCACAGCGTAAGAGACACTGCTTGAGAAGTAGGGACTACAGACTTAAATACATACGAAAACCAGTTGAAAATACATGAAATGAAAATAGACAATTATTGAAAATACGTTAGTCCGTTGTATAATACGCGCCACGAATCTAAAAGGTTCGGAAGTTAGATGCGAATGCAGGCTTGCGCTTGTACAGTCTGTTGAAAAACTACAAACTCGCAACTCAACAAAACTAACATAGCAATAACAACTTGACAATAGCGGACTCGACTGTACTTTAAAGCAGGAAAGCGACAAGTGACAAAGGCACCGAGCGATCACGGCCAATCACCGACGAACGCACGTTCCGTGCAGGTAGCTGGTAGGTGGTGGGAGTATCAACGGCTCTAAAATGTGCCTTTGCGACGCAGTTTGTGACTAACTTCTGAACCTTTTAGATCCGTGGCGCGTATTATACAAAACTCCTCTAGAAAGCGTTTCGTAAGAAGTAAGTAACTTTTAAATCGCATATATGTGCACATAATGCACTATATGTTTAAATTTAATATAAACTGCTTTATATTCTTATCCCCTATTCTTTATCATCTAAAAGCGAATTGTATGTAAACTGATTTTGAGTTCAAATATTACGCAATCTAGGTAAATTATATTCAAACGAAACGTTACCTTCGCTGAATTGAATACCAAATAAATAAAATACAGTGAACATACCATTATTACTTATACTTATTTATGGTCGAATGTAGACTGTTTTTGATGTGAAATATCTACTGGCGCGTTTGGATGGGAGTATAAACGTGCAAACGCCGTGACGCTCGACGCGTGTAAAACCCGCTGCACACGAGGCTAGAAACACTGCTTGGAGTTCTGCTGGCCGGTATAGGCTGTGTACTGGAAATGACGTCACTGCGGGCTCGCCTGCTAGCTCACAAGACTTTAAAATTTTTTTTAAATTAGAACAGGGGATATTTTCCTTGCAAGGTCCGCTGCTAGGTATGAGCAAGAACCAATCAGGAAGTAGTATCTTGTCAGATGGGTGACTTGAACAAATGCCCACAAACCAACAGGACGTCTTTCTGCACAGGGTCAGACAACATACACGTTTTGCTCTGTGTTTATATTTGAACTGTCACTGCGCGCGCACCAGATTTATTCACAAAACTAGCTTGAAAAGACGTCTCGTGTAAAGCAATCAAGAAAACCGGCGCTAGAAAACTAGTAGGCAAATCTAGCAGAGTTTCTAGCCTCGTGTTGCATTTAGTTACTAGAATTTCGTCAGATTACAGCGCGAAAATGCGTGTTAGTGCTTGCTGTCTGCTTTCGATTATAACACGGCTTTTATTGATAGCTTACTAGAATAGTCATTTGAGTGGCGCTGCTTGTAATTTAAAGTTGCATTTGGCAAACTTAAATTTATGTTTTGACATCTGCCAGGCGTAAACTGCAAATCGGCGATGCGATTTACAATTACAGATCGCTTTCTTTAATTTAAAGAAAACCGATGTGATTTATCATCATATAATAAATATTATCTATCAACGGCAGTCGTTTAATGGCTGCTTTTCTTTTTTTTTTTGTTCTTTTGTTATATCGATCGTCTATACTCGCTAAATTTGTCTTTAGTGAACTATATGCATGCTTATAACAACCCTTAAGTTTTTAACGATTTCAAAAAATGTATGTCAATATGTCTGTCTGTCTCCTGAACTGTTATAGTTTTGTCACATTTTTGTATATAAGAAAAGACGGAAACCCCGACCAAATTGTGTTTACCTGAAGCCAGTGAAGCACATCCATTGGAAGTTCAGTGCAAAAAAAACTTTATTGTGTTGTAAACCATTTTCAATCTATACTAATATATAAAGCTGAGGAGTTTGTTTGTTTGGTTGAACGTGCTGGCTCGAATTAAATTTTTTTTTGTTGGATAGCCCATTTATCGAGGAAGGCTATAGACTATATAATATCACACTACGACCAATAGGAGCGAAGCATCAATGAAAAATGTTATAACTCAAAATTTTTCCGTCCGACAAAAACTTTTAAACGGTACCTCCGATCATCATGAAATCTGGATACTACATTCAATCTGTAAATGAAGATGAACGTGCGTACTCATGTCCCTCCCACCATTCGTTCTTTTGCACCCGGGTGAAACCGGGCGGGACCGCTAGTAGATAATAAAATCTAAATGTTGTTGGATTCTCCTCGACAAAAAATAGTAAGATTATTTTATTTGTAAGTAACAAATAACGCTTAACGTAAATATGGTCGGAAGGTAAGTTAAATGCTAACTGCTTCGGGATCGATGTAAGTCTACCAAAAGGACCCTTAATTTAACATTTAGTCGGTTGCGAAGGTAAAGATTTAGTAGCCACGTTTTGATATTTATATCCAGTACAACTCAAAGGTTCATCCAGTGCTCTTTTAATATTTTATTAAGCTCTTTTATATCCACTGCCGAATATATATTATGTTCTCAACCTTGTTAGAAGCAGTATCGTGGTTATAAATTGCTACAGTATAACCTGTACAATTATTTTAGTCGAAATACATTCCATCCAGGGGCGGATGGGCCCACAGGCATTGCCGGATTTAATCATTAGGCAGAGTAGGGGCTCGTGCACGCACCAAGAAAAAAAAACTTTTCATTGAACGAAAATTTCCCAACAACAATATTAGTTTCTTTCGTTGTTTATTGTAATTTATTGCATTTAACAAGATAAAATTTAAAATAACTACGTCACGTCTCATTTCTCTTTCCTGACCCATCAAAAAACCTGGATCATCAATTATTATCTATAACCGATTCATTAAGTCCATTTCAATAAAGCTAACGAGTCAGGTAAGGCGATGCTGCAGCATCTAGTCAAAGTAACCATGTTGTTATACAATATCACATAAGACATTGAAGTAACAGGATGCCTGGAGCCGATCATCTGGATGTTACTCACATCCCTTCATCAACTTGAAAAGACCTGATTGCATTGCCTAGTGGCCCGGATAGGGTTAGTCCGGCCCTGCCCACAGGGATTTCGGAACTTTTCCTGGCAGATCGGGGCCGGCCGAAGCCGGTAGGCCGATTTCCGCCTATATTAGTTTATATCTTTTTTGTTTACTAGAATGATTTTGTTTTTATTTTTTGATAGATAATAATTCTAAGGTAACACGTCTTGGTTGTAATAGCTCTCGCAACCGTAAGCTATGATTTTTGTGTCGAAAGGTCACTTTGTACAGGGCGGCTGGTTTTTATACGATGTACGCCCATTATGACACGTTCGTTACATAGAAGAAAAGATGTTACTTCAAAAAGTCTCTTGATTTATATAATGGAGTTCCACGACAATTTAACTAATCTCTAAGAAATCCGTAAACGAAAAAGTTTAAAGTTTAGGAAACGCTGCCATAGGTCGCTTTCTGTGGTGCAGTTGAGCCTTAATGTGTTCCCCGTCCCTTTTCAAGTAATTTCTCCTCCCCAATTTAACAATTTACCCAAGCGTCTTTGTGTAATGATGTAACGCGTATATAGCTCCTATTCTAAAGTAGATATTGAATATTATGTAATGGGTTCTGCTTTCGAAGTAACTTTATTATAAAGTTGTTTGAACTTTTCAATAGACTTTAATGCATATGTTAGAAGCTTTCGTCAAATCTTATACGTCGTGTTTCCGGGGGGATTTTTGCAGTTGCTATTTTGAACGTGGTCCCATTTTATTTTAGCTGCAACGTTTAAACTTTCGTTGAAAGGAAAAGTTGTTACTTCTAAAAATAAACACTGGGAATTATTTCAATCCGTCCCACGCGCGATTAATTTTTAATTAATATTATTAATTACTCGCGTGACTGTTAAAACTCGCTCGCTCTCGTTTTACCACAATGTTACACTACGTCATAAAATAATATTGCACGCAATAGAAACGTGTAACCTACTATTTTATTACGAAATACGAACCTTATGATGAATTGTTAGTAGAAGTTTTGTTCCAAAAATATGTATTGAAGGAGCTTTATTTGGTTGAGGAACAATTGAAAAATAAGTTTTACCACAGTATCACTTGTTGCCGACGTTTCGAAAAATATATTTTCATTTTCACGGCCTCAATGCACTGGGTTCCTGAAGAAAAATATATTTTTCGAAACGTTGGCCACAAGCGATACTCTGGTACTTAAAGCTTATTTTGTTCCTCAGCTAAATAAATCTTTTTCAATAGTTATGATGAATATCAGACTCGAAAAATAATTATTCCTTATTATTTATTTTCTTTTCAATTCAAGTGCCCGAATCATATTTTTAGTATATTTTTTTTAATTGCACAGATGTAGGTACGTATTTTTTTCGTTTTATCTCAGACGCTTTGAAGTGCATGCAGTGTATATATAAGTAAATATAGACAACCTAATTTTCTAGGAATATATATGGTGTCTTTTTTTAATTCAAGTAATCCTTGACGGAGAAGAAATAATCTTCTTGAGGTTTTAATTACACCGCACTTTAATTATAAACACCTTCTCCTTTTTTAATTGAACTATTTTTGCTCAGAGTGTTTTATAAATTGAATTCTTGCATAAAAAGTATATACTTGAATTTATATTATAATAACACAAACAGAATATTTTTTACCATTCCAACCCACAAGTGGGGAATGGTACTAGTTTAGACTTTAGGTCAAAAATCACTTTTCAAAAATTTTATAATATTTTTCCGTTTTGAGGTCCCCTGAATCCAAAAAGTTTGATAAAACTCTGTGCGTCTGTTAGTCTGTGAACACGATACAGGTCAAACGGATGAGCTGATTGAAACCAAATTTTGGGAGAATGTTTGGTATGCAAATATGAAGATCCCTATTGTTTTTGGGGATAATCAGCGCATGCGCAGAAGAGATATTTGCTATAACGGTGTTTTTTTATAATAATGGTATACTTTTCATAACGGCTTATATTATATTTATTTTTTCTAGAAAGTTTCGTTAAAATTTTTTTTTCTAAACTTTATAGTTTCGGAAATATTTTGAAAATTAGAAAATCAGTCGGTCTTTTGTTTTATGGATTTTATTATAATCAAATGTCAACATTTTTGAAGTTGGAATGGTCCCGTCGCCCAATTGGCTGGAATTTTTAACACCTGATACTCCAAAATTGAAGTTTTTATGGTTACAATTCTGCGCTTGTGCTCATTCGATTCAGCGGACTTTTTTTAAAAAGGTCAAGTAAATTCAATCATATCCGTGACACTTTTATATTTTTCAACAAATTGAAAACATTGAAGTTTTTCTGTGTTTTCGGAAATCGGCAGCTTTTTGCGACACTAAGAGCCTTCCGATACAATTTGAATTTGTGAATTTTGACTACAGATTTATGACGCGGCGATCAAAAAAAAAACTTTGTTTACTATCAAAGACATTTGTCAGAGTCCTGAATGAAGAATTTTTTTCTGTGATTACTATCTCATAATTTCGAGCGAAACAAACCATAAATGGATTTTGGTCCCTATAATAATAAGTTGGCAACACCTGATACTGTGATCTTTATTAGGACAAGTTTATCTGTCGACAATGGTACCAGCCCAACACAATGGTCGTGCAGTGGCTACAATAAATAACTAGAGAAAGCTACGTACAGCGAGAATCTGAGAGATAATGGTTTTCTTGATTTTGAAAGATTACGAACTGACCTCAGTGTCATTAATTTTATACGAGCGCCTGTTTATCTCGCCCCGCCGGATGTCCCCTTTATAATTGATGAAGGGAACGATTCCTCCGGGAATAGCCCCTCCTCCCCCTCACACATACAAAGATCTGTACTGTGGAGATCTCTTGTTACCTAGCTAATCATTTTAATTAAGTTTTAATAAAAATTAATTACACGGATAAGTGGATCAGTTTGAACAAATTTGTAATACACAATATACAAGGAAAAACGGACAGGTCGGGCGTTTTTGTACAGTGCGCTTTTCCTCGTTACTACCGGCTTTCCCTGTAATTCTCTTTCTGAATTGAAGGTATAGAATAGTACTTCAGCATAAAGTAGTGTTGATCCAATAGAATGTTACGATGAAGGATTTTTTTGGTTGAGGATCATAAATAAATAAGCTTTACCAATATTACGCTAGTGGCCAACGTTTCGAAAAATTTATTTTCTACTTCAGGGCCTCAAGCTGGTCAAAAGGTGGTATTGGCCTGTAGCCTTCCTCGATAAATGGGCTATCCAACAATGAAAAAATTTCAATTCGAACCAGTATAGTTCCTGAGATTAGGGCGTTCAACCGAACAAACAAACATTCAAAAAAACAAACACTTCAGCTTTATATATTAGTATAGAGTATAGATGGCATCCCCACTAAATTATCTCGTTATAATACGCGCCACGAATCTAAAAGGCTCGGAAGTTAGATGCTAATGCGGGCTTGCGCTTGTACAGTCTGTTGAAAAACTACAAACTCGCAACTCAACAAAACTAAAATAACAATAACAATTTGACAATAGCGTACTCGACTGTACTTTAAAGCAGGAAAGCGACAAGTGACTAAGCCAACGAACGATCGCGGCCAATCACCGACGAGCGCACGTTCCGTGCAGGTAGCTGGGAGATGGTGGTGGTCTCAACGGCTCTAAAATGTGCCTTTTCGACGCTGTTTGTGACTAACTTCCGAACCTTTTAAAACCGTGGCGCGTATTATACTAAATATTTTGCGAATATATATAAAAAAAGATGCACGTTTGATTGCGTGACTCGAGGTACAGTCTGCGCGCCGGGACAACCTGAGTTCTAGAAAACAACAGACAGTCGGCAGCTGTGATTGCGCGCGCTATAATGTCTGTATTGTGTGTCTTAATGAACCGTTTATTTGTTCCAAACGTAATCAATCTATTTTTATACGCCTCGTCTGTTTATTGAATAGCACTTGTCTGTCGTTTAACGTAAATAACTAACACACACACACACACAATCCGATAGATTAATTCATTGTGCGTTGGGTCACTCACAGGTGTTTACAAAGTTCCGATCCGGGTCAACCCAAAAATACTGATGCCAGTTGTCCAGATATAATACGCGCCACGGATCTAAAAGGTTCGAAAGTTAGACACAAACAGCGTCGCAAAGGCACATTTTATAGAGCCGTTGAGGCTCCCACCACCTCCCAGCTACCTGCACGGGACGTGCGCTCGTCGGTGATTGGCCGTGATGCCTTTGTCACTTGTCGCTTTCCTGCTTTAAAGTACAGTCGAGTACGCTATTGTCAAGTTGTTATTGCTATTTTAGTTTTGTTGAGTTGCGAGTTTGTAGTTGTTCAACAGACTGTACAACCGCAAGCCCGCATTCGCATCTAACTTCCGAGTCTTTTAGATTCGTGGCGCGTTTTATATGCTTGAGCGAGTGAAAGAGCAACACCAAAAAGAAAAAAAACATTGTTAATAAATCTCTGATTATTCGTTGATATAAAGAATATCAAACAGTCGCCATTCTTTAATGATTTGTGAAAAACAGAGAACCTTTGTACTTAATACGATTCGCGCTTGCCTTGTTCGGCTGTGCTTTATTCAATTTTCACTTCGCCACAAGGATTTAGAAACAAATGGGATGTTGCACGAGCTTTGATGAAGTATGACGAAGTACTCCGGGGTTTAGTTGGTGACGCTTCAGGAGGAGGAGGAGGAGGAGTAGCAACTCAACAAGAAAAATAAACCGTATTTTTCTTGCCTCTAAATTGTGATGGGAATTGAGCTATCTATAATGCAAGTCACGCTCACAGCTCAGGAATTGCCGACATTGACACTGAATAAATTAGGAAAAAGCCGAAACTTTGCACATCTTGTTCTAAATAGAGTACGACCGAAGCTTCGGGTCACATTCGGCTTAAACCTTCGGAGACCAAATTAAGGTCAGGTTATGTCGAAGTCGAAAGTTGAAATTACTCATATATCTATTAATTAACTATATGAATCATTGCCTATCTGCTCAATGTGCAGTGAGTGAAGGCAACTAAGCGTATCGAAAATATATCTGCGTCTCTTTCTTCGATGTAATTCCCTGATTTCTCCGATGATAGGATTGGTTGATGTACTTGCATTCAATCTGAATAAAGTATCTCTGTTTCAAAAACTTTGTCTTTTTCTATGACGTTAACATGGGCGTACCCAGCTTTTGGCCCAGGAGGGGGCAAATTAGAAATTTCTTAAGCCGGGTCCCCCGTGCTTGTGTTTTCCTCCTGGATATTTTCTTTTTGACGTGATAACGTCTTATAAATTGATGAAACACCGGCTGCATGCACGAAAAAGTGTCACGTTCCGAAATGTGTCACGTTCCGCGCAAGATCGGCCCTAGTTTGACAGCTACTAAAATTTAGGTTATGTATTATTCGAGCGGAATACGCAAAACTATCGTCCGTAAACCGACTTTACAGACAACCAATTTTTGTCTGTTAGACTGTGTACAGGTCAAACGACTGAGCGAATCGCAACCAAATTTTGGTAAGATGTTTAACAAGTAAATGTGAAAAACTGAAGAGCCCTATTGTTTTTGGGGAAAATCGGCTATAACGTTGTTTTTTTTTATATATAATAATGGTATACTTTTCATAACGGTTTATTATTCTCTTTATTTTCACAAGAAAGTTTTGTAATAAAATTTTTCTTCTAAACCTTACAGTTTCGGAAATATTTTAGAAATAATAAATCTTGTTGAAAGATCTTCAGAACAAATGAACAGCCGATTTTTTTTTCAAAATATTTGCGAAACTGAAAAGTTTAGAGGTAACATATTTTTACAACCCGTTTGACAAGTTTCGTGTTCACGCACAGACGCACAGATTTCTTCAAAAAAAAAAGTTTTTTGGATTCCGGGGCCGATAGAGAATTGTGTGAAATATCCTGTTCCATTTGCTAAAATAATTCTGTCAATTATGGGTCGCGGCCTCCAAGGGAATCACAGCAAAAATACAAGCCTCGCGCCTCGGGAGAAGATTTTACGAAATCGGATGGATACAATTTAAATGAAGTATTAGAAAAAAAAAAAACGATCTAATCGAAGATCTATCAATGACAGTTTAATAACATAATATATACCTACTAATTGTATGTGGCATTCTAACACACATGTTGATGTACCTAATTATTATAAAATAAATAATACTATCTAACATTCTAAATATGTACTGTGGGATAAAAATGAAAAGCTGATATTACCGTATAAGCTTAAAACGCAAGATTGCGCTTAAAGCGACAATAAAAACTCTCACGCTATATATTCCGACGACACGCTTGCGTATTTGTAAATACTGATCTGTCCCTTTAACTTTCCTGTGTCTAAATTGAATGATATGTCGCAAACTGCATCCCAGAAGGACTCATGGTTCTCGGTATTTGACACGGAGACGACGTGTCAACCACATTATTGATGTGTCGCTCCTGAGCGAGTCGTCCATAATGAACGACTCTTTTCTCTGAGCGGAGCGAGGCGCTCTTTTTTTGTGAATGATTCACTCCGAGCGCCATTACTCTGTGCTGAGCTGTTCTGTACTGTTGCATTCGCACATTTACAGAGCGCACACAGCACAGACCATAGAGGCACTAGTGAATTTTGCACGTACTGAGTTATCTTTGCTGAGTCATTTAATGTTGAATGACACAGTGTAAGTGTAATAGTACTAAGTTTAACAGTGACTTAAACCATTCACATTGACGATCCCCGGATGCCCTTAAAAAGAGGACTAATCCGGGGAAATCCGGACGGATGACAACCCTAACTTCACTTGTATCTAATATGTATTTATCTGATGAAATCTTTTAACTTAATTTTCACCAACTTCCAGACGTCTGAATAATTTGAAATTTTGCACGCGTATTAAGAACCCATGAAAACATTTATTTATTTATATAAACATACTCATTTGAGTGTTGGTTTTTAGGGTTATAATTATAACTCAAAAAAAAAAAACACTCTTAAAGCAATGTGGAGTAAAAAGTAAAAAATAATTTTTAAATGAAAAGATTTTGTTCAACAGCGTAAGGAAGTCCCTCTGTATCGAATTGGGAGACTTCTTATCGCTGTTGAATAAAATCTTTATATTTAAAATTATTTTTTACTTTTTTGTCCACGCTGCTAAAGAGTTAATTTTTATTTTATACCAGGGACGCAGGAACTTTCGCTATGTACAATTGAACGGTTTGTTGGTTATATACAGAAATGCGACACAACAATGATATATTACAGCATTGTAACTCGCCGAATATGGGGTTTTATGTTACGTTTTAACATGAATACCTTAAAAGGACGTAACCGATCTTACCACCAGCCGAAGACTTGACTCCGGATTGTATTTGTTCTTAATCCCTCATTTCTGGCAAGCGGCGAATATCGAGCAGCAAAGATTTTCGGTGCGAATGAGCGCAGCAACATCTAGCGCATGCCAGAAATGACGGATTAGGAGACCTTGCTATCCGGAATGATGCAAAACAGCTGAAGATCGGCGAAACAGTCGAAAGATAAAACAGACTTACGAAATGCGTTACGGGTTTTAGGTTACAATATCGATGCGCGTTAGCGAAATGTTTATTTTACGTTGAAACATGACGCTTTGCAATACGAAACTAGATTTTGTTTTCCAATTTCTTCGAGGTTTTCAAGATGTGTGTTCCTCAAAAGATCGTTGAGTCATCGGAACGGATGAAAATTGTTGGTCGCTTATGAATGATGATTTTTTCAACGTAGGAGAAGAAAATCGAAAGAAAAATGCTCAGGGCCGGCGGATAATGTGGGTACTACACACTCGGAAAATTCCGAGTGGGTAATTTACCTATACAGGGTGTCCCCCGACATGACTGCCATAGCTTGGGACTGTGTTGCTGGGGTGATTTCAAGTCAAAAATGTCTAATGAACATATACCCGGAACGCTATCCTAACTGAGCTAGAAGCATTTGAAATTTTAAATAAGTAAGCCCACTAATGCAGGTATTAAGTTCGGCTGTTGGTTTTGTTATTATTAAAAAGACCAGGTGGCTGTGAATCACCATTAGTATTTATTCGTGTTGATCCTGAGACTCTTTGCAGAGCTACCACTTCAATTCTAAGAAGAGCTAGACTATGTATACAGCAACTGGGTGGACATTTTGAGCAACTAATTCAATAAAGCCATTTCTTTTTAAATGGTGTTTAAATTAGTAAGGAATTAATCTAAAATTTCAAATGCTTCTAGCTCAGTTAGGATAGCGTTCCGGGTATATGTTCATTAGACATTTTTGACTTGAAATCACCCCAGCAACACAGTCCCAGGCTATGGCAGTCATATATTATAGGTTTGTTCAATGTATGTGATAACGTGGTCATCACTGCCGTAGTACATAACGCGAAGTAACTTAGTCTTTTAATTAATTTGCCCTAACGAAGAGTAAGATTTTTCCATTTAGAATAACGTTGCGAAATTTGAGTTGTTCTAGTTTTCGTAAGAGGCACATATATGTATATACAGTCATCTTTCCGGCCAAGCCAACTACCCACTCTGGATGATCACCATCCGTCGGCCCTGAAAACGATAAATTTTATGGCGTTCCGAACTATCATTTACACTTTGAAAAATCCAAAAAACAAGCATCGGTCATCGCAATTGTTGAACGGTTGTCGTATAAGTTATATTGACAGTCAACGCAAATAAAATGATCGAATTCAAAGGTTAGATTGGATTGCTTGGTTAGTGTAATCTGCAAGGCCCATTTCGCAATAAGTCAATCACGTTCCGGTGGCGAAATACGCTCAATGAATTTGAATTGCCAACATTGCATACATAATTATAATTATTACGCATTTATAGTATAAGGACCAATATTCTCTATTCATCGATTGACTATTTGTGAATGACGAGGCGATTTTCGTCCCTTTTAAAATAATGAATCAAAAAAAGAATGTGTAGGCTTTCACGGCTGGTGTTGATCCAAATCTTCTTGGTTTCCGGGCTTGTACGCCGTGGCCCATTGGTATTACTATACCTGACGTTTCGTCTACAACTGCGGTAGACATTTAGACATTATCAAAGGCGATGTGGTAGCGGGCGGAGTTTCCTTCTAGGCTGCTCGTAGGTAAGTGTTAAGTGTTAAGGAAACTTCGCGCGCTACCACATCGCCTTTGATAATGTCTAAATGTCTACCGCAGTTGTAGACGAAACGTCAGGTATAGTAATACCAATGGACCACGGCGTTCAAGCCCGGAAACCAAGAAGATTTGGAAAAAAAGAATGACTCATCTAGTTCAGTTTGAATGAAAGATATAAATTTTGGAATAAAAAATTATCTTAGGAACATTATGTATAAAACGGGGATTTATAGTGTTTAAATATTCAAGTTTTCAAAGGCAGTATTTTCCCGGTGTAATTCGATTTTCGCTTGCCGAATTCAAGCACTACAAAGTGTACCTACGGATAAGGGGCTGGATTTAACGGGAATTATATAGGGATTATGATGTTGAGTTAACAAATTCATATACGCAATCCTTTAAAAAAGCTGAACGTTCAGCTTTTCACGTTAAGGCATTTATTCAAAGAGATATCAAGTAAAAAAACAAACCTATTCGTTTTTTCACAAAATGGCTTTTTAATGGGCAAGTTTTTTTGTGAGCTGTAGTAATCCACAGCAATTGTATCTCTCTGGATTAAAAAGGTATTATGAGGAAGTATAGAGGAAAAATTAGAACTATTAAATTTATTTGGAACACATTCGTATGCGTGGTTTTATTTAAAAACGAATTATTAAAAATGCCGTACCATTGTTTCCACTTGCTATTGTAACTTTATTTTATAGTGTAATTCAGTTGTCGAGCGTCTCTATAATCTACCATTTTGTTGCCGGACGTCCGCTGACATAATCTGAATTTCTCTAAACGCGGCAGATTGTTGTGCGGGGTGTAGCTAGGTTCGCAATGGTGTTTTTCTTCCTCCAAAAATTCGGCCTTAGTTCGGGCGAATATCGATTAACATAATTGAGTTTCGCTCATGCAAAAAGTTATATCTAGGTTAATTTGGCAAGATATCGATTCAAATAATAATAATAGTAGTTTATTGATGACGAAATCAAAAGGGTAAACGAGTTCAGCAAAAATGCTGTTTTTCAAAACTCCCTCACAAAGAAAAAAACAATAATTTGTGAACAGAATACAAAGATTTACAAAATAATACCTAAAAAAAGATATTTGGAACAGCGGCATCTTATAATTTATTACATAATAATGTTGACGAATCTAAAAAATAGAAAAAAAACTTATGAGTAATGGCTCTCAATAATCCATTCTTTGAATCTTACTTTAAAGTTGGGAATAATTAAAGATTTTATTTCGGTTGGTAATTTGTTGTAAGAATGTGCTGCCATGTATAGGCTTTTTGAAAAGAAGAGATGTTTAGATTGATTCGAGTTCACGATAACTTCTAAAATCGTAACCGAAAATCGCGACCAACAGGTCTGTACGTACGTACGTACATACGTACGTATTTTTAATTTATTACCTCCTTCATGTCGCCGTATTTATATTACGTCCCGAGTAAACTGCTCCCATACGTCAGACCCCAATGGGCCTTATTCGGCGTTATTTTATTTTGTATTGTTTCTGTTACGACCGCTGCGAGACGGTGAGCAGTATTGATCATGAAAAATAAAAGACTGTCATTTAAAAAACTTTTTAACAAAAAAATTAAACCGCCGAAAAACTGAAAAGCAAAAAATAATAAATCTTTTTATTTAACTAAGTTCTATCTAAGTAGTTGAACGTATGTGAAAGTCTAGTATATCTAAGTAATTTTGAGTCGGCGTCAACAATCCTTCGCCGGAAATCTCTGAGTGTTCACGAAGTTAATATCAGCGACAGAGCAACCCTAACGGGCACACGTCTTTGCGAGTGGTCGTGTGGAGAGCGCATGTTTAATGTTAATGTTTATCGCTGGAGATTTCACGTATCATTGTTTGATTTGGTTATTTCTTTTAGTGATCTTTGTTCATTGATGGTTTGACGCCGACTCAAAATTACTTAGATATACTAGACTTTCACATACGTTCAACTACTTAGATAGAACTTAGTTAAATAAAAAGATTTATTATTTTTTGCTTTTCAGTTTTTCGGCGGTTTAATTTTTTTGTTAAAAAGTTTTTATTTAATAATTTTTTGTGGCTATATAATTTATAATTGTAATATACACAACTCAGCATGAAAATCTGTGAGTGAACAATAAATCACCCCTATTTTCCCACCCTTAGGGTAGGAATTTTTTTTCCAAATTTATATGAGACGAACCTCGAGGTATACCCTATCCAATAAAAAAATAATTATCAAAATTGGACCACTCTGTAAAAAGTTATGTGTGGTCATACATTACAATCAGTGAGTGAACAATCAATCATCCCCTGGTTTCCTACCCTTAGGGTTGGAATTTTTCTACGAAATTTATATGGGACCAACTTCGGGGTATACCCTTTCAAACAAAAAAATAATTATCAAAATCGGACTACTCTGTAAAAAGTTATGCGTGGTCATACATAAATAAAAAAAAAAAAAAAAAAAAAAAAAAAAAAATATACGCGTCGAATTGAGAACCTCCTCCGTTTTTGTTTTTCGTCGGTTAAAAAACAACTTTTTCCACCCGATTTCCCGTGTCCGTATTATTATGTAAATATATCAAAGTTTGAAAGTTTTTACAGCCACTTTAACTTATAAACTGCAGTACAGAAGAAAGAGTCTTCTAAACATTTAACTCTACGAGAACAACATTGCTAATTAACCCTGCAGAATCCCGCAAGGATATTCTTGAGTAAATCTTTTGTACTTGCAGGTGTATTGTCTACTGTGTACATAAAGTTTTTTCCGGGATTAAATATATTAAAAAAGTTATTAAAAAAGTTCGTGGAATTTATTAAAATCCGACTCGGTTTATATGGAATAAATTATATGTTTTAAGAATCATCTAAAACGGTCGTGGAATTTAATTAAAAATAAGTTTATTTTTCCTCTAAAATTATTGAAAAAAAGTTTGAACTATTTTTTTCCTTCTGAAAATGTGTGAGTCTTTTTAAAATTAAGTTGTTTTTGTAATGTTTTTCAAAAGCAGATATAATTATTTCCGTATTCTTTGATGCCTATCCTAAAAATAAAGTCGTTCTTTTTATTTGAAGAGGATTTCCTTTTTTTATGTATTATTTTTACGACAGATTTTTCTTACTTACATAATGTTAATGATTCTTAGGCCTAGTTTATATGAGAGGCGTTCAACGCGCGTTGGCCCAACGCGCGTTTACAGTTTCTATAAACTAGGCTTTAAGAACAAGATATTTCGGAAGGAATCTTTAAGAGTACTTATCATAGGTTTGTTCTTTATGAATATAATTTCTATTTATTTTTTTTCGATAAAAAATTGAAAATCCAATTGATGCTTTCAGTTCTGAAATCAGAGCTTGGGGCTTGTATTAAAGGAACCCGGTAATTGCATATAAAACAACGATATCGGCAAAGCCTATTTCTCAAAATTCCAGTGAATGCTTTCTCTTTTTCTTAAAAAGCCATAACTGAACAACTTTTTAGATTCTATATTGCTAAAATTCTTTTCCTCTAAAATCATTCAAGGAACTTCCCTCAAATTTGGAAAATCCCTCCCTGTACCGCCTGCATATTGGTGTGAAAGAAATTAATGTGTCCAAAACAATTTTTTTTTCAAATTAAAAGAAAACCTTTGATAAAAATATTGTTTTGAACTCGTAGGCCGTTGCTGTTCTCTGTAAGTGACTTTTTAAATATTATTCTCTTATCCGAGAACTGGTGGAAGTATTTATTAGATTCTGAACGATTAGCCGAGCTCGCGAGTATGACTCGCCCCATTACAAACCCCCATTTCCGAGATTCTAATCCCTAAGAACTTACAAAAGTATCAATTCATCATTAAAAATAATGACTTTAAAATATGAATTGCCACTAAACTCCAGACAACTTTGGTATTCAACGGCGTAAAAAATATATAAAATTTTTTAGTTAAAACATTTCGACCGCCAAAATTATGATATTGTATATCCGATCATAAATAGACAGTTGGAATGTGATAGCAATAATTTTGAAGAGCGTTAACAACCGGAAGCAGTTAATTCACGTGCCCAAAAGAAACATTAAATTGTATAAAGAAGCAATAATAATACAATAATACAGACCTTTGGTTGGCTCGTAAGCCCCATAAGACGTGTAGTAAAAACAAAGTTGTATGTCCAAATTATAAGACGGTGTATTAATGCAGTATCACTTTTGAATCACTCATTGAACCGACAGTCAGCGAAATAATAAAAGTTCGTCGACACATCACACAATATGAAGTTCTTTTATAAAGTATCTATTCTTCACTTGTTTTTAAAACACAACACGGTCGTTTCCCAGTTCTTCACTTGTTTCAAACACAACACGACAGTATCGGCGACGTTCACTTGTTTCTTGTACTTCCTCACTTTTGTTTTTTTTTTCGAAAAAACACACCGCGCGACAGGACGAAGCTCTCGCTCGCTTGATAAAAACGCTATGAAGTTTTCAGTTGTTTAAACACGATACAGTCGCTTCGGTTTACGCGCGTTTTGTTTGGAAACGAAAGCTGAAAAGGCGGATAGAGCAGACCGCGTTTCTATAGTGACGGACGCCAAACAAAATTTAGTTATTCGACCGGTCTATGAACACTCTGGCAGAGAGCGCGCGATGTTGTGACAACCGTACAGCGCGCAGCGTACCTTCTACGAACGTGGGCTCTTGTAGTTACGAATGAAACTTCTTCCCCCACTAGCGTTGCCACGGACGCCAGAGGTCGCCAATCTATGGTACGCGGGCACCAAACAATCCACGCAAAAACATTTGAAGTGTTTCTTCATGAGGGGGAATTTTTTTCAAAGAGGAAAAATGCGCCTTGATTGTTGGAATTCGGATTTAAAATGCCGTGCTAGATTTTTCTTCTAAACTATGAATTTTCGAAACATAAGAAAAAATATATTTGTATTCCTCATAACGAACCGTTTTATTTGATATGTCACTTGATTTTTTTCCAATTTGGCCCCCAAATTTAATCCTCAAAAAATAGGAATTTGTTTATTTACGCTATGCGACCGGGATTGGGTATGTACCAAATTTCAACTTTCTTCGTCTCGTAGTTTCGTGAGTCAGTCGCCTTCAGTTTCTGTCTATAGCCGTGCTTCATTAATTCATTTGCATTGATAAAACAATTTCTACCGCCACATTACGAAACCTACCGTAGCTGGTTTATGCTGGTGTAGTGTGCGACAAAGTGAAGGTTGCCGGTCGTGCAGGTTTATGTTTGACAAGTGTGCGCGGTCTTCTATAAGCAAACGCAGGGATTCAATTCAAGAGCAATCCGTTCTGAGCGCGACTTTTCTGCGATTAGATAAAATTGAACGCATTCTGGATCACCTGGACATCTTGCCATGAATGAATAAATATAGAATCCAGTAAGACAGTTGGTTGTTTTATGTTGGTAGTATGCCTAATTGCATTCGGGCTACACCTGCGTGCTGCACCTGCATCGTTTAATTCAGAACCGTCTTAGACAGGGTCGCAACACGAGAGAGACCTCCACAAATCTTTATATCCTTGTTAATTATTCATTTCCGTAAGGAAATAATTGAAAGTTTTGAGCTTAATATTCAAATAAAAAACGATACGTTATTGAAAAACTGTCAAATGGTGATTTGTTTCGAGTTCTTCATTGCCCCAAAATCTCCACACCTTTAAACACGGGCCTGGTCTTAGAAGAAAAGGGGCATAGACGTGTAATAAACTTAAAATAATCAAGAATCATTTATATATTTTGGAATTGCAAGTGCAATTTGAATTACATCACGTTTGAATATCCATAAATTTCCTTACAGGCCACTGCCCTCTGAGATACCATCTCTCAAAAATGGGTAAAGCCCAACATGATAACTGTCGCTTCTGCAGTAAAGAAGCAAAAGAAACTGCTGAACACATTCTATGTGAATGTGAAGCAGTGTTCTCCAAAAGGCTGCTTTATCTTAACAGGCCTTTTCCAAAGCCTGAGGACATATGGAGAGCAGTCCCCAGTAAAGTAATAAGGTTCATAAAAAGCATTCTACCAGACTGGGAATAATACTATTAGGAGATGCACAAAAGATCTTCTAGGTCGCAATGTTTGTGAGATATCAAATGTCTTATCACCCCAAATAAATCTAAATCTAATCCATAAATTTTGTTTACGTATATTCAAAATAACACGCTGTTTCGATTAGGTCGTTTGTGACGCCATTTTGTACATCTGTTTGGTATTTATCATAAATTTTAGTAAGCCAATCACTGTACTGAAATTGTAGATTAAAAAAATTGGTTGTCTGTAAAGTCGGTTTACGGACGATAGTTTTACGTGATAACGTATTCCGTAATACATAACCTAAATTTTAGTTGCTGTCAAACTTGGGCCGAAGCCTACTGCGCTCTCGCTTGCACGCACAGGGTCAGGCGGAACGTTACACTTTTTCGTGCGTGCAGCTGGTGTTTCATCAATTTATAAGACGTTATCACGTCAAAACATAACTTTGTAATGATTTATATTCATAGTTATAATATTGTTCTCTATTGTTTCAGGCGAACCAAAAGTTTTAGAGAAAACTATAGTTACCATAAAGTATCGAAGAAGTATTAAAGTTATGATGGAGTAGGTAAGTCAACTTCCGATTATTATTACTATTACTACGACATACCTACGTTACGGTGGATTGCGTTTGTAAATAATTCAACAAAAGTTTGGGAGATCTACAAAGTTAAGACACCATTAAAATCCGGACGTGAATTATAAAACTCGTATTGTTTTTGTTTAAAACAAACAGCGTACTATTTTTTATTTCTTAAGCGAAGTTAAATCTGCCAATGAAAATGTTTTTGCCGTGAATATTTATATCCTTGAATAGTTTTGAATATTTTCTACAATAATATAAACGTGTGCTAAGGTGTTAATATGCAAGAGAGGTGTTTCCTTGAGCGGTATATAACAAAAGCCGCAGGTTTTTATGTTGGTACTCCATCGGTTCTGAGAATAGGCCATCTGCTTAGCGGTTTCTACAGGCCGATGGGAAGCCTTCTTCTATTGATTTTTTTCCTCTTGGAAGAAAATCTGGAAAATCATCTATACTTATATATAAAGCTGGAGAGTTTGTTTGCTTGGTTGGTTAAACGCGCTAATCTCAGGAAATTTTGTTGGATAGTCCATTTATCGAGGAAGGCATTAGGCTATATAATATCATGCTACGACCAATAGGAGCGGAGCATCAATGAAAAATATAACTTTTGAACGGTAACTCCGATCATCATGAAATTTGAACGTAATATTCATCTCGGTAAACTAAGATGAACGTGTCAAATATGTCAAACAGAATATGCCAAAAAGGAAAAACAAACAAGAAAGTTTAGTTGAAAAAATTAATTTCCTCGATTTCAGAGCAACAAGATGGCTAGTACATATAGATTAGACATCTGGCGTTTCAGTTAAAAAAGACGTCAAAAACGAGAAAGTGCTTCTCAATCAGTATTTCAATTCTCTTGCGGAGTTTTCAGGTGTTCGATATGAAACTTCATTGGGGCGTTGGGGGCACACATTTCTAAAATTTTTGTCTGTCAACACCTGAGTTAATGTTTGCCACATGCGCCAGCTTTCGACGTGACCGACCTGAACTTTCGAAGCAATTTCGTATTCGATCGGACAATGATATTATCTGAAGATACTGAAACTTTTACGGTGATACGCTGACATTTAATAATTTAGAGTCGTTCTAATAGTTGTATGGAACAATCGTGGCAAGTTTAAAATAACACTTACAAATTATTATGGCACAAGTTTCAAGCACGACGGAGACGTTTGATAAAATCATATTTGTTATTCGACTTGAAAAATATTCTTCAAACTTTCTGTGAACTTTTCAAATTGTACTGACATCTGTCGTTCAAACGGTGTAGATACCAGTTGTCGTTAAAACGTGAAACAAACGCTCTTAAGTACGGAAATAAACCGCCGATCGCAGCGCCTTTTTGATTCCGCTTTTTGACGAAACTATCGTCTAGCACATATTGAGTAAATTCATCAAATTCCAGATTTTCAAAAAATTTCAATTTCCATTGAACATGTTTTTCGACTTTTACTATACACTACGCTACTGACGTAAAACCAAGGGCGTAGATATATTTTTTTGATGGGGGTAAAGCAAAAAATCAATATTTTTTTCAAGTCTACCACAGTTGTAGACGAAACGTCAGGTAGAAATACCAATGGACCACATAATACAAGCCCGGAAACCAAGAAGATTTGGAAAGCCTACATATCTACTTGGATGCATGTTTCATCAGTCATCACAATGTGTGCGAATTAACACACTCAAATCGGAAACACATTCTTTTTTTCCTTCCCGTATTTATATAGATTGTAAAACTGTATAAAATAACTAAATTGCATACAACGTAGTCCCAGATCCCGGTGTTAAGAGGGTGATAATAACGTGAAATTATTTAATAATAATATTAATATATTTTATTTTATTTTATATTACATTTATCACCAATTTTAGATTTAATAATTATTATTTATTATTTTGTCCCGGTATTATAAAAATAAAAAGCAAATAATCCACCAGGAAATGTATTTGTTCTTAGAACAGGTCAATTTGAAATGATGTTATGAATTATGATATAGAAACAGATAGCATCATCCAACAAGGATAGATTTTTAAAATACGATTTACCCGTTTTAACAGTAGCGGCTCGTGAAAACTTTATAAATAAGGTCAAATTTCTTTGCACTGCCAACTGTTGCGGTCGTATATTTATAAATATGTTTGTATTAAATAATAAGAAACCACGACGCAAGTGAAACTTTTATTGGATTGTAGGCGTTGGATTGTAGACACTTATCCATCACGATTAATTATAAACAACAATATTCACTTTACCGAGCGCCTACTCCGAGCGCCTTTCACTTTACCCCTACTCCGCGGCCGCCTGTAATGCGACATGCAACAGACGGCCAGAAAAATTCAGGGCGATAGAATAAAAGTTTCACTTTAAAAAACACGGAGGTAAATAAATTCGTTTCAGAGGGAATTTTAGAAAATTGTATAATAGTTACGCTGCTTTTGAGTAAAAGCGGAAACAGACCACTGCACTGGATTTTTTTTATTAATCTTTTTTACAATACCGGGCAATCGATTATTATTTTTGATGATTTGAAAATGTCTGAAAAATATAGACAACGGAGCTATCAGTCTGTTTTATTTCGTAATCAAAAACATCGAATGATGACTTCATTGTCCCGCTTTCTGAAGTGTAACTTTTTATGCAAGTGACGCTGTTTGCCGGACACAAGAAGGTACACTTTGTGCTAGTCTCGCAACACACAATATTATTTTTAATTTAATTTTAATTTGTTAGGCTGTAAAACAACAAATAAAAAATATTAGTTTAACTATTATAATTTATACTTAACAAGTAAAACAATAAAAAATGATTTTTGTAATCAGGTCGAAGATATCAACTTCCATTTTATTTTTGGCGTTTTTCTCTTTTCGCTTGAAACCGTCGATTTGTTGATTTAAAAATAAAAGACGAGTACATTGTCGGATTATACATAAATGTATAATGTTGTTTTTTTTTAAGTGTAATTTTTATCGTGAAGTGGAATGTTTTATTTGCTATAAAAGTAGACCAAATAATAATTATGCCATACGTCGCTGTGAGATTGCATATCCGCTCGTGGCTGTGTGTAATTTGACAACTTCGACTTTATGTGTTGGAAATTAAATTGCCAGAAGATTTTAAATGATAAAAACACCGAAATTCAGATCTACTTTCCTACTTCTTATAATAAACATTGTACCTAGTCAGTGAGATAAATAGCACACAGAATATTGCAAAATAATAATAATTCAAAATAAAATCACATATTTTAACACTAGTGCTAAAAAAGATGTCGTTTGGATGAATTTATATTATGTTTGATTCCATTTAGAACTATTATTATTGTCAATTTTTCTTCTTTGAATATTACGTATTTTGTAGGTATTTTTTAAGGTGTCTCAGACTAGAAGCTGATTTTAACTTTAAAGTCGCCGAAATAGTGACTAGTTAAAATGAACTTTATTCGAGATATCATTTAAAAAAATTAAAAACTAAAAGAACTGTAACTTCGCAATCAAATTTCGTCAAAATTAACGTAATCAAATTTGATAAAAATAATATGTAAGTTAGCTAACCGACCATTCTTTGACGTTATATTGATGGCGACTATAACGCTTTTTTTGTTTCTTTGTTTCTATTTGGCACTAATCCAAATTTTTTTTTTATTGTCAATAAACATTTATATATCACAACGTCCAACAAAGTTACGATAAAAATGTCGTAATAAATTACATCAGAATAAATTCAACAATATAATAATTTGTTAATATTTTGGTATAGGTGTCTATTAAAATTAATTTCTTACTAAATAACGAATAATAATAATAATTTGATCTCAGTAGAATTTATTTCAATGAATATTTTTCTAAAACAAAAATGTTAGTTGGAAATTTTAAGTTAAAATAAATTCTACCGAAACAAGCATTTGCAGAGCTACAATTGAGCACCGAATGGTGTTCCGGAAGTAGTCTACTCGAAGATGAATTAGATTTCGGGAACAGGATGACTGTATTTTGATTGCATCGAGGGTCACGTCCTGTCGTAGGCTTTGTAAGTCCGCGACGTTCTTTTGTGTCGAACCGTGCAGAAAAGCAGCATTGATGATATTAACCCAAATAACTGCAACAAAATAATGTCATGATATTGACACTGAATATATTCAAAAAAATAGCCACACCAAGCAGTATTCTTGGTACGGTCATCTTCATCATCAAATCTATTAATCTAAAAATTAAATTCTAAATATCCTAACAGAGATATTTTTGGACTGGGCAAGGATCTGAATCTCAAAATTATTGACCATCGTAATTTTCAATCATCAAATCAATTTTACCTGAACGAAGGCTACAATAAGTCCCACGATGCCGATGATGTGCAACCGATTGACCAGCCACATTTGAATTTGATCGGCACAGCCTCGAACCCACCACCAATCTTGGTTGCCTTCTCTGCCGCAGTCGGGCTTCGCGTATGGCGGCATGCAGCATGTCCTGGGCACTTTGTTTCTGTTTGGCCACGCGTCAATCTTGTACCAGTCTTCGTAGTTCATCACGCCGCAACAATGGAACTAGGAAACAAACATTCTCGTCAAATAAAAAAAATTAATTATTATTAATCTGAAGAGATCGTAATATCCAGTACAGAAATTCGAAAGACCCTATCAACTATCAGAAGAAGAATGATCAAACGCGCACCCAAAAAAATCGATTGCTCGATTTATGGTAGCGCGATCCGGGGTTTCCACCAGGTCCTAGTTACGGCGCTACAAATGATAATAATCCTTACCTCCGTTTGCACATGGTCCCAGATTTGCATGAGACTATTGGGATTTGCAGTGTCCGATACGTTGTAATGATGTTGTAATCCCATTTTCAATTCATTCCTCAAAGTATACCCTACGTCCTCGCGGTAGATGAACGCCATTGTGCCCGTCAGGAACTCTACCAGGAATAGTAAGATCACCAAACAGAAATACTGGAAAAAGACAAAATAAATTAACCACTGAAGACGGGAGCACTTTCCAAAAAAGATCATTTCCGTTGACTTACGGTTATGAGCATGCAGCGGCTTTGGAGCCATGCTCCGCAGCAGCCGAAGAATGCAACAATCAAGGTGACAACTCCGATTAGGACGCAAAGAGTGTCACCGCCCGAGTAACTGTACTGGGGCACGAGGGACGTGTAGCCCGCGTAGCTCACGTGAAGCCATACTCCCACTCCAATCAGGGCGCATGCCGAAAACTGAAACATATAAATATTTGATTACGATGAAGGAAAGTTTTGGTTGAGGATCATAAATAAGCTTTACCAATGTTACGCTAGTGGCCAACGTTTCGAAAAATTTATTTTCATCTTCAAGTCCTTAAGCTGGTCAAAAGATGGTAAATTGTACTAACAGTATACATGATCATTATATTATGAGTTTAAGATGAAGGAAGGTTTTGGTTGAGGATCATAAAATAAGCTTTACCAATGTTTCGCTACAATATGTTCTAAATTATATACATATATACATGTTCATAGGCCCTGAAGATGAAAATAAATTTTTCGAAACGTTGGCCACTAGCGAAACATTGGTAAAGCTTATTTTATGATCCTCAACCAAAACCTTCCTTCATCTTAACATTCTATTGGATCAACACTACTTTATACTGAAGATTATGAGTTCAAATATTTGAGTAACAATCTTGGAATTGAGAATTGTAATTGTACGTCATCGAGGATTTTAACTTACCCACAGGAGTACGTTCAAGAAGCAAAATATGTAGCGGACGCAGGTGTATCCAGAGTTGCTCATCTTCTGTCCGGCAATGGACTGGCGTTGATGATGGGGTGCAAATGTCAACCTGACGACAGACACACGACGTTAATAGTAGTCGAGAGAAGGAGAAGGGAGCTGGTGTGGGAGGATGGTGCGGAAAATGTCATCGCATTAATTAACATGTACACTTAATTATTCGCACAGGTTCTCTATTAAATTAACAAGCTGATCCGTCGTCTTACACACGTCGGTGTAGTAAATTTAATATCAAGGCTGCAGAACTTTTTTTCAATTACGTCTTCATCGTGTCTATGCTAATAACTTATGACTATAAATGTATCGAGAACACATGCACAGAATGTCAACGCTATTAAATTTACGATGAAGGAAGGTTTTGGTTGATGATAGAGCTGTAAAAGTAACGAGAAATTGTGTACCCGTATGCATTCGTTACTTAAAGAAGCAGTACCCGTTACTTTCGTATCGTTACGTTACTCGTTACTTTTCATACGACATACAATCGTGTACTAACTGCATCAAGCATGTACCATCGCAACGAGGCGCGTCGCATACGTGATACGGTATGACTTCGTTCGTATAACGTATAACCGCATCAAACGAGTCGAACTGACATGGATACGAAAGATGCGAGTAACGAAATGAATTTGTAAGTAACGATTCGTTACTTCGAGTCAGACCGTGTACCCGTTACTCTGTAACGAATACATACGGTTTGTTACAGCTCTAGTTGATGATCATAAATAAATAAGCTTTACCAATGTTTCGCTAGTGGCCAACGTTTAGAAAAAATTATTTTCATCTTCAGGGCCTCCAGCAACAATATACATCAGTATCAAATATCAGTCCACAGAAAGTGCTTTTTGGTTATATATTTTCAAATATTTCAATACATTTTTTTTTTACTGCGTGACATTTTATATAAAAATATAATAATTTTTTTAATGGTTTTTATAATAAGATGTTTATAATAATATGTTTTAACTCATAAGAATATGGTCATGTATATTGTTTCAACAATTTACCACCTTTCGACCAGCTTGAGGTCCTGAAGATGAAAATAAATTTTTCGAAACGTTGGCCACTAGCGAAACATTGGTAAAGTTTATTTATATATGATCCTCAACCAAAACCTTCCTTCATCGTAACATTCTATTGGATCAACACTACTTTATGCTGAAGACAACTAAGTATTAAATTTCGCCAATCGAAAATTCGAACGCTTGGTTGCTTTTCGATGATATGGGAAAAATGTCTGTATTATAGTGTCCAAATGTCACACGTAAATGACATACAAATCTATTGACAAATTAGAAAAAAAAAGTGTTTTAGTTTACGAAATTAAATTCTTTCGCAAGGTTTATAAAGCCTCTGGTCAACATCTTTCGCTCAGTGATCAGGGTTTGCCTCAAATATTGATTTTATACATAACCCAGTAAAAATATCTATTCTTCTGGGTTAGAAATTAGACGTTTTAGAATTTTTTCTGTTGTCTTAGAGGTACATCTATAAATAGATATCCCAAATTTCAACTCAGCTCGTTAAGAAGTAGATGGATACATAGATGCCTATCTATAAACAAGAAAACATTGGAAAGCCTTGTCAGATTTTCCTCTTAGCAAAGTTTAGCAATGCATTTAGCAAAAAACCTTTCAAATTAAAAATATTTCAGAATCGTTAATTCTCATCCGCAAAACATGTTTCAAATAGTTTCTACTCATGAAATATTTCTGAAGTGGCTTTTATTGTTAGTGCACCAGAAAATTTCCATTATACAATAAAATTTCCTAATGGGACATTCCACAAGCTACTTTGTCCAATTGTTCATTGTAACAATGATATTGCCACATTTGATTTTTTTTTTGTAATACAAATGAATCAACATAATGTATAATACGCGCCACGAATCTAAAAGGCTCGGAAGTTAGATGCGAATGCGGGCTTGCGCTTGTACAGTCTGTTGAAAAACTACAAACTCGCAACTCAACAAAACTAATATAACAATAACAAATTGACAATAGCGTACTCGACTGTACTTAAAAGCAGGAAAGCGACAAGTGACAAAGGCAACGAACGATCACGGCCAATCACCGACGAGCGCACGTTCCGTGCAGGTAGCTGAGAGGTGGTGGGAGCTTCAACGGCTCTAAAAGGTGCCTTTGCGACGCTGTTTGTGACTAACTTCCGAACCTTTTAGATCCGTGGCGCGTATTATACCACCGCTTTGAAACTGTGCTTGTTAAAAGAATCGAAAGGACGAACAGCTATGTTTGTTATAGTTTTACCCTTTATGGTTAGGCGTATATTTTACTTGCTTTTTTTTGTGGGAAGCAAATCTGCCAGCGTATTCGTGGCTCCATTCATTCTTCTATATTACTGGCTAATAACAGATGTATTAGCGTCTAGCGATTTAACCGTTGTATAGGCATTTTGTCGGACCGAACCGAGCAGGTATACCTTATTAGTGTTCACCTTGATAAAATATCACAAGAGACCCGTTATTTCTATGCCTCTGACTGATGGAGCGGATAGCGATAGAACTACACTGGCGTGCCTTATAGCGTTTAATACAGCGAGGGTCTGCTGTGTTGTGTCTACTATGTTAACCGCTGCACGTTCAAATGCCAATAGATTTTGTACGAAGTTTCGACACTAGACTGGCTTACCGGGAATTTCCCGGTGACTAAAAACAGTATATTTCTGATTTACTGATCGAAAAATATTTACTGTTAATTGAAGCAAATACTATAATACTGAAACGAAAATGTTTAGTGGTTCTTTAAAAACTGGGAAATTTTGTAAATTGCAACTTTTGCCTCTTCCGTCTCAAAAGGTTGCCGACCCCTGTACTAGAGAGATACGAATGGACCACGGGCCCGGACATCCAGACGATTTGCATCGGCGTCGGTCGTGAAGCCTACACAATACGCTTGGGCAGAACGTGAGCTTCTTTGTCGGCCTTTATACTATGATGTGTATATTAATATAGTTAATATATCGTTTTAAGTCGCTTATATTATTCAGTGTTCATGCACACGGGAAATATAGGCCATGCGAATTATAATGCCATATGCGTATACATTTTACACGAACGTAAATTCTGTATACAGCAATTGGCTCTCCGAGTTGGTGATTTACTATGCGTAAACTTTACTGCTGGAAATTCCGGTGCGTTTGTCACAATAGCCCGAGGAACGCAGGGACTAGATTCAAAATTTAAGCAGTGAGATACTTCACAATACGCGGTATAGTTTTTGGAGTTCACAGGTGTGACATCTCTATATATGATAGGTATATGGAAACATGTATACGAACGCAACGTTCTGTCAAAATTTCAAAGCAATCGGTGATGAACTTTCGGAGATTTAAGATTTTGTATAGATTATCCGTAATTTTTTGTTATTATGATCTATTTTCGATCAAGTGTTTACGATAGGCTAGTGTGGCCCTGGTATACGATGGCCTTGTACAAAAACAAAAAAAAAATATTTACGTATATATATATATATATATATATATATATATATATATATTTGATTATAAACGGTAATGCATAGGTAAATATTATTTAATGAAGGAAAAAACAACGATTTATTACCATTACTTCAGTTGATAAACAAACGACAGTGCATTTTATCACTCTTTCATATTATATTACTTCAACTATTCGGAACCCAATGGAATGGAAAGACCTCTGGTGAGAAATGCGCCGAACTGTCCTAAGGAGGGTTTTTGACAGGTAAACTATGGGAGGCATAAGGTAAACATTGATTTTGAAAAGCATGATGGAAGGTAGACTAGCCTCCATTATGCTTTTCTAAATCAATGTTTACCTGTCAAAAACCTCCCTTAGGACAGTTCGGCGCATTTCTCACCAGAGGTCTCACCATTCCATTGGGTTCCGAATAGTTTCCTATTGAAAAACAAAACCCATCACAGTACGCTTACCACTATACTAAACTGCTTTCTGATTAATTAATTATCAAACAGATCAATAAAATAGAAGTGTCTGTCTGCGATTTTCGAATTTTTAGCTTTTAAATATTTTTTCCCTGTATATTCTCGACTGCTTAACCAAATACACATCTATATTAATATTATAAAGAGCCAAGGAGGTAAAGTTTGTAAGTTTGGATGTAGGAAGTAATCTCCGAAACTACTCATCCGATTTAAAAAATGTTTTCACCAATATTTAGAATGGGCCTTCAGGATGGACATAGGCTATATGTCCTTACTTTACCTGCTTTATATTTATTTCATTCGGCAATGCACGATCACGAAAATTTTTACGTATATGACAGCAATTCGCATCAATATATGACAAGAAATAAAGATGATATCCTACTATCAAAGCCAAACCTAATTCCCTCTATAGGTATTAAAAGTCCGTTTTATAGCAGTGCTAAAGTTTTTAACCATCTCCCTAGTTATATAAAAAAGGAATTAAAAAAATATTTGATTGATGCATGTCCTTACTCGATAGATGAATTTTTTATTGTATTATCTTTGTAACTTTTGACAATTTCCTTGCAATTTGTATTTTTGTTTCGGAAAATAAACTTATTATTATTATTATTGCCGCGTTAAAATAAAAGCGCTTTTTGTGGAGACCGATTTTGTAAGTCGACGAAAAAACGGTGGCAATTTACAAATTCCAGTGAAGCTGGACCGGACCGCTAATTGTTAATTAAAATGATTTAATAAACTTTTGAGTGATAAAAAATGTTATCGTTTAAAATAACCTTAAGTTAACGCACGTTACGCTACGTTGTTCTGAATTGAACATAAGATCAAATATTGCACTGACACATTATCAATAATTATTTTTTAACACGGTAAACGTTAATATCCTATATTATAGCTTTAATTTGCGCGGCAGTTTTTATTTGCTCTATGAGTGCGGTCCATAATCGACAACATTAATTTGAGCAATTTAAAATTTGTACTACAATAATTTTGTTATATAAAGACCAACGGAGCACGGTGTCCAATTATAACAGCAATTCTGTAGAAACTATCCATCATAAAATTAAAAAAAAAACTAAATTGTTTCATGGTGTGATTCTGTATTATAAAATACTAGCGGCCTGGTCCGGCTTCGCCCGAATTTGTAGTTTGCCACCGTTTTTTTCGTCGACCTACGTTGCAAAATTGGTCTCCATGAAAAGCGATCTTGTTTTAACGCGATAATATATATGTTCATTCTAAATATTTGTACAATTTCCACTTTGAAACAATGTTTATCTACGGATTTTGATAAAAATTTAACCAGAAAAGCGATATTTTTTTGGTAGATCAATCATTTGTTTTTGTGTTAGTACACTCTAATGTTTTAGAATTAGATGACAGGATTTTACGACATGCTGATGTAAGGAAAAATATTGTCAAATCAATTCTCCAGCCCAGCATTAGTGTCTTTTATCGTTTTGATTATAAAAATTGTCAAATGTTTTAATAGTCGAATTCATTTAGTAAAAAATTCACTGAAAACAGAAAATAATCTCTTTAACTTCCATTTGTTTTTTTCATTGTTTAAATAATAAATCACACTTCCCGTTATTTTCCCACATTTTTAAACTTCCACTTAATTAATAGCAATTGGCGAATGAAGGAATTTTTAGGAAATTAAGGATAAGGTAGGCAAATTTTGAGCGTGTAACAGGTAGGCCTAGAATATAAGGAACCATCTCGATGTTTATCTGGAATTATTGAGAGAAACCAATAAGATGGCCGGCACAGGAATTACCGGTTTTCGGCGAGAGGCAGCAGGAAAAGTTTCAGCCCGTCGGGAATCGAACCCGGTGCCTCCCGAATGCGAGTCTAGTGCTCTTACCACTACGCCAGACCGATCGGTCCAATTGTTTAAATGTAGCACGAAATATAATTTATATCGTAAGTTTGACCTTTGCGAAGATTATGCGAACATATTCAAGATGATAAAAATTAACTTGTAATTCAAATCATTACACCAAACTCCGAGGCCTTATAATCGGTGAACGGTGAACTACGTGACTTCGATGTAATTATATATTATTTAATCATTAAACAAACATGTAAGTGCTGAGGAGAAAACAAACTGCATTGTTCACGTAGCAGATTAAAATGCAACAAAGTTGCGACTGAATTTTCATCCGATACCAAAAGTCGACAACCTTTCAAATGCAGTTTTTAGATGTGGTCCATATGCGGTCAGAATTCCTGTAGGTAGGAAATCGACAAATATCTGACCAACCGAGCACAATGAACTTGTTTGAGACTATCTTATGTTAAGTTAAGTTATTTTATTACAAATTAGAGTCAATATACTTAATTTAAATAACTTAAGTTGACAAAAACGTCAAACCGAAATACGAAATGCGGTAGAGCGAGGCTCACAGAGCTACTTTTATTTCTGTGCAGACTGTCTTAAATAGATTGAGGGAGGAACTTTTAATTGCTAATTTTTTTATAAAGAAATACGCACATAGAAATTGGCGCCCAAAGCGGGGCCAAATATACCATCCATTTGGCCCCGCGTTGGGTGCCAATTTGTATGTGTGTATTTCCTTATGAAAAAATTATAGCAATTAAAAGTTCCTCCTTCAATCTATTTAAGA
The DNA here is from genome assembly GCA_963575645.1 of Xanthostigma xanthostigma. Classification (NCBI taxonomy): domain Eukaryota; kingdom Metazoa; phylum Arthropoda; class Insecta; order Raphidioptera; family Raphidiidae; genus Xanthostigma; species Xanthostigma xanthostigma. Next base: position 17,227,166 of record OY754473.1, on the reverse strand, counting down.
TATCCTTATGATTTATTGAGCTCCTGCAGGAATCCAAAAAGCCTCAATTGATCTAAGAGGAAAAAATAATTATAAATTCATTTTTTACTCGAATATTTGCTTTATGTAAAAAAGTATTAATTAACATTAACTCTCTTATAAGCAGTTCCAGATATAGGGGGGGGGTCAATCCGGGGCACTCGCCTCGGGTGGCCGTTTCAGGGGGCGTCAAAATCATAATATAATATGTTTGAAAAACAGACCCAAGCTGTCCTTTTTCCGATTTACTCAGTCTGCTTGTTTTTTGACGGTTTCCCGTTTACGAAAAATATATTATATTTGTGAGTTTTTTTAAGTAATTTATCTCAAACGCTGTAGAGAGGGGGCGCCATTATCAAGTTTCTGCCCCGGTTCGAAAAAATAGTAGATTCGGGGCTGCTTATAAGCCGTACGTTTAGATATATAATAATATTGTGATTTTGTTTGGAATTAAGACTTTTATTTTTTTCTCGGCGATAGACTAACCGACAAACAGAGTACCTCCGCCAACAAGCTTTCTAAGAAACGACTTTTCTAGTATATAATCACAGAATATGAATTTCGTTTACCTGTTTAGTATAATTGCCAACTTTAGAAATCGCGTCCACGCATAGTTTTAAAGGCGATTAAATTCAATCAAATTTCCCTTAAGTTTTCAACTTGCCGGTTGAATTTCCCAATAAAAACAAATGCAAGGTTACAAAGTTTTAAACAAATCCGTTATCTTTGTTCATTATTATTTCGACGCAAAAACAAAAATAATTCACAAAGGTCGAAATATTTGTCTGTTGCAAGTAAACAATTTAGTGACTAAAAGATTAGTTTGTTAAGTCATGGTTTATATTTAAATAATTGCAGCATGGAAATGTTTAAAAAAACAATACGTTGGCGACATGGAAAAAAAACTATACGATTTAAATACTCGATACTGTTAGAAACAGGGATGTGTATAATTTCTAATTGAAATGGACCGTTTCAATAGATGTCACACATCCCTAATCCTACAAGATGATGTAGCATCACTATAGATGTTTTGTTTTGACAAAAGACAAATCTTTCGAGTCTGTTATCACGCAAAAAAAGAGACTCGAGTCTGCTCCCGATATTGACTTATGACGTAAGCAATTAAATATTTTAATTTAACTAATTAATTATATCTAAAACGTTGTAACATTTGTAACGCCTGTTTTGAAATTAATCAAACAAAACAATCTTTATCTGTTTTTTCGCACGTCAGCAAGAGTATGTCATCTGTTTTGTATCTGCACTTTTTTAAGATAATGTTTCAATTCCGATTTCTCATCAGAAGGCGCCAATATTTAACAGACAAGACAAAATATTAATGGTTTCGAATTACAACGCCGCCGGTTGAAAACTGCTGATTTTCTTAAGTTTTGTACAAGAATCGCTAACAATAGGTCAATAATAATACCGCAGAACACTACCTTACATTTTTCAGATTATATAAAAGATATTAGTATTACCAATCAATTCAAAAATACTGACATTTGATAACACAGGGTGGTCGGTACTTGCTCGTATTCCTCTCGGGAGAAGAAACTACCTATATAACTAATTTGATGATTTAACCTCTATTACTTGGGGGTCGGAAATGCGTCATTTTCGAGAAAATCTATTTCGGTTTTCTTTTTACAAAAATCCGGATTTTGGAAGTTAAAAATTAAAAAAAAAATACATTCTCACTTTTTGGCCTGAATTTTTCCATGATCTGATAGCGTACTAATTGGTCAACCTTCCTAAAGCTAAAACCACGAAATTTACTCCTAGATTTTATGTTGTGTGAATTAAAACTTACAATAAATTAAAAAAAATAAATTAAAAATTCTTCACAAAAGTGTCATTATCATAAAAAATTGACGCAATTCCGACCCCCAAGTGATAAGATTAAATCATTCCAAATTAGTCATAGTTTCTTCTCCTGAGAGGAATTACCGGTCATTCTGTATATATACCTGCATAATAAATAAAAGAAAATTTCTCTTAATGCTGCGATGACACCGGTAATAAATATTTATATTATATAAAACGACTGGACCGATTTTAATGAAACTCGATATACCGTCAGTTGGTATTGATTGTTTTTTATTCATTTATGGTAGGGTTTCCGTCAAAACAGACGCCATCGAATTTAGGGGCAAAATCGGCATTCAAGGACTTCTGAAAGTTAAAACGTTGCAGATATGAAATTTCGACGTCGATGTATGATTACAATTTTTTTAATCAAACATTAATTTTCAAAAAACTGCATTTGCTGGAAGTTAAGAAATTGCTTTAATTGTAAAATTCCATATTAAATTGGTAAAAGTTCGAGCAGTGAGTTTCACGTTGTGAATTATCATTTAAATAAATTATTTTTTTAGTGTGTTGACCAATAAAATTAATTTATTATTTTTTTAATTTGTTACTCCAGAACTGCTAATTTCTAAACAAGTACAGGTAATTTCCAAACAATAGAAGACTTTCACGATAATTAAAATAATAAAGTAGAATTGCTTAACAAATCGATGTATTAATATTGATAGCCCTATGTATGTTTATTAGCGATGTATTATTATATATATTTATATGCATCAATATACAAACAATAAAGCGCTCATGGCAAGGTCAAGTTTAGAAATATCTGCAGCATTTTTATTAGTCGCAATTAATTATGGACACTCGAGAACAGGTATCTTATAAAAACACGTTTTTAAATCCGTTTGAATCATATCTTAAAAAGAAATAGGTATGTCTACATTTCTTATATTTATTTATTTGTTTTTTTTTAATTTAAAACAGTAAATTGAAAGTTTTTAAGCAGGACAAAAAAAATCAATTCGTATAACATCTAGAAATCCAGCCTTTTAAACAGAAAAAGTCCAATACACATTTTCAATTGAAACCTACATTTAATTTTTCATTTATGATGAGAATTTTATACAGCTTAAGTAGTGCATAAAGATAAATTTTTTTTTCAATTTAAATTTCTGTATATTAAGTATAATATATTACGCGTTTTACAGCTATTTACAATAAAAAAGAAATAAATCATCTAGGCACGTGGTGATCGTTTTAACAAACAATTAAAGATAAAATCGCGTTATAAACATATACTCTCGCGTTTTGTTGATAATGCTAATTTTACATAAATTTTAAACATCGAAATTTTTATTAGACGTTTAACTGGTGCATAAAAATCATCTTAACTTAGATCTTAGATTTTATCTGCAATTTAAATTCTTTAAACCAATTACAAAATTTGTAGTATTCGTTACTGAAATGACCATTAGAATAATACCGTTCGATTTGTTTTAGAGTTAGACGAATTAACACGATTTTGTTAAACGTCTCGTATTTGTAAATATTATAAGTTGTAACAATTATTCAAGTAAATAAAATTGTCGACCAATTTTTCTCAGACCAAACGATATATTGACAAAAAATGATAAAATTACAAATCAATATAACACAAGATGACGTTTCGATCCGGATTTGGATCTTCTTATTTTTATATTTTTTAGATATTTCCGAAGAAGATCCAAATCCGGATCGAAACGTCATCTTGTGTTATATTTATTTGTAATTTTATCATTTTTTGTCAATATATCGTTTGGACTGAGAAAAATTGGTCGACAATTTTATTTACTTGAAGAGTTCTATTCAGACGTTAATCAAAGATTTGTAACAATTATTATTATGTTATTCAACACATTTGTTAACGTAAGTTTGTAACATGAATATTATTTAATTCAATACATTTATTAATTTAAGTTTTTTAACATGAACACTACTTCCTAGTTCATACGCTCCGCTGCCATCTTGCCTCTGTTCCTTCACATGACCACTAGAGTACACCAGTGGCGGCGTGGGCGTGGCTTTTTAAGACGTGGTGTTACAAAGTCAGTATTTATGTTATCCTAAAACAAGGGCGTAGATATGGGGGGATCAAGGAAGTAAAATTAGTTTAATAATTAATATTTTGCTTGACACCTTCCTTCATGAGTATATTTTTGTGTTAATAAAACTTAAAAAAAATGATTTCTTTTGCTTTACCCCCTCAGAAAAAAATATCTACGCCCCTGTCCTACAGTCCAAAATAGTAGAGTGTGTATCTAATGTCGTAATGGGATACATTACGACGAGGTGTGACATTATGTTTAAACGAGCCAGAGTGCCATGAACTATGTACCACTCCCGAACGATTAATATTGTCGCAATTCGTTTATTTCTATGCGTGATTGTTTTTATATCTGAGAGTTTATAAATTATTCTTCGTGCATCCAATCTAGTTTCAGTGCTATACAAATCCATGGGAAAGTCGGCGTAGATTTTCTCTTTTTTATGCACTGTTCATTTGTTTACATGAGAACCGAGTTGCTCAATAAATAATTGAATTGACTGTTTGCTATAAGAAAAGTTGAAACGTGATTTTATTTTTAAAAACGTTTGTCTGTGGGACACTCGCTCACGCAGGTGCCTATATTTCATTTAATTCGGCGAGTGCTCCACACTTTTAAGGGGGCGTTAAACGAAGATAATGAAAAAAATCTTAAATAAAGTTTTTTTAATAGATTTCTTTATGGCAAAATTTTCTGTAAAAAATCCAAAATCATTAGGAGATTTATAAAGTTAAAAATTAAAAAAATCTTTTACATGCAGTCTTATGGAAAATATGTCAACCTAACTTGCAAACGGTACATTTTAATTTTTTGCAAATAACCAAATAATGTCAGCAGTTTCGAAAACTATGTAAAGCATCGATGTCTTACGCATATTGTGATATTTTTTTCCAATTTAATTAGGAGACTTTTAATCAATAAAAAACATTATTAAACCTTAGCACTTTTCGAATATGGACTTTTAATCTTGACAATTTTAACTGAGTTTTCAACTTTTTAATGATTTAATTTTAATTTTTATTACTTCTAATTTATTTTTTTAATTATTTACTGCAAAAAATATGTAAAATACAGATATTTACATCAATTAATTTTTTCTAACCTAACTTTGTACAAAAAATTCAATCGTTAGTCCATTAAGTAAAATACTGAAATAATTAATTAATATTAAAAAAAAACATTTATTTATGCCTTTATGACTATAATTTATTGGTATCATCGAATCATAACCTTTTGTAAAAATTTATTATGGAAAAATTCCCATGTAGAATTCGACTTACTTTTGATTGGGACTGTAACGCATCAACCTCCTTAAACGTTACAGACGAGAAAGAATTTTATTTTCTATATCTGTTTTACGTTATCATCTGTATCCCGTATAAATAAATAATATCCTGTATGATATAATAAAAATTCTCGCACCAGATAATTATTTCAAAAGTGTTCTTTTTTCAATAATTACAAATTAAAATAATAAACCTAATCAAGACTGAACCGGCGTGTATTGATATATTCGTTACGCGGCCCGGCTGACCTTTGGCAGTCCATAAATTGTATGTCGAAGATTTATAGTAAGACTATAAAATTAAATATTGAATTTCAATATTAGCACACGATGAAGATAACCATTTTAAGTACAGTTATCGATATTTTTAGACACTTGAAAAGATTGCGGAAGTCGATTCAAGCTGATAAAAAACCCGATACCGATTTGCTTCTTGAATTCGTCCAATAAGGAAAAGTCGCTATTTAATTAATGAACCGAGAAATAAAATTCTTTAAATAAAAAAAGTGTGTGTTTGTCAGCTCCGACGCACGACTGGAGTTTACTCCTTAGATACGCTGTGTAATGTATTCCATCTCATTCTTTCGCACGTTAAATCCTACAGATATATATGTTTGTCTCTTTTGTATTCCATCTCATTTTTTCGCACGTTAAATCCTCCAGATATACGTTTGTCTCTTTTGAAGCGGACGAGCGTAACGCCACACTTGAAGCGGTGGAGCTTAACGCCTCACCAATTGATTTTACTACTCATAAAATTTCCGTACCGGATCTTATAACTCAAAATCGTTTCTTAAGGAGTAAACTCCAAAACATTTTTTTTATCTGTGATAAAACGAGCAATGCGAACGATGTCCCATTTTGATTCGACCGTCGGAATACTTATTTGTGTCACGTGTTCGAGATTGGGTCGTCGAAATTCCGCTACTTCAAAACAATTTCAAGAAGCGAAGTTATTCAAATAATATACCGTCGTTGGTTCTGTAATAGCTCTTATGTGCATAATTGGCAGATTTTACGTTTTTTAGGTGAAAAGATTCAGGAAACGCAGCTCTATACACTAATAATACCTCCAAATTAATTTTACAGTAACCAACAAGGGGAAGTAACTCTTATGTGAAAAGTTGTATCAAATAAATCCTCCCATGTGCCAATAAATCCGAAATTAACGTTAAATATTTTTTAAGAAAATACTTCGTCTTAATTATATACCTGTGAAATTGCTAGTTCATACCATCCATTACTGTAATAACCACTTTTTGGCCTTTCCTGCAAATTTTACTTTTTGCACATAAGAGGTATTACAGAACCAACGACGATACGTTATAGCTTTACATGAGAGATAATGTTTTTTAATACTGATTTCATGTTTATTTTCAAACCGCAACGATTACTCAGTCGTGGAAATTGAAATATACGCCTATTGTAATACTTTTTTGGTATTTTTTGTATGGTATTCGTTTCCTGACAATAACATAGATGACTGATACAGCCGGTTTCGGGAAATGACTGTACACTGTCTTTCCCGGAATTATGGTTTGACGTGTGTCAACAAAGTTCAAGGCACGACTGTCATAAACCCACGAAATATAATTAGATAAGTTTATGTAGATTTGAAAAAAGACACCTAATTTACTTGTTTGTTTAAAGATGCTGTGTAATAATTAATTATAATAACAAACGACGATCAGACATTCAGATGTTTAACAAATGAACGGGTAAAACAGTGTGTTCATTTATTTTGCAGTGTTGCAAACTTCGGAAAGTGATTATACTAATATATTATAAAGCTGAAGAGTTTGTTTGCTTGTTTGTTTGAACGCGCTAATCTCAGGAACTACTGGTTCGAATTGAAAAAACCGTTAGTAAAGAAATATTAAGAAAATTGAGCTATGTCAGTCGGTGCTTCTAAAGAAAGCTGGAGCGGCTCTAAAGATTGTGTCTTACAAAATTGATTTCTAAATTACATTTACGCGGCATTTTTAGAGCGCTTCAACTTCAGAAAGCACCGTATTGGAACTGTTTACCTATACTCATGAATCATAAATCTTAAACGAGAGAGATAAAAGACGTTCGACAACTAAGTGTGTGTATGTCCTCATTAGAACTTCAATCCGGTATTCAATATGCGTGTCTCGATTTTCAATCGGGGTTTTTTTTATGAAAGCGGCGTGTGTTTTTATAACCGGTCATCATTTATTGGAAAAATATTGGTAGTTATTAAAATAGAACAATTATTCTTTGGAAAGAGGAACAAACACTTTCAAATACCACTGACCTGATACGGTATGTATTTATAAAAATCTCAGTACCTATTGCAAAAAAGTAATCCCAAATCGGCAACGTTCTCAAAATCAATCGGGGTTTCGAGATTTCGAAATTTTAAAATTTCTAAATCTTTTTTAAAATTGTACGCTTTACTTTTTTTGAGTCAGTAACCGTTTTAAAATTGCCGGTTGTGGCCGGGTCGAGCCTTAATAGTAAAATAATTTCTTTTTAATTACCCCCATTAAATTACCCAATTCGTGTTTCCGTAACTGTTGGGAAAGAAAGAAACTCAATCCTATTATTGTAAAGGGCATGGAGATTTATTACTATACGCATTTACCTTTTGTACTTCTAGCTTTTGAACTTTCACTCCGGCGTCGTTCTATTGTTAGTCGCACTGACCACTAGCTCGTCTTTTGTTTGTTTATTCAAATGTTTCTGCCCGTGCTCGAAACACATGCGACAATTTATGTAAATTATTCTTCTCGTTCAAATGACATTGGTGTCGATTTCATGGCAACGATAAAGCATACTTGTGAAATAAACCGATGCATTTGATAATTGCTGCTAATTTATTGTATTAATTAGTTTATGGGTGCGTTTATAAAAAATACCACTCCAGCTGAGATTGCTTTCGAGATGTAACTATTTCTCGCTTAGTATAGACTGTCCTTCAAATTTTAAACACGCAAAAGTCAAGTTATTTGAAATATTTTGTCAAAACCGTCAAAGAAAATCTTAGTTTCGTAAAAACATAAACTGTCAAAAGATTTGATTTTGTAAACAAATCACCTGCCAATTATTTTTTTTTATTTATTAAAGCGATTTATAGTTTTGGTAACCAACAACATAATTTAAAAAACCCGCAAAAGCGTTGTACATCTATTTTAGTTTTGCAATCTTTTAGAAATAACCATTTCCGGTGTCGAATAGCAAAAGGAAATGGCAGAAACAAAACAAAAAGTTCTTTGATACTTAGTCCTTAAGTTGAAAAAGTCATGTTTTGTGAGAATAGAGACAATTCCATAAGTTTTTCCAAAACTGCATCAATGTCACTTACGCCCCTTTTTACGCCTATCTCCTAGATAGACCAATTCTTTTCAACAGCGCATTTCCCACCATCAATTTTAGATAAAGCGTTTCATTTTTAGAGCAAAATATAAATCACACGTCCTAAACCAGTGTAGGTGTTAAATCTTGTACTCCTCTGAGCAATTAAATTCGGTTCTAATAGTCGCCTGCGGCCGGGGTATACTATCCCAAAAATATTTTGAAAAAAAAAATCAGCTGCTCTTTTGTTCTGAAGATCTGTCAAAAAGAAGTTGGAAGCATACTTTTGTTAATTTTTACATGTAAAACCACATTCAAATGAAGAAAATTAAATTGACATTTGACATAATTATAATAATTAATAACATAAAATTTATGTTAATATGGTTTCACGTGTAAAAATTAACCCAAGCATGCATGTCGGCTACCTAACTATTTTTTAACAGCTCTTCCGAACAAAAGAACAGCTTATATTTTTTTTGTATTTTCAAAATATTTTGAGGTAACTTTGCCAGAATCGGCTTTCATTGTTCGGCAGGTATACAAGATTCATAACCTAGATTTTTAAAAGTTTTGAAACGACGACTTGAAATCTATTAGCTTATAAGGCATTGCTTCTCATCAAAAAAAAAAAAATTGCACCTGGTCATTGCCAACCGCGGAATTATTACCGGTATTATTTTTGAGCGTACCCTTACTGTAGAGTTTTCCGATAAGATAATGATAGTTTGCGAATAATCAATCAATAAAGTAAACAGATTCTGCAAACAGATATCAACAGGTGACTGGGCATTACCTTCACATTCGCGACACAAACCAAAATGGAAAGGACACTTTTTATTTCAAAGATTAATCTCGGTTTCAAGAATGGTATATCACTTCACCTCCGCACACGATCAGACACAATCAGAAAACCGTGACACTGTTTCACTACAGTTCGCGTTTGACTGACTGCTTCACAATCAACTGGTCTGAGCTGTGATAGGTACCGGTACCAGACCAGCACCAGCGCGGATAGATTGATACACGGAATCGAGAAATATACCGCGTCGTCGAGACTTCGCGATAGAGCGCGGTTATTGTATAGTTCACTTCTTTAGCAAGACGATTGGATAACATTTTTAGCGGTGATACTGCACAATCACTGAATGCCACACGTATAGCTGCGTAGACTTTTTCCTTACCGAGCGGGGTGGCTTAGCGGTGAGAGCGCTAGACTCGCATTCGGAAGGTACTGGGTTCGAATCCCGGCGGGGGCAGATGTGACTAGGACTTTTTCCTAATGCCTCTCGCCAAGAAACGGTAATTCCTGTACCGGCCATCTTGTTGAGGTTTTCCATGGTTTCCATCAATAATTCCACATAAGTATCGAGATGGTTCCTTATTCAAGGCCATGGCCGATTACCTGTCAAACTCCTATGCTCAAAATTTGCCTACCTTATCCTAATTTCCTAAAAATTCCTTCATTCACCCATTGCTATTAATTAAGTTTAAGATTAAAAATTGTAGAAAATAACGGGAAGTGTGGTAAAAAAAATAGTAATGGTGCGAATGGCATCTGTTATGACATAAAGTCGAGAAACGGACGTTAAACGCATTATTATTATTATTATTATTATAGCTGCGTATGTTTCGTATACAGACTAGTGATGTGCCGGATCGGTAAAAATGTATATCCGCGGATCATTAGTGTCCAGATCCGCGAATACGGATACGGATTTCAATGTTTTTACTCAGGTATAATACGCGCCCCGAATCTTAAAGGCTTGAAAGTTAGATGCGAACGATGTTTTCTTGATTATTTCGTCGTTTCATTTCGATCTTGAACACTTTTATAAATTAATATTTTGTTCAATACATTAAATATTCTACGTTTAAAATGAATAAAATTGTAAATTTATTTTAAAATTTTCAGGTGAATAATAACAAATTATGGCAGGAAGAAGTTTTACTTCAGTTGTGTGGTCTAAAGCACACTCGTTTTTTTATGTTTGTTCTTATGTAGTCTTCTTGAATCGTTGGATAAACTCGTCACTTTTCCACCTTTCATATTTACCTTACTATATGTACAAATTGAAATGTGCTGAAGAATGATAGTTACACGAAGATATTTTATAATATAAAATCCATTTCTTTTAAATTATCTCCGCGATTTGACCTTCAATATTAACTTATTGATGTTTTATCTGCTTACCATGTACTAGTTGCGCGATTCTATTGTTTTCGCTTCACCGCCAACACTACTTGCGTCGCGCTTTATCCATATCCGATCGGAATCACTCCTGCCCACCGAGCCTAAAAAAGTTTCGCTTAAAATAATACGATTACAAAAACATATATAGGAAAGAAAAAAACCGCCGAAAAATGAAACGATTTTTTTACGATATCGGTTTTATCTTTTTGGGGACATTTTTTTGAAAATTGATTCCAGCAACATGATTGCGTTAAATCAAACATAAATACTTGCTTTTATTATAGCGGACCATATTAAACAATGTTTTTTGTGTCGTCGTAAGTTCGTTGACCTCAAACGAAGATTTAAACGAAGATCGCGTCCAGGTTCAGAGTTTTTAAAACATTTTTTGAAACACATTTTGACCGATTTACTTCATTTAACAAACAGAATGCAGACTATGTTTACAGATGTATTTACCACGATGTTTGCACTTCATATTTATGATGTCACGGCATGAAAGAACAGACCGGCTCGGCTAACATCGGTATCGTCGATCAACTCAACACTATCATTGATATGTCAAACGACGTCATGTTATGGAAATAAAACAAGTTGACGTAATTAATAATTTAACCTTTTTAATACAATCGCTGCCACCCACATCTGTCATCGTTTCATTGTTTCATACATAGAGCAATAGAATATAAGTGCTAGACAGTGGCGGGTCCTTTATGAGCGCTGCAGAAACTGCAGAACAACTAAAATCTTAAATCAACGCTAAAGCTTGACAGCCACTGGACTTTTTGCGCTCCGGCGCTGTTCTGTGTTCCGAAGCAGCACATGAAATGCCATCAAATAAGTGCTAGACAGTGGCGGGTCGTTTATGAGCGCTGCAGAAACTGCAGAACAACTAAAATCTTAAAAAATCTTAAATCAACGCTAAAGTTTAACAGCCACTAGACTAACCACAAAACTCGTGTGTATTCTGTATGACAGACTTTTTGCCCTCAGGCGCTGTTCTGTGCTCCGAAGCAGCACATGAAACACCGCAACATCAGACACGCCTGGTGTATGGTACGCGCCACGGATCTAAAAGGTTCTGAAGTTAGTCACAAACAGCGTCGCAAAGGCACATTTTAGAGTCGTTGATACTCCCACCACCTCCCAGCTACCTGCACGGAACGTGCGCTCGTCGGTGATTGGCCGTGATCGCTCGTTGCCTTTGTCACTTGTCGCTTTCCTGCGTACAGTCGAGTACGCTATTGTCAAGTTGTTATTGCTATGTTAGTTTTGTTAAGTTGCGAGTTTGAAGTTTTTCAACAGATTGTACAAGCGCAAGCCTGCATTCGCATCTAACTTCCGAGCCTTTTAGATTCGTGGCGCGTACTGTACGCCGTCAAACTTTGACCCATTTAAGTTATAGCGTGTTATTTAGATCAGCTTTGAGCCGCATTTACCGTCAGCGCGTTATAGTACAAATAAGCGTATGTGTTCACTGAATCTTTCTCATTCAGTCAGCATACAAAATCAACACTGATTGAACTGGTTTTCAGTAAAATTGTGGTATATTTTGGGAGCGTGTGATAAATCAAAAGATTTCCGATTGCATTTTTAGATAACACAAACGTTTATTCTTTTTTATTTATTTTAATATGAGCATTACAGTATTATTGTTAGGTATATTCATTTATATAATAACACAAATATATAAATAAAAAAATATTTATGATCGATATTGTACAAGAACCAATAAAAACTATTCATTGGATATGAAGCTCGTCTTTGATTTGTTTACGATTTCAAATAGTAGCCAATAAGAATGCCAGAACTATTCATTGAATAGTAATTTTATTTGTCCTTTGTAATACCGGCTCTTATTGCAATAAAATAAATATTTTGAAAAAAGTTGAAAATCTTTTTTTAAGACAAATATACAAACACATATTTTTTGTACAAAAACATCGTATGTATTTTATAACTTTTTCCAATATTATTTTACGTTTTTTTTTTTGAGAACAGATGTGGCAATAGCTTACGCATGTCGTCTTCAAAAATGAGCTGTGTTTATTAGAAATAGTTATTTTTGTATCGAGACCCAGATGCGCATTTGAAGTTTTAGCCCCCTAAGCTATAAGAATCTTTCCGCCTTTTTACAGGTGTCTTTAAATATTTTATTTTTATTAAATTTCAAAGACAACACACAGCAGTTTCGTAAATAAAACAAACCAAAGTACTGCTCGGTTTCCGGCAGGGTCCCCACATTCGATTGTGGGCCCTGTAACCAGGATCTGGGTTGACCAAACATATGCCTATTTTTCTACCCTGTTACAAATTTTATTTACACTGAATATCAATTGTAAGGTAAAGGAATACTTCTTGAATAAAAAAACCAGGGCCCCTTCTGAACCCGGGCCCTGTTACCAGAGTTGCACCAGTCCCACCATTGTGGGGACCATGGTTTCCGGTTACCTCAAATTTTTGAGACTTCTATTTGCTTACATCAAAATAAAGATCTCCATTTTGAAGAAAGTAAATGGTATTTTTGAATCTAGATTTCTGCTAAAAGTAGTACCGGACCGACTTGAAAAAATACCCGCCCTTTTTCTAAGTCGTGGATCGGCCCGGATCGGTCGACTCGGAACGATACGATCAACGCAATGTAATTAAATGAATCCCCGCGCACTGGTCCGGTTTGAACAGCACGGACTATCCGGGTCGTCTTGGCAACGGCAGAAGATGGTAAAAGTGGCTAAAATTGTCGAATGTGTTGTACATACTGTATATAAATTAGTTTCATAATTATGTTAGGTAATTCTCTTAAAGAATTTTATGTTTAGAGTTAAAATATTATTACAATAGAAGATTTCGTTCAGCAAATTAGATACTACAAAATTCTTTCGAGTATTTTATAGTTTGAAAAAAACTGTTTCGACGGTTTTTAACTTCTCTAGTAAGTTGCATAACTGCCACAAACTGTACTGAGCAGTGGCGGATTTACCAGCAGGCTGAGTAGGCTGAAGCCTAGGGCGGCAAATTTTAAGGGGCGGCAGATTTAGTTTATAAATTTTTTATTTCGATTTACAAAATTAAACAAGAAATTATTATCCACACAAAATACGAATTTCGAAAATTGAAGAGAAATCAAAATATTTAACAAAAATCGAAATATAGTCCTATATACAGTGCTAAATACTAAATATTTCAACATCTCTACATGAACAATTGCTAAAGGCTTTATAAAGTATCCTTTAATGATCATGAATTTTTAGAATATCGCAATAGCGATTCGATAAAAAAATTAAAAACAAAAAACACGGTTTTTTCAATATTTCTTTAAATCTTTAAGGTTATGTGAAAAAGTTATATTCATAAAAGTTGTAGATCCTTTTAATACCTACAACATTGCCATACAACATTTTTCGATTGGGGGTCAACTTTCGCCGGAAATAACGAAAAACCGCGTTTGACCCCTAAAATGCACCCCCCACAGCCCTCCGGCCTTTTACGCATTTGAATTTTTGGTTTCTGTATTTCTGACGGCAGTTTCTTCCCTTCCTCATCATTCGTTTTCTGTTATTAATTTTGTCCTTGTCAAAAGCTAACTTCACTGGTCTATTAACTGATAAACAAATTAAAAAAACATTGTTTCAGCAGGATTTTCGCAGGCAACCTTAGCGATCTTTCTTAATTATGGTCTTAACTATCATCTCTAATTTTTTCGTTCGTCCACCTTATGACGACACATTTTCTGCAGCCGTCTCTTGGACTATTAATTCTCAATGATACTAACCATACGAGAAAAGTTGGAACACAAATCATAAAGTTGGAATTTCATTGATAGAAAATGTAATTGATATGATTGTGGACTAAGGTATCAAAATTCAGAGGCGGCAAAAATTGAATAGCCTACAGGCGGCAAATCTGTAAATCCGCCACTGGTACTGAGCTACTATAAACACGGAATTTGCCGATTCGGTGACGATCCGGATCGATTCAGTTTGTTGGATTTTGCAGTTCCGTTGAAATATAGGCACCCAAATCAACACCCGCGCGTCTGCGTAAGTTATTACCAATGCACAAATTAGTTTGTGAAACGACTAAATAAAAATCGAAATAACTTTCTTTCAGTTATAACAACGACGATACACAAAATCGCAACGAGATGCGGTTTTGTTTTTTATTTAAACAATAATAATTACATATGCTAGAACTTAAAAGTTAACTAACAGAAATTGAATAAATTCACATCTAAATTTTAAAATGGTTCCTCAATCATTTGCTAAAATAAAAGTCGACTTTAGCGTGAAGCGAATTATTTACTTGTATAATGTTTCAAGCGTCTTTTTGGCAGCTAAAAGTCGTTTTTTTATTTTATGCGAGTGACCATTTTGTGTACTATAAAGGCCATGTATGTAAACGATCATAAAAAAATTTTAAAATTTCAAAATAAAAACAAAATAGTTCAGTGGTCAAGTGAACTTGCGCGCCAAAATAACAAATGAAAGTTGTTTATATTTTGACCGTTTAAACATCTTGTATCAACGAAATGATGTCATAAAAAATCCGCTAAAAACGTTCAGTTTATAACTTGATTGGGATCCGTTAAACGGTGCGTGGCTAAATCTCTGTACATACGAACGGACAGACATCCAAAATTCGTATTCTAGCGACCAAAAAATGTCCGAATTCGTCGAAATCTCGAATTCGATGTTTCGCCTCTTTTCACTACTTTGGTCGCTCGAGTATGAAAATGAAAAATTTGGAGTTTGTTGACAATAACATTTTTGAAAAATCTGTCTGCAATATTTAGCTGTGAAATTTTAACAATAACATCAACGTGCGACCTTTTTAGTATTTCGGAGAAGTGAATCAATTTTTTTCGAAAAAATATGGGAAATTAATAGTGCGCATTAAATATGGCAAATCAAATTTGCTCAACGATGAAGGAATTTCAGTATGTTGTTCATATTTTGATTTCGTTTGATAATTCTGTTCATTTAGACCCCAATATACGAATACAAGCTGTTCATTCATTTTGAAGTTTGTGTGACAGTTTACTTGGTTTAATTCCATTTGGTTCCAAATCGAAGTGAAATATGTTTTTAGTAAACGGATTTCGTTTATTCCAATTCACTTCCATTCTCTATTTTAACCTAAATAAGGAATTACGTCAGTATTGCCAACTCGAATTTTGCAAAACGTAGGTTACTAGATTGTTGAGGTTAAGTGTATTACTAACAACAGCTTCTTCAAAGCATGACCTGTTGTACATTATATTATTAGAATATTTGAGGTTATATTTTTATTCATTTGTTTGTCACCTCACTTATTTTCAAGATGATTTTGTATTGACAATTTTTTCAGGTTACCGGAAAACGACAGCTCGAATAAATTGGACAGGTCGTAGTTTTCGAAATATTTTTATACACTTTATAGTCGTTAGAAAATTTACAATTTTTTGCGTTATAAAAGCAATTTTTTACACTGAAATTTTTTCATCGTTTTTTTTTTAATTATACAACTACAACGTCAATAAACTATATTTAAATGCTTTTTTTTCAAAATCTAATACTGTTCATTATAATATACAATTACTATTCAAAATATTCGCACAGTTACAAATATTTTACAATATCTATTTAAACAAATAAAAATCATATTTTTGTTCACATAAATATTTCATTTTTACTACTTTGACTTTGTAATAAAAAAAGAAAATTATATATTACCGCAATAATGTTACGAAGGCATATTTATAACGGAAATAATTTGAACTAAACTGTAAGGTTAATAAAACAACAAGAATTAAAATATTTTTGAAAGGTTTAATTAAAAAAAAATCTATATGACATGCAACATTATTGCAAATATTTTAAATTCATAAACGATAAATTAATATTTTTGACCGATGGGATTTTTTAATTTATTTCTAAAAAATGATGTATTGAAAGCCAATTTTCTACTACGAACGAAGCTATGCTATGTTGCAGCTACCGAAGCCAACAGCATCATAATACAGCTTTGTTTGTAACGAACAGCAAACTTTTGACCAATACTATCTCTAATATACTTGTACCTGTCTATTTTATTTTTGTTTTGTTTTAGAAAACAAAATAATGTCGTGTTTATGAATTTAAAAAGAAAAACGAAAAAACAATAGCTACAACGCTATTAATATACATATACAACAAAATCTATTACTTCAAGCATCTTGTTTTTAGGCTTTTATCAATAATAGTAACTTATTTTTATTTGTTAATATTTATAGATTACTTTGAGTATATCATTATTCTTCTTTTATTAATCAGTTATTTAATTAATATTGTTTTCTCTATCACACAAGTTAAGGCTTAACAATTAGGTAATAACTAAAATAGTTTTTTTTTATTGTTAGGTTATAAAACACAGTGTTTTGTTTGTTCACAACGGATCGATTGTGTCCAATCAGAAAACTGTTTACTAGGGGAAGAACAGACCATTTATAAAGGTGACAATTTCCTCCCGAAGTGTTTTGTTTTTAAATTTTCATCTAACTAAAACTAAAATCACAAAAAAATCACTAAGGTACTAATTAATTTAAGCAATTCTCGTTACAGTAGGGTTCTTTTTTTATTTCTTTCTTTTACATTCAAACAATTCAGATGTCGAGGAAGACAGAAATATTTTTCTTATCGGAGCGACGCCATTTACTTCCTCGAAAGTGAATTTTTGAAGCGTAAAAACATTTTTGAAATTTGGTATAACACTAGTTTTAATACAAATTTAAATATATTTGTTATATAAATTTACTTTTGACAGGTAGAACATTTAAGTACAAAATCAATAGTTTGTAGACAATCTTTTGTTTAGGAATCGATAACAGTAGGTAATATATTATTATTTATTTGTTTTTACGAATTTGTACCGGGCTTATACAGTGAAACTTTGGTGAAGTTAGACGGTTATGTAAAAATAAATTAAATCATTGTAGGTACTAATAAATCGACAATAGAGAAACTATTGTGTGGTGGAAGCGACGGGTCTACACGATGGACATAGCGGCTTTATATGGTGGGCGTATCGGGTCGCAATGGTGGACAGACGGGTTTTCGCAATCTAGCAAGCCAGCGATATTTGTAAAATTGAGCTGCAAAAACTTTAAATGTTTGAGATATTCTTCAAATATTTCAATTAACATAGAGATATTAATGTGTTTTTTCTGCGTTTTTTTTTATTATTAAACATAGGTATATTATGCTCAATTTTATCAATAGAAAAACTATTGTGTGGTGGAAGCGACGGGTCTACACGATGGACATAGCGGCTTTATATGGTGGGCGTATCGGGTCGCAATGGTGGGCAGACGGGTTTTTGAAATTTAGAAGGCAAGCGACATTTGTAAAATTGAGCTGCAAAAACGTTAAATATTTGAGATATCTTTCAAATATTTCAATAAACATAGATATTAATTCGTTTTTTCCTGCGTTTTTGTATTATTAAACTTGTATATGCTCAATTTTATCCAATCACTTACTATTCGCTACATAAAAAATCTATTTTTTAAAGTACAATATTTTGTCGTACTCAGGTTGAAATATTTAAAAAAACAAATTGAGAAAAAAAACGGAAACTAATTGAGATTATATCAAATGTCTAACTTTCTCTATTTTCCAAACTGCTTACCTATTTTATGGTAAGTGATCGAAAAATACGGTGATTTTTTTATATCTATATTTTTTCTTATTAAGTATAAAGTCTATTTGGAGAGCCCTGTATAATCTCTGTTAACTGGCCTTAATCAATTCTATAGTTTTTGTTTAAAAAAAATCGACCTTTCAAAATTTGGCATTCTTTGTTTTTTAAGGCCACCAACAGCCAGGGGCGGATTTACATAAGGGCCCCTAAATATCAAGAATCCACAAAACTTGAATTACCTATTAAGACGTTTTCGTTAACAATTGGTGACAATTTTTTTGCGTGAATTTTTAGATGATTTTGATAAATTTTTAGGTGTATTTTGACCATTTTCGAGTGAATTCTGATTTTTTTTTGTAAATGTGTGGTATTATTTGTTTGGTCAAGTCACTAAGTTTTAACTCTGATTTTAAAACTCAATTTAAAGATTTTGGATAAGCCCCTCAAAACGTAGATCCACCCCTGCCAACAGCAAAAATGTTTCGTGCCTGGCGCCAATTCATATTTTCAATTTATAACTTGTTTTTTACTAATAATTTGAAAATTCAATTAACACATTTTACCAGCTCTCAGCTTAGAACCAGAGAGCCGGGGGCTTGTAATACATGAGCCATGATTTTTTTCCTTCACTAGGATGAATCAAAATTACATTATAAAGCTATGACTGATTAAGACCATCTGATATTATATTATTACATATTTTTACATAATATTATTTTACTTGCGATTTAATCACAGCATCTAGGGTTTTTAATTTTAATATCTTGGCAACATTTCAAGTTAAATATTTCTAATTCAAGAGGCCTGCTCTTTCGGTTTCACTGAACTTTTTTTTTCAAGTGGAACTTATTCTTGGGCGATAGGTACGACTGATATAGCGTGACGTAGATAGACTCCGAACACTGTAAGTTAAACACGGCTGCGTCATTATCCCAACAGCAGCTGACCGATGACGTAGCGGTATTTAACTTACAGCGGTTGGACTCTAATGGTGGAGATAAGGAGAACGGCATTCAGTCGCGGTACTAGTACTTTCTCGTTACTGATGCACTATTTATGAGCTAGACAACGAGTTTAGTTGGCACTGCCGTCTGTGGTTCAGTAGTTTCACTTCTAACGTGTGGTCTTAAGCGCACGTCACACACTCTTTTTTTTAAATTTTAAAAATTAACAATATCTAATTTTTTTTTTTGTAAAAGCAACGGACAGTTTGTCGCGTTGTTGATAAAATAAAACGGTATAACACGCGCCACGGATCTAAATGGTTCGGAAGTTAGTCACAAACAGCGTCGCAAAGGCACATTTTAGAGCCGTTGATACTCTCACCACCTCCCAGCTGCCTGCACGGAACGTGCGCTCGTCGGTGATTGGCCGTGATCGCTCGTTGCCTTTGTCACTTGTCGCTTTCCTGCTTTAAAGTACAGTCGAGTCCGCTATTGTCAAGTTGTTATTGTTACTTTAGTTTTGTTGAGCTGCGAGTTTGTAGTTTTTCAACAGACTGTACAAGCGCAAGCCCGCATTCGCATCTAACTTCCGAGCCTTTTAGATTCGTGACGCGTATTATAATTAATTTTGTTTTGTGACCACATAAATGTTTGTCTCTCAATAATAATAAACAAGTGGCACTCAATAAGTTTGCCTCTTTTCTGGTTAATATGATATAATTGAAACAAAAATCGAATACTTTCAAGAAATGCGACTACAGTAAAAAGTAAAGTTTTACAGGAAAGTTTCAAATAAATATTCAAATTTATTAACAATGTCTTTTTATCAAAACTAATTATTAATGTTACATAATTTCGTATCCCTTAAACACCACACTAAACAAGGGGTGTCAAACTCATTTGAATCGTGGTCCACTTTCCGTGGTATTAAAAATGTTTTTTCGCTGTTTGTTGTGTTATTTTTGGGACAACTATATTTTTAATAGATTTATTCAATTTCAGTAAGGTATGTTGCCACAATTGATACGTGTTGCATTAAGTAAAAGGTTTGTATGTAGCAAAAAATAAAATTCATTTCATTTTCAAAAATAAATATTGGTACATGCAGGTACTACAAAATCTCACATATATGAAAATTCGTTAAAATTTTCAGACAAAGCGTTTTAATAAAAATGTAAAGTTTTAATTTTATTTCGGATATATTTTAATGCTTCGTGTAAGCATTTACTTAAATAAATCGGCCGGTTACATAAAAGGTTAACAGAATTTTGAAAATAGGACAACATTAAAAAAGATTTTTTGAGAGTGAATATTTTTATATCGGTTTTTATTCACGGCAGATAAAAAAATTATTGATTTTTGGGATGTTTCGACAACTAATTTGAAACTACCATTATTGATAAATACTCAACGAAATGATATATCATACTTTTTGATTTTAAAATGTTCAACAGGAAATATAAAAGTTTGATAATTGAATTAATTATAATCGATGGGTTTGATTTTGTAATAAAAGTTAAAATTAAGTCAAAAATTTTTCAATATGGCCGCTTCGTTGTTTTACCTTCTAACTACTGTTAATTGATAAATAGGAGCTCTTATTTTTTTATATGTAAACAAAGTACTTAAATCTTTTTATAAAAATAAAAATAAAGAAGAAGAACATTTCTAAATATACATACAAATATATTGATATAAAATTATTTTTAAAAAGATCTTTACAAATTCGCATAATAAAAAAAAAATATACCTAACTTTGATCAGCCCTTTAAGGGTTTCGCCGATATCGAAATTAATAAAACTTTTATCAAAAAAAAAAAACTTTAACTGTTAAATTTAAAAACAACAATGCCTCATCTTTTTAATTACTAATTTTATATTATTTACACGTATCTATAATATGTAGTATCTACATATTATTTATATAGGTACTTCATTAACTAACAGATTATTATATAACCGTAAGTTTATAAACAGTAAAGCCACCATTTCTTGTTTTTATTTCGATAATAATAAATGACAATCGCATAACAACTGACAGTCACAAACATATGACCAATCGTATATATAACAACTGACAATCATAAACAAATGCCAGTCAAAATCAATTGACAGTCGATAATCATCTAATGATCTCTATAGTCTCTATGAGTTTCTATTATAATGATAATATTTCATTATCTTCTATACTCTATACTCTATAGACTACATTTCTTTCTAGAATACTGGTGACTTGTTTCTGTTAATTATTTAAAATACAAAATTACATTTTCGTAATTTTACATAGATTAGATTACAAATTATTGTTCTCCTGTCATTTTTGAAGTTGATAAATTAACGTTGATATTGATGCCTAATATGATTTTCCAGTGCGCACCCATAGTCCTTTTTTCGCTGCAAAGAAAAGAGACAGCACGTCTGATCCCCTTCTCACGCCTTTGGGAAACTCTCTGTGACGCGTTCCACGAATAAATCAAAGCTGTTCACCAACCCACTTTTTAAAACTGAAGTAAGTCCTAAAATCTAGGATCCAGCAGTGCTGTCTCCATTGAGTGCGGCAAAAAATTGATAATCGGATCGTTTATATATACGCACTGTAACGTTAAAATATTGACTGCGATGTCGAAATTCCCGAATCAGTCACGTGGCGCCACCGTCGGAACAGTTCGGACGAACGAACAAAATAAACAAACGCATCGAACGACGTTAAATTGTTATTGAGCGACATATATATTATATATTTTTAACTTCTTTGCTGAAATTTGTAACGCATACGCTGGCGAATAAATTTTGTTCGACGTGTCATTCGTGACGTTCAATTCATCCCTTCGACCATCCATTGAACACTTCGTTTACACAAACAGCCTTTTACAATCGCGCTGTATAACTGGATTTGAATTTCGAACATGTAGCCAGTACAAACACGATATATTAAAATGATAGTTTGCTAACTAAAATAACTAGTGTCGGTATTAACTTAGAAGCAATTTTTTTGTTTTAAATAACAGCTAATTTGCATACAGGATAAGATTTTGGATCAATTTATCTACAATATATGCTATTGCTACAATAGATTTGATGTAACAATCGAAATTATGATGAAAACGACAATCACAAATGAACAATCTTTAAAACATCTGACTATCTGTACACGGTGTTCAAGCAACAAACTTAGAACAGCTCAGCTACATTCTTTTATATGTTTATTTATATATTTATTCATAATTAATATAAAAATTACGAAATTATATCAACTTTATTTCACTGCGCGTGCTCTCAATAAGCTAACATAAACAGTAAAAAAGTTCGGCTTAAGTTGTTTGGTTTTTTGGATTGTAAGGAACGAAAACTGATTGAGGATTACAAGGCATCCTTTTGACAGCACAGTTCAATTGAGAAGCGATAATATTTATAGATTTCTTCTAACGAAACAGCAAATATCAATCGTTCAATTGCAGACATCTAATTGAACTATTTCTCAGTTAATATACCTATTTAAAAACATAAACTTGTTAAATATGGTATGTTACGTCACTTTATTAAAATCTGCTAACTAAAAATTAATGTCTGTCTGTCTATCTGTTCGGGAGCTATGCGTTCCTATACAGTTCATCCGATTACGATGAAATTTTGGTGGGTTTTGCAAGGTTTCTGACAAGAAAAATCATAATCATTGCCTTTTAAAGTTCTACTGTAATACGATTGAATTGTTTCGCTGCCGTGTTTCATCTCAGTTGCGTGGAAGGCCGCGGGTAGCGGATAGTTCTAAAATTAAATAAACAAAAACTGAACATAGTTACATACGTAGTCCGTATTCATGTTTTTGTTTGACACACCGTGTATATCAAATAGTCAACTAGCGACGTATGAAAAATGTTTTTTTTTTTATATGTATATATATTTATAATACTTATTAATTAAGTAAGAATGATAATGTATTACGAATTGACAATATTATTGTATACTAAAAATCGTCCATAACTTCCATTCGAAAAGGTTTATTACTCGACTTTAATATTCCTCCGTATCTGATGACCCCACCACCGGTGATTCCCCGATTGCCGGCGCCCATGTGAGGTGGCGCATCGTCGTCGTCGTCGTCGCTTGGATCGTCGTGGTATTCCGGCAGCCCGTCATCCAAATCGTCGTCGTCCTCGTCCATCTGCCGATCGAGAAATCAATTAAAATAAACAAAAAAAAAATTACCAGACCTCTGAACTATTTTCATTGGCTACCCTGATAACTGTGTTTTTACACTCCAAGTGAACTTGCAGGCGTTTTTCCAAATCTTCTTGTTTTCCGGACTTGTAGGCCGCGGTCCATTGGTGTTTCTACCTGGCATTTCGTCTACAACTGCGCAGTAGACATTTTCAAAGACAATGTGTGATCTCCTTGACAGTTCACATTTTTGACATATTGTCCCCGCTGCCACACCGCCTTTAATAATATCTACCGCAGTTGTAGACGAAACGTCAGGTAGAAAACACCAATGGACCACAGCCTACAAGCCTGAAAATCAAGAAGAGTCTTGTCGAAAACAGAATAGCGCCACTAGCCACAAGTATTTCACAATAGTGCCGATGTGCTTTGAAAATCAAATATATATATTTTTTTAATTTGAATTTGAAAAATGCAATTTAATAGTTGCTGAAAACAGTGATATTTAAAAAACGCAAAAACTGTTCTTTTTAGTAATTCTACTCAATTTTATACTTATTTATATATTAAACGGTAAAACATTCGTACAAAAATCTTAAAACTCGTTCATGCATCATAGTTACCAACTGAAAAACATGCAATTTTATTATAACTAAATATTAATTGAACTGCCGCCATGCAAATATATGCATGGAATTGTTATTGTTTTTTAATAACAAAAATTACAGCTCTGCCATCCAGAATCCAGATGCCGTTACAAAATTAATTAAATTCTACCGCTAGTTAAAAACGCAAAAAACTAAAGCATTCTTATTATTAATATAAATATCAGGAATCCTAATACATACAAACCTACTGATTTTGTCATTAATTCATTTTTTAAAGCACGTATATTCATACCAAGAGCTTAATTTATTTCTAGAAGTGATTTTGCGCGATTAGTTACGTTGAAAAAAAGCTTTTTTCAGTCTAAATGCTAGTTTGGGGATTGTTGATGCAAGTTGCTTGAAAGTGATTAAAATATTACAAAGTTTTTTTAGGTTAGTAGATTAATGACGTCATTAGCATCTAATACACAGATTGAATCATATTTCAATATGTTTTAAACAATTAAAAAAAATCGATTCTCATTATTGCAAATTTCTGTTGAAGCATTATTATTTAAACAAACGAGAGCGACAAATAAGAAATAGCTGATTGTTTAAAACATATTAACAAACGGTAACAGAACTATGAACCTATCGTTGGTGAACTTTTTGTACCTAATTAGCTTTTCTGTGAAGATAATATTTTTATTTTTTTTAATCACCTTCAGACATTAAACAGCTAATAAAAAACTATAAATTTCATACGATCTGAATCTATTATATGCACAACTCCGTAATCCGGCACCATCGTCGAATCAGTTCGCTCGCAAACAATTCTACGGTGGCGCCGTACAGTGTCGAGTCTGAATACCAAACGTGCATATTCAAAATCTGATAAATCTAAACAATCATAAATCCATGCAAAAAAAATATAAATAACTAACAATGTTGCCATAATTCCAAACACAATATTAGTTATCATTGCGTACTCACTTATTAGTAATATTAATATTTATAGAGTTAGTAGCAGTTATTTTGTTTATACTTCAAAATCTCCGATAGTGAATTTATTTTTTTGTGTGTTGATTGCTGTTAGTTGGCAAGGAGCAATGTCTGGACTTATTTCCTACACACACACACACATACAATGTTGTTAATATCGTTAGTTAATTGTTTCATTGTCGTTGGACGCGTGTCGTGTTTTATTTGTTAAACAGTTGATAAACAGTTGTGAAAAGAGACAACAATGAAACGCCGATTTAAATCAGTTTCATACTATTTTCGAGGGTCCCAAGCGACTGCTCCAACCCAATGAAACGTTAATCCTACAGTTTCGAAATATCAAAACGATGCCAATTGCGTGTAGTTCGTTTCGTAATTGAATCTAATCGTTTAGTGATCACTTAGAAGTCTATATTTGGAAGACAGGATCGCGTACTTTATTGAAAGTGCCGGAATATCTAGTGTTCCCAATTATGGTGTCTTTACCAGGGAAAAAATGGTTGTCTGTAAAGTCGGTTTACGGACGATAGTTTTACGTGATAACGTATTCCGCTCGAATATCATATTTAATAATACATAACCTAAATTTTAGTAGCTGTCAAACTTGGGCCGATCGTGCTTCTCTATCGCTTATACTGCGCTCTCGCTTGCACGCACAGGGTCAGGCGGAACGTTACGGCGTTACACTTTTTCGTGCGTGCAGCTGGTGTTTCGTCAATTTATAAGACGTTATCACGTCAAAAAGATCAGCAACGAGACTTCAAAAGGAAGTGTTATGTAATACAACTGAATAAGAAGTGATTGAATGCTATGATGAGTGAATTTCAGAAACTCTCGTGGAATGAAACAGACGTTGGACATATTTCAACAGAGAAGTTTGCTTTTGGGTAACGGATAAAATTAAATAATACATGTTTTCATCGAGAACTTTAAGGCGAGGATTGATTTTTATCGTTTTGATATTTCTTGAGCGATCTATAATGTCGATAGTTAACTTACGTCCTGATCGGTCATCATTTCTTTGGTTGACACGGTCGTATCGATTCTTCTGATCGATCCTTGGTGAATATTGACGTCGAGTTTGAGACACTGGAATCGTCTGAGCAAGAAGACCACCGGCATCGGTAGAACGCCGGCTGTTATCATACATACTGCAATGGCCATCACCCATCCTGGGTAGTTGGTATTCTCCACGGCACCCTGATCAAACAAACCATATACATTCAAGTACCAAATCCGGCCGACAATGTAGTGTATTTGCTCTACTGGTGAACTTAAGTTTGTTTTCGGACAAAATAATCTTATTTGCATTATTATTTTTCTGTCCATTTTTGAGTTAGTAAATACATATCCGCAAACTAGTGTCTTCTTAAAATTTGTAGGTCTGGTTGGTCCTGTCGGGCCGATTTTAATCTTTACTAGGGGTTCAATTTCAAATTTAAAACGGTTCTGAATTTTTTTTCGGTTGTTTTCAACCTAATTACCACTCTTAAAATGGCCCAATTGAACCCATTTAATCGACCTTAAACTCGGGTGTTTAGAAATATTTTCGAACAACCTACCTCGGCAGCGTTCCAAGCTTGGTACTGAGGATTTTTAAGAATCATGAAAGCGACCGAAGATATCAAAATAAGTGTCATGATTGCTGGTGCCAAATATCTCCAAGTAACCTGCCAGTAAATTCCTGGTCTGTAACCGGTCATATCTTCGATATCTTTTGTGAATCTAAGAAAATAAAATAATTAGCATGGTAAAGTTTTTATTGATAAAAAGATATAGGTATATTAATGAGAAAAATAACTCTAATAATTTAGAGTGATGATGATCCTTTTTGAAATATTAGAAGATTGAAGGATGAAACTTGGTGGCATAGGATCAATGAAATTGCAAATACTGAAGATGTTATTGCATTTTATTTTCTAAAGATTGCCGAAACGTTAGAAACTAAAATGCAATACCATCTTCAGTATATCCTATGCCACCAAGTTTCATCCATTAATCTTCTAATATATATTAATATTTTTGGACTGAAATGTAGCTGCCTTCCCTTAAAGCAGGCGTGTCAAATTCATTTTCCCGTATTAATGTGACTACCGCATATCACCTGTAGACTTTTCCAATATCGAAAGGCGTTTTTATTTGTTCAAATCAGAAATGAAAAATTGAATTGCGACAATTAATCTTTGCTTTGACAAAGTTTAACCGTAATTAGCATATACATTCAAATGAAGGGCTCTGATTTCAAAAAATCAAAAAAATGACTAATTATATAAGATTAAAAACTTTGAAAAAAGGAATTTTGACAGATTTTAAAGGCATTAAAAGCAATACGACTCAATTCGAATCGAGAAACTTTAAAGGTTCTATTTTAACCCGTTTGGAAAACACATTCTGAACTAGCGTAAACTTATTCTGAAATTATTTAAAGTGCCAAAAGAATGGCCGTTCTGGATTCAATAAAATTATTAGTAATAATGCGAGCATACTTCTCGTGTCCGTAAATATATACGACCGAAACCATCTCGAGCAAAGCAACAACGACCAATCCAATTGTACCGGCAAAGGAATCGAACATCTTCAGCCAGTATTCACCGGCGCCCGTTGTGAAGATCAGACCGACGAAGAAACAAATTATGCATACAACACCTGGAAAGAAAAAAAGATATAATTATATATGTTGCTTTTGGAATGTGTCCAAGCGAAACACAGCGGCATTATTGATCGGATAATAATAGAGGGAAGTATACGGGGTAATAATTTCTTAGATGTAATATTTATGGCCAAGAGCCAAAATTGCTCATATCGAGTTTTTGGAAAAAAAATTAAGTTAATGACAATTTAATCGTCAAGGGCGACATATCTGGCAATTGTCGATCACATAACGCAACTACGAACGTTTGTAGATAGTTTATACATTGTTGGGTCTGGAGTTTATTTAAACATTATTGCAAAAAGACGCTTTTGCGTTCTTTCATTCTTTGCATAATATGTTATTAAATAAGTTTGCGATAAATTCTACGTAAAATCTTACGTTGATATATATATTTGATGAATTAACTGTAATACTCTATAATTATCCACAGTTGTGAAACATCATGCTCTAATAAAATAACTAACTTTATGTTTAAATAAATAAATACGAGATTTTCTGGGATTCGAGATGAATTGGCTGTAGGTACATACCAGTGACGTACTGTTTCCGGATGCGTTTAAATATTTCAATGTCGAAAATAGTGCAGAGCATTCCTTCTAGAATGCCGATTTGTGATCCGAGGCCGAGTGAGAGAAGCATCATGAAGAAAATCACCGCCCAGAACGGTGCGCCTGGCAATTCGACGATTGCCTGAGTGAAAACTATGAAGGCCAGACCTGTGCCTTCAGCAGCCTGAAAACAGAAAAATATTTCGTTCAGTCATCTGATTTTTTTCAATCGGAAAATAACCGAGACAATTTTCAAATAGTTCTGAAGGTTTAGATTAAAGAGAACGTTTTTTTCGACATTGTTGTGCAATTACTTCGAAGGAAAAAATATCAAGAGTTCCAAAGAAATAACACAAATTTGGGATAAAGGTAAACCATCATCTAGCGCGATGGTAGTACGAGGCAGGAAAAATCCCCCTCCACGAAGGCTTTCAAAGGTCATGGGTTTTCGTAGAAAGAAGTCAGGCTAGGTATTTTCTAACTAGTTCATCATCAGGAAAACTATTATCTCCTACTTTTTTTGGTTGATCACAATCTGTGAATTTATTTCCATTGAATTGTGGGAGTAACTTACTTCGTTCAACTGTTTCTCCAAGGAACAATGTTCCAGTCCTAAATTATGGAATGTTTCATTTCCAATTGTTTGCATTGTATGGTCGTATACAGTTTCTGTTATATTAACGGTTGGGGTAAGATTGTTGTGGAATAACTTTTCTTTGTTGCTAAAATAAAAAAACAAGTTCCAATTAAATCTTATTCCTTATCAATACTTTCAATTATCGACATATTCAGCTGTATTTAGCGAAGGTGTCAATTTTTCCCTACTCACAGGTCAACACATCGATCGAAATTGGTCATGGCCTTGAATCCAAGAATGGCAAATATAACGACACTGGCATAGATGGCCGTGAGCGCGTTGCATATTGACACAAGAATAACGTCTCTGACGCAATTGTTTTTGGGCGGGTTGTAGCTTCCGAACGCGATCAACGATCCGAACGCCAATCCGAACGAGTAGAATACCTGCGTGGCCGCGTCCAGCCATACCGTTGGTTCGAGTAGCTTTTCCACCTGAAATCACGAACGGACTTATAAATAGCGGGTCGTTGAACCGACTACCTTTGAAATTTGTATTTGCGTCATCAAATGATCGAATGCAGACGAACCTTAGGGGTGTACATGTGTATCAGGCCGGCTCCGGCGCCCTTTAACGTTATGCCTCGAATGAAGAAGATCGTCAGGACGATGTAAGGAAACATTGATGTGAAGTAGACTACCTGTAATACATCAGATTTTTTCTTGACAAATATATCTCATCAAATGGATTGTTGGCTTAGGATTTCAATGGACTAATTTTCTGCTGATTGACTGCCTCTTTAGACCTCTTGGTAACGACAACGGATAACGGCCCAATCTTTGTGACGGGCGACGGGCCGACGCGCAGTGTTCAATAGGTTAGTGTGGGTGTTTGTTAACGCGACGGGCATGTAACCGTTGCAACAAAACTCAACGGAAACACGCACGTCGCCCCCTCGCCGCGACGGCGGGCGGTCCGATGCAGTGGACCACGTTATTTCATAGAAGTCTGTTGACGACGACGGATGTGCGGGCACGTTTTTATACTTTATAACCTACCTATCTACCTTGTGCTGCTCAATTATGGAGAAAAGGGATATTGATATGGATTTATTAATTAGCCTTGTTCATAATAGGCCAGTGTTATGGAACAAGACTTTAGAAAATTACAAAAATAAACAAGCAAATTTTGCGGCATGGAAAGATATCTGTATAATGCTAAATGAAGAATTTGAGACATTATCTGATAAAGAAAAAGACTCTTTCTAATAAAATAAGATGAACCCATAGTTTCCTCCTTTTTTTCGTAGCTGTTGTTTTTTGTATAAATAGTAGGCTAGAATAAACGTTTTCTTTGCACTCGACATAATATACTTGCACTTCTTACAACGGACGCGCTCACGTTATATTAGCGGATCGTGTACAAAGGTAACCGTTTCGCGTCGGCCCGTTACCCGTTGATTAAACCGCTCGTTAACAAGAGCCCTACGTCAGTTTCTCTAGTAGTATGGTATAATATATAACCCACACGAATCTATCCTACCAGAAAAAGGCCATGGAATGAAAATTTTGCCATGTTAATCGATGCAAAGTAGTCAAGTTCTCTCTGCCAACAGGAAAATAGTAATCGGTTTTAACTGTATATACAAACCTTTCCGGAACTTTGAATGCCTTTCATAACAATGAAGAAGACAATGATCCAGGAAAGCAGTAGACACAGTACGATCCACCATTTGAGTCCTCCGCTGTCGTCCATCGAAGGGGCGGCGTCCAGCGTTGTGCGATACCAGAAATAGGCCGTCTCCGATGATCGCTCGCATTCCGGGAACTTGGTGCCGTTTTCGAAGGTTGGACAGACCGCCCACGGCAACGGACTCTGTGTGGTCAACGACTAAACGATTCGGATTATTGTAGTGATTTGGTCTCAAAAAACTCACGTGTGTCGGTCGTTAATAAAGTCTCTAAAAATTCACGCTTTATCCGGATAAGATAAATCTTTCGGACTTTTGGACATATTGATTTTGAAAGTAGTGTAGGTTTGAAATTTTATGGTGGCTTCATTATCCTCATCATATATTTGCTATTTTAATTAATCCAATAATTTCAGAGATTCATTGAAGTTACCTAAAGTAACATCTTTAGTAATTTCAATTATTCTTTTGAAGAGAAAGGGAATCTTAGATGATTTTTATCATTTCTTGATGTATAATACGCGCCACGAATCTAAAAGGCTTGCTGTTGTACAGTCTGTTGAAAAACTACAAACTCGCAGCTCAACAAAACTAAAATAGCAATAACAACTTGACAATAGCGGACTCGACTGTACTTTAAAGCAGGAAAGCGACAAGTGACAAAGGCAACGAGCGATCACGGCCAATCACCGACGAGCGCACGTTCCGTGCAGGCAGCTGGGAGGTGGTGGGAGTATCAACGGCTCTAAAATGTGCCTTTGCGACGCTGTTTGTGACTATCTTCCGAACCTTTTAGGTCCGTGGCGCGTATTATATCTAACATGGTTGTCAAAATGTGCGACGAGAAAAATGTATTTTTTGTATTTTTAAGAACTTATCCGAATAAAGGTTGATTTCAAATCTTATGTTTGAATCACATGAAAACGTCTTCTTCAAACGTTTTGTTGAAATTTTTACAAAATCTAAGAGTGCATTTGTAGTAAAACAAAAATTAAAAAGCAAGATGTGTTAAACATGTCCGGGACAAGGCGTTCCAGTACAACATGCTTTAGAAAATTGTTAGTCATAATAAAGAAGCGTCGATTATTTTCATTTGCTATATCTTTTATATTTTGTTTCAGGTATCCCAGATAACGATGAGCGAAAGAACGTCAAATTATGGAAGTAACATCGACCTCAGATTGTCGTGCCATTTTACAAGAACGACATTTCGGCAAGGACGTAGATATGGGGGGTACAATGGGTAATCCCCTCCCCTCAGGATTCATCAGGACCGCAAGTGGCCAGCCACAACAAACAAAAAAAAGGTACAGGACCGCAGGCACCCAGCCACAACAGACGAAAAAAGACCTTTTTGTTGCGGAAATGAAAGGACATTTTTTTTTGCTCTCCAAATGTGCACGCGACAAAATTTTTCAAGTTAGGTTGTTAAAAAAAAGGTCATTCGTGTTCATAAATCTTAAAAAAATATTGATTTTTTGCTTCCCCCCCTCAGAAAAAAAATATCTACGCCGTTGCATTTCGGTGGCCAATTTCGAGTAGCCCCAGGGCGGAAATGATTTTTAATAGGACACCGTTTTTAGGTAATCGATTGAGAGCTTGTTGCATAGTTCGCTTCGTCCCGGAGCTGATATTGTTTATGCAAATTGTTGGTGTTAATTGTCCGTATAATTTAATTTTGTAGTGCGGTTTTGATTGTTTTAGAAATCCCTGTAAGGCAATTGGTTAACAGTAAATGTATACAAATTATGTGTGCTGTTAATGTTTGTGTCCTGTATGTTTTGTGTGTAAATATTGTGTTAGAAGGCCGTGTTAATTACTTTGCTGCTTGAAAATAAGCCATCGCTTACGCAAAAACACCAGAACTGATCACATAAGAATTTTAAAATAATATATAAATTTTTATTGTTATTTTTTCATTATAAATTTTGAAGTAAAAAATTTGTAATTTAATATAGGTACAAACTAATATATAAAATCGTTTTTTATATTTTTTTAGCTCAAAAAGGAAGATCCAAATCCGGACTGAACGTCAATTGGTTAATTGATTAATTTTTTTAATAAATTTGTCTGAAAAATTAATTAAAAATTTTATTTATAATATATATTTTGTTTTGCTATTTTTCTCCTAATTTTCCTGGTACGGATTTTTTCGAATAAATTTTGCCCTGACAGCGTAAGAAATCTCTTAGTTAGGTCAGTTAGCTTAGAAATCGCGTACGAAATCCTCGAATTGCTTTATATTTTTGCTTACTACTCATCCCACTAATTTCGTCGTAGCGTGTGTCGCTCGCGAAGAAATAAACAGTGAAATAGTTTTTAAAATCGGTTCAGTCGTCACCGAGGCTGCCCCACTAACAAAAAGCCATAAAAACTTGTAATAATATTAAGTAGGGGAGGACGGGGTCAATTGTAACAGTGACTATTTTAGAGACATCTACCAACAAAATGAGATACTGATACTATTCAGTCGCTGGTGACTGAATGTACATCAATGCAGTAGAATTATTTTCTCATTTTGTTGGTAGATGTCACTAAAATAGTCACTGTTACAATTGACCCCATCCTCCCCTACGCGTTAAATAGATTATTATAGACCTTCCGGAAAATGAAATGTGCTTTTCATGGTTTCCCTATAATAAACTCTATTTTTTGCTGTTATTCTCAAAAGATCAGTTCTGTGTATTTTGAAATGTAAAATTTCAAAAATGAAAATCAGTGAATTTGTACTAAAATATATGTTAAAAAAATATTAGTTGTTTGTTACTTGTTAAACACAATAATGACAGACACACAGCGGATTTTTCGAAACGTTCGAAATTCATCAGAAATTAATAGTATATTAATAACAACATGATCACCTGAAATTAATAAAATAAACATTAATAAAACACACATAAACACAAAACATTGACTTTATTAATACCAGTGGTGTTAATTATAATTTTTAGCCGTTTACATCAAAAACTTTTATTTCATGTCCAAATAGGGTTCTAAAAATAATTCTTAATATAAGCAGAAAATAATAATGAAAAAAAAAATATATTTATTCAACACGCGTGAGTAATATGTAATTTCGGGGCCCTGCTAAACTCGGGAGAAATAATAAATTACTTCATGTTGACGCGTAGAGTGCTAATAATAAGCCGTACAGTGTGATAATGAATTTTCTGGACCAATAGAAACTCAGTAGCAATCCCAAGCGTGAAATAATGAAAAAAAACTGCACGCAGCTTCTGGACCAATAGGAAGTGGTAGGCGGTATTGTATATATGAAAACAGCATCGCAATTCAGTGAAAGTCATGGCAATCTTGTGTGAATACACTGGCGATGGGTACGTCAATCAATGAAGTGATTTATTATTTTTCCCTCTTTTATCAGGGCCCCGATTACATATTACTCCTGCTAGTTGAATAAAGTATTATGTGCGACCATTGGTCGAAGGAGAATATTCCACTCGCGTGCGTTTTACGCTCATGGAATCTTCTCCTTCTCTCACTAGTCGCACAATATACTATTTTTCAATATTTTGATATCAATTAATAATTTTGAAGAAATTTTATAAAAAGCGAATTAGAAATTAAATATTAATTATTTTTTATATTTTTTAGATCAGTTCTGAAGAAGATCCAAATCCGGATCGAAACGTTAATGTATTAATTATATTTTTTGTTATTATATTGTCTGAAAAATTGGTCGATAATTTTATTTATTGAAGAGTTCTAATCAGACGTTAATCAAAGATTTGAAAAATATTAGTATTATTATGAAAAAAGCGTGAGGCGCTCGATATACGAAAAATATGGCAGAAAGCGCCTCACGCTTTTTTCACAATAATACTAATATTTTATGTTCATTATTATTTTCTGCTTATATTAAGAATTATTTTTCACTTTTTAGTTCGATGTGCTATAAAAGGCTTAATTGATCAGGATAATGAGATAAAGTTATCAAATTACTGTATTGTCGCCGGTTCTTGATAAAGTTTAAATTAAATCTGTCCGTTTAAAGTGGGTCAAAATCGAGCCCAAAGGCATCGGTTACAAACATACATACAAACATAATAATTTAATTCTGGCGATCCTGATCAGGATAATGAGATAAACTTATCAAATTATTGTATTGTCACCGGTTCTTGATAAGTGTACAAAGTTTAAATTAAATCTGTCCGTTTAAAGTGGGTCAAAATCGAGCTCAAAGCGTGTTTACATATACATACAGGTGAAGCTAATATAAGCAAAAGTTTTAAGAGCACAGAAGACTTTACCTGGAAACTATTGAATAAGTAAAAAAAACACCAGGTAATGATGACGTTATAATAAAGAGCCACGAAGAATGTGACAATACAGGAGGCAATCCCAATGCCTCCAAGCCACGGATGGATCGTGTTCCAGACGCCGAGCGATCCGAGTCTCATCTTCTGGCCGATGCCGAGTTCGATCAGGAACAGCGGGATGCCCTCGAAGATCAACATGATCGCAAACGGGATAAGGAACGCACCTGAAACAACAAATCAACACTGAACACACTGATTCTTAACTGACTAAATTTTCAAAACTCGAAGACGTTCGCTTTTCTTCAGCCGATTTTTACTTTGGTTTTGAGTATTGCGACTGTCATTATGTATTATTTAGATTTTAGGAAAATTCGGTGAGCTCCCTTGGTCATATCACGGTAGTGTAAATCATCGTTTATCTCTACTGCACATGCGCCAATATTCTCCAAAGACAATAGAGCTATTCATATTTGCGTACCAAGGAACTTCCCGAAATTTGGTTTCAATCCGCTTACAGACAAAAAACAAAATGGCGGGCCAACCTGTTGGAGAATGTATCTGACCGCGATACACGTCAAATGGATGAGCGAATCGAAACCAAATTTTGGCAGAATATTTAACATATAAATAAAAAAAGTTCTAATGTTTTTGGGAAAAATCGTCCCACGCGCAGAAGTGATATATGCTAGAACGTTGTTTTTTATATCATGCTGGTATACTTTTCATAACGGTTTATTATTCTAGTTATTTTTCCAAGAAAGTTTTATAGCGAAAAGAATTTTGACGTGATAACGTCTTATAAATTGATGAAACACCGGCTGCACGCACGAAAAAGTGTCACGTTCCGCCTGAGCCTGAGCGTGCAAGCAAGAGCGCGGTATAAGCGATAGAGAGGCACGATCGGCCCAAGCGTCGGCTTGTACGCATTTCTCTCTCTTCTCGCGTGACGTCAGAGAGTTCATCAATGTTTCTTTATGACGTTATCACGGTAAACTATCGTCCGTAAACCGACTTTACAGACAACCAATTTTTTTTCTAAGCTTCATAGTTTCAGAAATATTTTGAAAATAAGAAAAAGATCAGAATAAAACAGCATCATCCCGCTTTTTTCATCGTATGAGCTATGTGCAGGGAGGCGGAGTTACAAATTCTTCGATGCGAGCGTTTGTGGTGTGCACTAGGGGAAACTTCAAGCTCAAATTTTCAGTGAGCAATGTTTATTAAAAGTGAAAATAGTTATAATTTTATGAAGTATTTTAACTACAAATAAAATATAGGAAAACTAAGCGATCTGGAAATGCTTGTTGTGTTCCGGGCTGTTGCGCTGATGGAGATTTAAGTAAAATAAAGACCATTGGCGCTCTAATTTGACGTTCCGCTGTCAGTGTAAACAAATTAACATCAGATTTCCTTATTACATTTTTTTTGACACGGCCAACTAAAGTTTTTGACTTATCACTTTAGAAACATGTTGCGATTTCCATAAAAAGTGAGTTCAATAATTCTCTATCGCCCACTAGCGGCGCTAGTAGGCTTCGTGCATACAGCCTATACACAGTTAGTTCTGTTTACGTCACGTAGGTCAAATTTAGTATTCTAACTGGCCGACGAGCGGCGCAGAAGCTGAAGAGTCAAGGTCGGATGTGTGTGAGCTAGTATCCGGCGTGTCTGCCGACTTCCGGTCGCTCGTAACGGCCGCAACAATCGCTGACACGTCTGTAATTAACTGCCGATACACTGCAACCTGTTTGTTTGTATGTATTCGCAAATTTCATTCAATAAAATCGCTACGTATAGCGATGGCACCTGTTCGAAAAGATTCGCACGTGTGTTGGCATTCTTTTGTTTCTTAAAACATTCTTTTCTTTATTCTTTTGTTGCCGCTCTGTTCGATTGTTTTTGTTAATACGAATAATAAACATCGATGACGTTCCAAAATGATATTATGTTATAGAACAAGGTCTTGGAGTACAGACAGACAGACAGATGGACACAATGTGATCTTTATGAGATGTTTTTTTTTTTCATTGTGAGATATATAACAAGGGCGTAGATGTGGGGGAGTAAAGAAAGTAATTATCCTCCGCCCAGGATCATAATAAAAAAATGAAATTGAAAACAATATGAATACCTCAAAATTCAGAAATACTTTTTGAAAAGGATGTTGTAAAATTAGTTTGGGAATTTATATTTTGCTTGACACCTTCCTTCGCAATGGTCAGAGTGCCCGTCGGCAAAAATTTTACTGACACATACTTTCTCCAAACTTTGTATATTGCTTCATTAGGCCTAGTCTGACGCCTATTTTCTCTATGACTTTTCTTGATTTTGGGGCGTTTTGCCTCTAAATTTTCCGAAAGATGTCGTTTTGACGACATGTAAAAATTTATAGATACTGTTTGTTTTTTTAATTGGATAGCTTAACCAAAACGCTAAAATAATGTTCTCTGACAAATAACATGAACCATTTAAAATGTCTGACACCTCGAATATGTTCGACATCTTTCGGAAAATTTAGAGAGAAAACGCCCCAAAATCAAGAAAAGTCATAGAGGAAATTGGTGTCAGACTAGGCCTAATGAAGCCATATACAAAGTTTGGGGAAAGTATGTGTCAGTAAAATTTTTGCCGACGGGCACTGACTATAATTATATTTGTGTGATACTAATAAAACTTAAAAACAATTGATTTTTTTTGCTTTATCCACCCTCCCCCAGAAAAACAAAATATCTAAGCCCTTGATATACGGAACCCCAAAAACTACGGTTTCGTTATTACGACAACGATTTTATTCTTGGATGTAAATTTCGAGGCATTTTTGCTACAATCTTCAGCAAAAACTAATGTTTTGACTTTTGTGTTAGTAGTCGTCTGCTAGATATCTATACTATTTATTTATTATACCCCCAGAAAAACACATATTAGACTGTTTCAAACAAGCTTTTAAACATTTAGAACGTGCTTTTTAACATTGTTTTAAACATGAAAATTATGAAAGTTTAAAATAAAAATTTTAACAACCCTGTCCGAGGACCTTGGTTTGAAAAGCACTGATTTTAGTTTTACGCGGCGTTTTATTAGTTCCATAAAACGTGTAAGTAGTAAAAGAATGGAAAGCTACCAAAGTATATGCGCTGTACATATTGTAAAACACAATAAACATTCGGTATTGATATTTGCACATAATCATATGTTTACAGAATGTAAACATTTTAACGTATTAACTATTGCGTTTTGATCTTTAAGAATATGTGACGTCAAAACATATAAGTTCGAACGTTTTTGAACGGATAGGCAGGCGCGGTCCGAAGGGGGGGGTCACAGGGGACATGACCCCCCCCAAAATCTAAAGTCAAATTGAAAAATCTCAAAAATTTGCCAAATAATAAAAGAAAATTTTTAGCTACAATACAAAAAGACGACTTTTTTTATTAGTGTAGTGAGTGACCCCCCCCAAAATTTCAGGCTGCGACCGCGCCTGCGGATAGGATAACGCTTTCATCTAATATTAATTAGTGACGTTTTCAATTTTAATGTACTGCAGTTTCTTGTTAATTCGCCTTACTGTTTTTAATCGTTGTTACTGAACGCAGTAGGTTTAATCTTAGTTTTGCGCACCCGGGTGTAACCGGGACCAGCCGCTTAGTAATCTATTATCTACTAATATATAAAGCTGAAGAGTTTGTTTATATTTTACATATTTATAATATGGTATGGTTGTCCGGTGTCTGTATATATAGTAACGGATTACAAAATTCACACAATGTGAGAGTTGTTTTTTTAATGAATTATACAGACGTTAGCTCAATAATTCAAATAAATAAAATCGGAACTTAGTCTGTAATTGAACAGTTTTAAAGATTCCTAGAGCGAATTTTCAGTTTTCATCACTTTTTTCTGTTTATATTTTTTTGTACCTATCGTCTATCTATACTAATATATAAAGCTGAAGAGTTTGTTTGTTTGGTGGAACGCGCTAATCTCAGGAACTACTGGTTCGAATTGAAAACATTTTTTTTGCTGGATAGTCCATTTATCGAGGAAGGCTATAGGCTATATAATATCACGCTACGACCAATAGGAGCGGAGCATCAATGAAAAATGTAACTCAAAATTTGTCCGTCCGACAAAAACTTTTGAACGGTAACTCTGATCATCATGAAAGGACACAACATTCATCTCGGTAAACTAAGATGAACGTGCACGTATTCATGTCCCTCCCCCCATTCGTTCTTTTGCACCGGGGTGAAACCGGGACGGGCCGCTAGTATAATCAATAATAATGCTAGACTATCATTAAAATTTCAATACTTTATTGCTGACATATATTTTATTACGCGATGTTAAATTTCGTCACTCTTCCAATGCCAAAAAATATGTACAGATATTTTTGTTGACAATAATTTAGGCTGCGCTCTGGTTGTCGAGCAGTTTTGCCAACACGAGTTCGAAGTGTTCACATTCCACGTAACATCAGGAATAGGAATGCTGTTTAATTGAATCTGACGTTTGTTTTGCTTGTTTTTGAAAAAAGAATACATCCATTTGGAACAATGCCAGTTCGCAATAGCAATAATTATACGAAAAAGTTAAAAGTTATTTTTATTAAAATATATCTTTGCTTTTTATTTCTAAGCAGAGCAGGGGAATATCAATTGGTATCTAAGATAGTATTTTGTATCTTAGATACTTTTTAGTTTTTGTACCTTAGCAACGTATAGGTATCATACTAAGGGACGGACTGACTCAACTATTCCGTTTGCGCCCGTAGTTATGTTTTACCTTTCGTTCAAGATAGTTTCTACGATGCCGTCTATACTTTTCAGGTGTCTATAAAATCCTCACTGGATAGATTCTGGTCGCGGGCTGTATTGAGATGGCTGAGAGCCGGATGCGGCCCGCGGGCCGTATTTTTGACATCACTGCCTTAGATAGGTACTTGTCTCTTAAATTTTTTGTTTTATTCGGCTTTTCATATTCCAAACATTCAGTTGTTATGAAGTGATCAAGAGTGTAATTTGTTTCGTTAGTCAATTGTTACGTTTTCTGTGCGTGTATTAACCGTATTATATGCGAAACCTTGAATATGCATTAATTAATTAAATGGCTATTGAATAACGCACACATCACATTCAGCTGTTAATCGTTCCACTCGTTGTGTGTGTACCCATAAAATTAGCTACCTGTGTGCACGTAGCCTTCTATATTGTGTAATCTAAATATATAAAAGGAAACCGTGACTGACTGACTGATCTATCAACGCACAGCTCAAACACTGCACGGATTGGGCTGAAATTTGGCACACAGATAGTTATTATGACGTAGGCATCCGCTACCAACAGATTTTTGGAAATTTAACCCCTAAAAGGATGTAACGGGGGTTCAAAATTTGCATGGAGAAATTATCAATTCGAAAATGCACAGAATTACTCCTGTCAACAAATAAATAAACACGTGTTTCATGCTTTTTCAAAAACAACTCCTTCAGAAAATGAAAAGAAGTAAATAGTCTAAAAATCAACATGGGTGTCATTTTCAAAATTTGTCAGGACGTTGATCACGTGAATGTCATCAATTTTGAAATTTATTAGGGGGGGTCTACGTCGAGAAAGGAGTTGCAGGGAATGCATTCGTGTTTCGTTTCAATCGCGTGTGAAGCCGCGGGTAACGGCTAGTAATAGATATTAGTATAGATAAGTACCTCGATAAGTGAAGTTTATGTTATCGATTCAAAGTTTCGTAAGTATAACCAATTAGCGAAGGAAGCGAACACAATAAATCCCATAATAGCTCAAACATGCAATTATCTAAAACAGTTTTTATAATATTGTCGAGTCATTTTATTAATATATTTTTGTTAAAATCGTTGTACGCAGCTATTGTCGTTTTTTCAATGAGCTACACCTTTTGATTTGTTTAAATAAATAATTAGAACCATATACGTTAATTACCTACTCATAAAAGGATGTAATTTTGCTTTTGTAAATAAAACATTAAAATACGTTTGTAAG
This sequence comes from Xanthostigma xanthostigma, assembly GCA_963575645.1. Taxonomy (NCBI): domain Eukaryota; kingdom Metazoa; phylum Arthropoda; class Insecta; order Raphidioptera; family Raphidiidae; genus Xanthostigma; species Xanthostigma xanthostigma. Next base: position 17,186,349 of record OY754473.1, on the reverse strand, counting down.
TTGAAGTTAAATAAAATATTATTATAAGCAGAAGTTTGGTTCCAAAAATGCGAATTATTTGGTTGAGCAACAATTGATAAATAAGCTTTACCAGAGTATCGCTTGTATTGAGGCCGTGAAGATGAAAATGTATTTTTCGAAACGTTGGCCACAAGCGATACTCTAGTAAAGCTTATTTTTTCTCAACCAAATAAATCTCCTTCAATAAAGTATTATCTCTATCTGTACTTATACTAATATATAAAGCTGAAGAGTTTGTTTGTTTGCTTGAACGCGCTAATCTCAGGAACTACTGGTTCGAATTGAAAAAATATTTTTTTGTTGGATAGCCCATTTATCGAGGAAGGATATAGGCTATATAATATCATGCTACGCCCAATAGAAGGGGAGCATCAATGAAAAATGTTATAACTCAAAATTTGTCCGTCCGACAAAAACTTTTGAACGGTAACTCTGATCATCATGAAATTTGGACACAGCATTCATCTCGATAATTAAGATGAACGCGAGTACTCATGTCCCTTCCCCCCATTCGTTCTTTTGCATCCGGGTGAAACCGGGCTGGACCGCTAGTATACAATAAGGCTAGGTATTTCGGGATTGGAAAACTGGTGGACCGCTAGTATACAATAAGGCTAGGTATTTCGGAATTGGAAAACTGGAAGACCTAGCACCTCCGGTTTTACGTGCGTTTCGAAAAAAATCATTCAAAAACAAAAGGCAATTGGGACACGTGATTCAACGGATCGACTGATACACAGAAACACGAGCCGTCTTTTCTCGTTGATGTTATTAAATCTATAAACAAAACAACGTCTTTCATCGTTAAATCTGTTTTAACGACATCCACACGTGTGAAATAAATGTGTGTTGGTATGTGAAGAACAGCAGGGTTACTAGATCTCGGGCAGATGATTCAGAGGACGTTTCTTTTGATGTGAAACATCTAATGGCGCGTTTGCTTGGGAGTAAAACCGTGCAATTATACTGAAGTGATAAAAATCGCGAGCACTGATCACATTGCACAATGTGACAGAATCATCGATGCCAGCTGTACATAGCGATAAGGTTAACTTTGTAGCTTTCTGCATGCAAACGCCAAACGTGAAAGAGAAACCGCATGAAATCAAACTTTCAATTTAATAATTTTATATTAACACTATAGCGGTCCCGCCCGGTTTGTGTCCGAATTTCATGATGATCGGAGTTACCGTTCAAAAGTTTTTGTCGGACGGACAAATTTAAGTTACATTTTTTATTGATGCTCCGCTCCTATTGGTCGAAGCGTGATATTATATAACCTATAGCGTTTCTCGATAAATGAGCTATCCAACAAAAAAAATATTCAATTCGAACCATTCCTGAGATTAGCGCGTTCAATCAAACAAACAAACTCTTCAGCTTTATATATTAGGTATAAATTTTCACTTGATTTACTAACACAATTAGGTACTGCACAACACATATCAGGCTTCTTCTTCGATTTTTAATCGTTAACAATAAATATTTACTAAAATACGCTGTGTGTATTTGAAGTAAAATCCCAATACAGTTATTATCTGTAAATAATGTTTGGATCTTTGGAGACTGGGAATAAACGGTTCGAATCGACTGGATCGACGGCGTGAGGTGGTCTAGATTAAAAAAAGAATATACCATAGTGTTTGTGTGCGTGCTGAAGCGACGCCTGACGAAAATAGCCGTCACGTGTGAAGTCAATATATCGCGAGACACCACAAAACATTCCCCGAGTTGTTGGATATACGACGTACTGAAATATAACTGAATATTTGCATTCGCTACTGAAAACAAATCTGGGGCGCCTAACCAGAATAGATGTTGCATAAAAGGACTTGACCTTAATAAAACACATAATTTTTAAGATTGCTTAATTATTTAAGGATAGTATTTAAACGAGTGACTGTAAATTACAATTTTGGGTGACAAAAGTAATCAATTTGGGTAACTGTATTACTAAGTGAGCGACTGACTGCGCGTGACGAGAAAATAATAGTTGGGTGACTAAATTACTAAGTGAGCGACTAAATTACTAAGTTGTTAATAGTTAATTGTTTGAATAGAACTGCGTTTTCTAAAAAATATATATTTAATTGACTGTCAATTAAATATACATTTTTTAGAAAACGCAGTTCTATTCAAACAATTAACTATTTAATTCGCATACCCCGTTATCGTTCACACCGGAATTGTTTTTTTAAAAACTCCACATTTACCCCTTCCCGTTTCACTGCGAGATAATTCGCATACCCCTTTATCAAAAAAAGCGGTGGTTTTCAATCTTCATGAAAATGTGAGTTTTATGTTGTATAGTCTCAAAGTGAAAAAAAAATAAAAAGTAAAAACAAAAGAAGATATCTGCTTCAAAATTATCGAAGGCATTCTAGTCGCTCACTAAGTAATTTAGTCGCTCACTTAGTAATTTAGTCACCCAACTATTATTTTAATATCTCAAGTTATTAAAACAGTATCTCATCATCAGTCACCAATTTTTTTTTTCGACCGTTTTATAATTCCCCTATTATAAATAGGAGTGCGAATTTTGTGAGATATGTAATCTCCAAAACTACTTATCTGATTAAAAAAAAACGAGTGTGTTTTAGACCACACGACTGAAGTAAAATTTCCTAGTGCCATAATTTGTTATTATTCACCCGAAAATTCACAAAATATGAACTTTAAAATGAGTTTACAATTTTATTCACTTTAAACGTAGAATATTTAATGTATTGAACAAAATATTAATTTATAAAATTGTTCAAGAACGAAATGAACAGTCTCATGTAAGAAGAAAGAAATATAAACCTAAAGATAATGAAAACAAAAGAAAAACATTACAATTACTTAGCTCTCGTTGGATTTTAAGCGTAAATCTTTATGAAATATTATTTACAGTAGGTTTACAAAACATCCGTCACCCGATAGCGCCACTGGCAAGTAAAGTATGTGTCATTCTATTGTTAGTACTGCTTATATTTTCGGCCATCTGATGGCGCCACTAGCCAGTGAAGTATTTGTTTCGTCCACCTGATGGCGACACTAGCCAGTGAAGTATTTGTCATCCTCTTTCTATCTTTACTAACTTATATCTCCCTCTCAACTTCCGTTCGCCTCGCTCGATCACACTTCCGTAAATCTCTCGTCACGCATTCACCAGCTTACTCCCCAAGTCAAGCGTGCGTAAAGAAGTTTTTACTTCAAAAATTTTCACCAATATTTAGAATATTATCGCGTTAAAATAAAATCGCTTTTCGTGGAAACCAATTTTTGTAAGTTGACGGAAAAACGGTGGCAATCTACAAAGTCGAGCGAAGCCGAACCGGGCCACTAGTATTTTAGAAAATCGATATTTGTGAGCGATGCATTTTGACAGTCTGATGAAAATATAGCAATTTCAAAATATTTTGATCAATTAAGAAAAACTCCTAATTGCTGTTTGCTTCAACGCTACGAGTTTTGTGAAACTCGCTTCAGTTGTTTTTGCATAACGCACCAATAGACGTACAGAATTAAAATTTTATTTAAAAATCGACGTACACGGGCGAGGAGGAGGTAGTCCGTTCGTCGTGGGCTGTTCTACTAACAGACGTCGGCATACTAAGTATGCAAATGGAGTGACTCCGACGTTGTTATTTTTAAACGCACTTTGGAATCATTGCGTTACGAAAGAATACTTCGCCCTATATAAAGTCATTTTCGTAATTTGTTCCGTAATAATAAACAAAACATTACCACAATCAACACAATTGTTTTTCTACTAATTCAGCAAAACAAATTGAGTGAGCGAAATGAATATATTGTTTGTGTTTTATTATTAATAGCTCCGACCTGTACTCGCGGCTTCATTCGCGTTAATGTCACTTTTAACAGAATCCCCAATCGTACAGCCCAGGGGTGGTGAACCTATGGCACGCGTGCCACAGGTGGCACGCGACAGAGTATTATTGTTGATTTGACAACGATCTATATGTTACGGTCAATGTCTGATCTGGCTATGGGCATCAGCGTTGCCAGACGTCCCGATTTTGGCGGGATGTCCCGATTTTTAAATCAAAATTAAATGTCCCGCGCGGAACAGGCTCAGTCCCTCTTTTCGGCTTTTTGCTATCTGTTGTCACGTAAACGTAATTTTAATTCAAATAAAAAGATAAATATTTTAAATCTTCTGATTATATACGTTTTTTTACTATGTCTCGCTTTCGACGAAAGAATCCCTCTGTTTTCACTCAAAGAGTTCCAAAATCCCGACTTGGCAAAAAAAAACTGGCATTGTCGACATTGCCGGGATTCCGGACATTGACCGTAACATATAGATTGTGAACATACATATTTCTCCATGGTAAAGCATAGTAGAGTTTTAAGTCGATTCTGCTCAAAAAATAATTGGTCGGTTGAAACGACATTTTTCTTAAACTGCAGTGTATTTAATATTTAGCATCGTTTCGAAACAGCCTATTTTGATCAAAATTTAGCTTGAAAAGCGGTCTTTATTTATATAGAACAATCATTTGTTTTTTTGTGGGTATAATCTAATGTCCTAGTACAGTGATTGCGAACCTTTTTGAGAAGTGGGTCAAATTTTGTTAATTATTTTTGTTTTTTTAGTACTGGCTAATGGCCCACTAAGTCAGTGGCGTTACTTGTAAAGGAAGAGGGGGGATGATACTATTTTTTTTCTATAAGCATGATGATTTTTCCAAAGTTCCGAAGATTTCGGTTTTGGTCAAAAATCGCATTTTTATAAAGAGGTATGCCTTGAAAAAATTGCAATAATCGAATTCTTTAATATACTTTTGAAATTGAGAATGCTTACAGAAAAAAATACGCTGAATTCAATGAGCGTAAGCAAACGTCTGTATCTCTTTTAGTTTGGAAACTGCGGCCATTCGAACGTTTTATATGATTTTCTGAAAATTATAAACGCCAATAGCTTCTCAACCAAAAGACATACAGACGTTTGCTTGTGCTCATTGGATTCAGCGTACTTTTATCTATAAGCATAATGATAATGTCAAAGTTCCGAAAGATTTCGGTTTTCGTCAAAAATCGCATTTTTGTAAAGGGGTATGCCTTAATAAAATTACGAAAATCGAATTCTTTAATATATTTTTGAAACTGAGAATGCTTCCAAAAAAAAGTACGCTGAATTCAATGAGCATAAGCAAACGTCTGTATCTCTTTTAGTTTGGAAACTACGGCCATTCGAAAGTTTTATATGATTTTCTGAAAACTATAAACGCTAATAACTTCTAAACCAAAAGACATACATTGTCCGATCAAATGTTTTGACAATCCTTTTTTTTTTGCAACCCAACATAATATGTGTGTTAGAATGTTACTTTCTGATTTTTTTCGACAGTATGAGTATATTCCACAGAATATTCTATAGTGACGACACCATTTACAAATCATCCAGTATAATTACATACGTGTTCAAAGCCAACTAGGCACATATTTCGCGTGACCAGAATTCAGAGCTTTGGCTTTTCATTATCATTTTATATCAACACGAGTCAATATTTACGTTTGTACACAAAATGACTCACTCGGTTTTAGTCACATTGGAAAAATTGCACCTTGTCTGCGCGCGGGCGTTTAATATTCGCATGACGAAACTATATATTGACGTTTGTTATATTTCCATTCTGTGGAACGAGAGAGGAACAATGACTTCCGTTCAACTGTTTCTTCCACTTGTTTCGCCGAAATGCTTTGATATTTTACGAGCTCGTTAATAGTCAACACTTATGACAGATCTCAACGTGCCACGTAACTTCTTTTCAATATTTTCCATTCTCGATTGCGGATACTTACAGTAGAACTACGATTACCTGCGCGCGGATTAATAGGTCGGTCGATTATCCCTGAAACAATGTTAAAGCATACCCAACCGTGCATAAGAACTGTGCCGCCTAAATTATATTGTGAAGCACGTTTCTTAAATTTTAAATTAAAGTATAAATCTCGTTTTTTCGGTAATAAAAGTTAATAATTTAAAATAACAAGAAACCCATATATTTTTATTTTATACTGAGCATAGGAATAAAATCGCAATCGAACCATTAGGATGCAAACATATACTTCTATCTTTTTTTACGCCGGAAGTACTGGCGTATCCAGGAGGGCAAAGCAAGCACGGGGACCCAGCTTAAGAAATTTCTAATTTGCCCCATGTTAACGTCATAGAAAAAGACAAAGTTTTTGAAACAGAGATATTGAAACAGAGATTATTCAGATTGAATGCAAGTACATCAACCAATCCTGTCATCGGAGAAATCAGGGAATTTTTTTTTAATATATATACAGTGCGCAGCGACTAAGGCTATGTGCACGAGTCTATAAATCAGGTAATTACATCAAAGAAAGAGACGCAGATATATTTTCGATACGCTTTGTTGCATTCGCTCACCGCACATTGAGTAGATAGACAATGATTCATATAGTAAATTATTAAATATATGAAGAAACCCGACTTCTCAAAAATGAAATTAATAACTAAAAAGAAGAAAACAATATATTTGAAATTGACTATTTACAAGCCTCAGTACATATACTCGAAAAACATTACCCTCCTTCTGGCACAGTCGGGTAAATATACCCGTGTGCGCTCTGGCTCTAAATCAAAAATTAAATCGTAGACTAAGCATTTTTTCTAGTTCCTTATAGAAAAAATACTGCATTATACTTTATTTGTGGAAAAAAATTAGTTTGGCAACAAATTTCGTAAAGACTGCAAAAATAAATCCGTTATTCTTCGTTACGCAATTGTTCCGGACAAAGAATGATGCAACAGCACCGGTTAAATTAAAGGCCGCTGTACACGACGCTGGTTTTGCCGCTAGATTCTATGCTTAGCTTCCAAGCGTGCTGTAGCGTCGGATTTCGTGATGGATTTTATGCAATCGCCCTCACACGATGCTTGTTTTGAAGCTGGTTTTGTAGTTCGAATGTTGACAAAAGTGGACGTTTATTGTCTCTGAACAGAACGCACACTATTTCGCCGTGTTTGTATATTATATTATGACGTTTGTCCATGTCGCCCGCACGTGACAAGATACTGGTTCTTGATTGGTTCTTGCTCAAAATCAGCAGAGAATCAAGCACGAATAGTAGTCTCGGACAGACTTGTAAAAAATACTTTTTAAAAGTATTATTTATCAAATACTCTTGCTTCATTGAGTATTTAAATACAAATACTCCTGAAGTATTTGAAATATAACTACAAATACTTTTGGGTTATGTTTATAAAAATATTCTCAAGCAGTTGCTTGAACTATCAGCAAGTACACAAGCTCAACTAATTAAAAAATTATTCTGAGTATATACTTGTAAAAAATACTCAATTTTAAGTACCTATTTAAATACAATTAACAAATACTCAATTTAAAGTATTCAAATACAAGTAACAAATACTCGATTGTAAGTATTTAAATACAAGTAACAAATACTCGACTTTTAGTATTTAAATACAAGTAACAAATACTTGATTTTAGGCATTTAAATACAAATAATAAATACTTTCATTAAATAGTAGATATTTGAAATACAAATACTAGAAAAGTATTTGTATTTTGAAATACTTTCACTCAAATACTAATTTACAAGTCTGGTCCCGAATACTAATTTTGAAACCCAACTTGTAACAACGCAAGGGAGTCTGCGACCAAGACAGCAATTCCAGCGGTGTGACCAGTCTCGTGTGCAGCGGCCTTTAAGAACCTGGACATGAGTCAGCATTAAAGGCGCGAGGGGTGGACAAACCCGACCAACATTCGCATAAAAACCGGTGTGAACTGTGCCGGTATGTGTCCTTCATTCAACCCCCAAGTAACCCCTATTTGCGTTATGAATACATTATATAAATAGTACGCTGGAAGGGTGGTAGTTTTCCATTGCGACGGTGTATCCATAATACGTATGTGCTATGCAGCTATAATATAGACGTTACCACATGGTTCACTATAGTCGGTGTCGAATTTGAAAGGATCTCAACTCAACTTTGAACAGAATAATAATAAGGATGTGCATGAACTGCGCACTTTCTTAATCTTTTAATTAGAGTTCGTTTTATTACCTAGGCTGTAATACTTAACATGAATTCCGCACTAGTCCAATTGCTGGTATTTACTAAAATAATTAATCCCTTTACTATATTGATTTATCTTCGCATTGACAGGTAGATGTGCATTTGCTTTTGATGGAAATGTTCATTTTTCAATTGTTTTTCAGATTTGTTTTGTGGAGGTGTTTGTAGTGAAGTCTTGCTAAAGTTACTCTAGCGTCTGATATTCATTATGAATCCCGTTTTTGAGTATAGTTAAAGAGGAAACGAAGTTCTGGTTTTGGAAGGTGTAAAGTTTTCCTTTTCGAAGGTTTTAAAAAATGGCGAGTCGTTTTGGCGCTGTGCTTTTAAAACTTGCAGAGCTGTTAAGTTATATTTTTCTTTCCTTTGATCATACATAATTATTATTATAATTGCCTGGTGCGCAGTTCGTGTACTGTGAATTTTTATGGTCTTTTGTACAGTGTGCAGTTCGAGGCCGTCGATGAAGTCCGTTTCTCGACTTTGTCATAACAGACGCCATTCACACCATTACTATTTTCCATCTATCACACTTCCCGTTATTTTCTACAGTTTTAAACTTCCACTTAATTAATAGCAATGGGCGAATGAATGAATTTTAGGACATCAGGATAAGGTAGATGGCCGATACAGGAATTGCCGTTTCTCGGCGAGAGGCAGCAGGAAAAAGTCCCAGACACATCTGCCCCTGCCGGGATTCGAACCCGGTACCTCCCGAATGTGAGTCTAGTGCTCTCACCACTACGCCACCCCGCTCGGTATTTTGAACAGAATATAAGTCCAGTGTGCACGTAAAAAACTCAACGGTGGCTCTTTTCCACTTGCGGGAAGATGAATCAAAAATGTCTAGAAAAATGTCTAGATGTCGCCTTCTTAACTAAAGCCATGTTTTAATCCAACCAGCGCTGGATTTACACTAAGGGCAGTAGGGTCTAGTGCCCAGGGCGGCAAATTTTCGAGGGCGGCAAAATTTGGAACGTGAGAAAAAAATGTTTCGCGTTACAGAAAATTCTTCGGGAAGTGTGATCGTGTTGAAATTATAAATAATTTTTTTTCAGTCAGGCGCGTTTGCCTCTGAAAATATCTCGCAATTGATGAGCAATCGTTTTGTTTGTCAATTTATGATTTTTAGTTCCAAAAAGAATGTTTTTTGTCTAATTATCCCATTAGTAAAAAAACGACTTTTGACATAAATGAATCATTTTATTTATTTGAAAATTGTATACCGAACCTTTACTCCATTTTATGTAGGATTTAGGTAACGGGGCGGCATTTTTCACGCTACCCCAGGGCGGCACTTAGAGTAAATCCGGCCCTGAATCCAACGCACACAAACGTTTCATGCTAGTCCATTAAACATCGTCCCATAAAAGTGTCGTGCCAATTGCATGGGTTTACTCCCAACCAAACGCGCCATTTGATGATTACTAGCAGAAATGTGCAAAATAAAGTAGGTGGGCAAAAAATATCAATATTTTATAGTGTCATCTTACTACCAGCATAATAAAACATGAATATTATATTTTTTTTTGTTTGAATGAATAATATAATACTAGCTATCAGTGATGGAAATTTAAAAGTAGGTCTTAAGTACTCTTATAAAGATAAGAATGTTACCTATATAACATTGCTTATCTTTATATAAAAATAAAACACGATAAAGTTTGATTAAATCACATCAAGATAAAATTATATCTGATCACAACGAAATATAGAATATTTCTTTATTCTATTCGGAAATACAAAATGTTTATCTGTTACCTCAAAACTACTTTTTTTTGACGTAAGTAGCGTATCTAATGACAAAGGGATTCAAAAGTGATGCAGATGTTTCTGGGATTAGACCCTACGAGATGTGGGTTTGTAATAGACGATCCAAAATACACTGATCCCAAATACGCTTGTTTGAAACAATTGCATTCCTCAGGAAACTCCCCGAATTTCTTATACCTTAAACCGATCGAGAATTCTGTAATCAAGCGATGATTTAACTGAAGTTACCATTTTATTAAAAAAATACATTTTCTTCATACCTCGATCGAAAGTTTGACATTTACTCCCTGTTATTTATTATATTAAATGACAGCGGTAACCCTAGTTACGAGTATAAATACGCATGAGAAATTTTTTCCTCCCGGCGTTTTCACTAGGAGTAAATGTCAATCTTTCGTCCCTGCTGACGAAAGTACGTACTTTCGAGCAGATATGAAGAAAAATCGTATACACCACAAGGACCTTAAAAGTTGAAATCTCGGCCCTGCTCGTCATGATGCGCAGGGCCGAAAATTCAACTTTCGGCCCTTGTGATGTAATATACTATTAAATGATTTCAATTTTCAAACATATCGCGAACAACAATTTTGTAAAATGTCGCATAAAATAATTTAGGTGATGCAATAATTTTTTGCCATCGCGAGTTTTTTATGCGCAATCATTTTCAGGGCTGTTTTTTATTACAGCCTGTTATAATCTTAACAATCCTATTAATCGTTCTAATTTGATTTATTTTTTAATCGCAACATAAACCAACAGCCAAGAGGCGCCAGAAATAGGGGTGGAAAGACATCAACTGCGTACCGGATTTATTTATAAGTATATAATAGCTATTTAGACTATAGAGATTTTCCGTCCCCAAAATGAACTCCGATTTTTTTGTTAAATTCACCAACTGTCAGGGCTATCTGGGCCTAGTACCAATTCATATTTTTAATTTGTTATATTATTTTTAAATAATAATGAATGGACAGTCCAATCTCAGATAAAAACATGAATACTGATGATTTATTTTATAGTACCCGCGGTGAGAGATGAAGCCAGGCACGTCATCAATAATATGCTAGTGAACGCCTGCTTGCCCGCAGACAGTGCCGTGTGGACTAAATTCGACATATCCATTTATGGCGGTAGAATAAAAATAAACACTCGACGCACATGGATCTTCGAAACAGCCAATAGCAAGCTAGTAGGCGGGCGCAATGCATTCACGTTACTATGACGCGCTGGCTTCATCTTTCGCCGCGCGTACTGAGTCAAAGGGCTGCAGGTGATGATAAATGAATGAACGCCAACAGCAATGAGTCGATTAATTCTGAAGAATGCCAAACTTACCTCCGCCATTTTGTTGACACAGATAAGGAAACCTCCATATGTTTCCAAGGCCGACGGAGTACCCGATGATCGAGAGGAAAAATTGTAATTTCCCGCTCCAAGCTGCTCGGTTGTCGTCGGGTTCTCCCGGTCCGCCAATCGCCGACCCGTTTACGCTCGTTCTGGACACGATGGATCCTCGACCCGTCCCAGACAAAACTATCGTAACGCCCCTATTTGGATCCGACGTGCCGTTCCCGGCGCCAGCCGGACCGCCCCTCGAATTCAACGGCGCCAATTCGTGACCGTTTCTGTTATCCGCTTTCGAAGCCATTTTTTGGTTTTGTCGATTGTTGGCGTTTAATTGTTGTTTTTTAAAAGACACGGTTTAAATTGTTTAGTCACTGATTTGTGATATCATTCTTATAGCGTTATGAATGAGATTTATAAACGTTGTCAAGTTTTCAATTCACCACTAATTAGTTCGTCCCAATTAAATTAATTTCCCTTATCAATTTTATAATTAATGTTTGAATGGGTCACAGCAGAGGGAGATGGCCATAGAAGATGTGATTTTAATGATTGTTATCCAAGCGCGTGCGCAATTCAATCTAAGTGATTTAATACAATTAACCGTCGACAATAAATTTTAATTTAAACTAATGTTTTTTTTTTATAAATAGAATCGAAATCATAGACACACTGTAAATTTGCTGTTACGCTTTTTTGATCGTTGCCTCTGTTGTATTTATACACCTTTCTATTTTTACGTTGAATGTACCATTAAATAATATTTGTCAGTCATACGACTAAATATTTTTACTGATGACGTAGTTTTTTTTTAAACGAAGAAAAATCGTTTTAGGGTTTGTAACAAAAGAATACGGGAAATAATTGTCAACTGTTTTGGAAGACAATTAACAATGGAAAATTATTTATAAAATCAGTCTGATAAACTTTGAGAATTTATTAATAAAAGTTTAAAAAATCAATATATGACCCAAATGAATATTTGCTGACATCAGTTAGTTTATATTGATTGGTTGGAAACTTTGCCAAACATATACAAGCGTTATTTTTAAGGAATAAATATAGATATTCACCCCTTTATGACGATGCTCTAATGTTTTTATACTCTCCGATATTGATTTAATGGAGAATCAGTGTTTCCGATGTTGCTATGTTTTCGAGACGTGTTGCTTTTTTATTTAAACTATGTCTCTCTCTCTCAGCATATAAATATTTACTATACATAAACGAAATAAAATTCGTCTTTTTTATAAATTTCGGTTCAGGTCCGTCTTGGCACCATTATTATTGTTTGATTTATATATAAGTAAATAGATTTTTATCATTTATATAATATATGTATTTATAAATACGTACACAATATATTCAGATAATATTTCAGTTTATATAATAATATTTTACCCCATTTTAACATTTATATACAAATTGAATGTGTTTGTTTATACATTTTTTATCCGATTTGTGTATTTTTTAGGCATTTAAGTTGATGTACTGTCTTTCATATTATTTTATCGATATCCTCATCAATTTTATTTCACTATCACAGTTTAACAGCCATTCATCAATATTTGAGCAGCATCTGAAACAAAAAAATAACAGTTTTGTACATACAAAAGCAGCCCTGCTATCTATGAACAGAAAAACTGACGAAAATCATTAAGGATCTTTTTTCATGCTTATGTCTTCCTTTGGGGTCATCCATAAATTACGTTACCTGTTAGGGGATAGGGGGGTCATCTAAGATTTGTGACAAAATGTGACAGGGGAGCCTGGGGGATTTTAAATATGATGTCACAAAGTCAAATCTTTAAAAAATGTGTTTTTTGATCCATTGATTGTATTTAATTTAAAAAAAAATATATTAAATTATAGGGTAGAAGTGTCTAGTGTGTGTCACATGACAGGGGAAATGTGACATTGGGGGAGAGTGGGGTATAAAAATCTTAAAAGTGGTGTGGCATAATTTTGGGATGACCCCTTGTTGCACTCAGTAATTTTCTACGTTCTCCTGGGTGCCCACGCGAAAACTTTCCACGCATTTCATTGTTTTGTCTTGGGAGAAAGAAAAATTGAAAACTTTGAGGAAGGAGATAAAAAGGGATAAAAATCAACACCAATCTTGTTAATTTAAGTACAGCATTTTTTGTCGATGCATTCAAAGAAAGAACCTCATTTTGAACACTTTTCATATATAATAAAGTATAACAAGGCTAAAGTGATTGGTTTCTGAAATATCTGAAGGGCACAGTAGGAGAAATAACCACGCTTGTAAGACGGACAGACAAAGCAAGGGCCATCCAAAAATTTGACTTATAATACGCGCCACGAATCTAAAAGGCTCGGAAGTTAGATGCGAATACGGGCTTGCGCTTGTGCAGTCTGTTGAAAAACTACAAACTCGCACTCAACAAAACTAAAATAACAATAACAATTTGACAATAGCGTACTCGTCTGTACCTTAAAGCAGGAAAGCGACAAGTGGCAAAGGCAACTAGCGATCACGGCCAATCACGGACGAACGCAACATCCGTGCAGGTAGGGAGTCACAACGGCTCTAAAATGTGCCTTTGCGACGCTGTTTGTGACTAACTTCCGAACCTTTTAGATCCGCGGCGCGTATTATACACGGTTTTGCCTTTTGGCAATATAATGCAATGTATACGTTTTTATTGTAAACATTTATTTTACATGGAAGAATCTGATATTTAAAATTGATACGTAATACCTTTATTGGTTACTTTTTGTAATTCGAAACATAATAGATAAAAAAAAAACATAGCGTTACTAATTGACGTATTAACTAGCGTGTAATTGGAATATAATACCCTGTTATTATTTCCAACTTCGAAATATATCAGCTAACATAATCCGTTTAGTATGTATCCGCTCCTATAGTCCAAGAGCTAGCAAATATTTTGGGTAGATATTTAAGACAGCCTGAAAAATTGTGTAACACTTGTCTGAACGCAAAACTGAAGACTTGGCTGAAGGGTAGTGGGACCTAGCCAAGCCTTGAATTTGTAACTTCGCGAAATATTATTTGTAAAAACTTGATGCATGTTGAAATTTAAGTGCCTTATTCAGTATTAAATAAAATGAAAAATAACTACAGAAGTGTGAGAGAGAACGTATCTCGGCATATATCGCAACACAGCACACTTCAATTCAGCCCATATACCCTCTCTCCGACCCGTTTGTAGACGTCTGAATCATTTGAAATTTTACACACGTGTTAAGAACCGGTGACGATGCAATAATTTGTATAAATATTTACAAATATATAAATAATTTATTTGCATGGTCATTTCAGTGTTGGTTTTTAGAGTTATAATTAAAATTAGAGCTTAAAAAAGAAGTTCCTCTGTATCGAATTGAAGGACTTCCTATCGCTATTGAACAAAGTCTTTATATTTAAAAAGTATTGAAGTAAAACTTCTTGAGGCTCGCTTGACTTGGGGAGTAAGCTGATAAATGCCTAGCGAAAGCGTTTACGGAAGTGCATCATCGGACGAGGCAAACGGCAGTTGAGAGGGAGATATAAGTTAGTGAGGATAGTAAGAGAGAGAGATATAAGTTAGTGGGTGCGACAAAGACGGAGCATTAATTGAAATTCTTTTTTTTTGGACAACTATTTGACGTTTAAAATGAAAACAATGGTTTTTGTATCAAAAATACATTTCATCGAATTTTGCTGCATTTTGTAACGGGAAATAATGTAGGTTAGTTAATAAATCTTTTTAAATGTGTAATACATATATATATATATACATATTTTGCCTTTTAATTAATCAAAAATTGTATTTTAAACATTTCGTCTTTGTAGATATGTGCTACAGAGTGAGGTTATATTGTGTCGTTAAATCAGGATGTCTAATCAAAATTTACCGATAGATTATCGAATATTATTGTATCATTATTTTATATGGCAGGAAGAAGTTTTACTTCAGTCGTGTGGTCTAAAGCACTTTTTAGTCCACGTTACTATAAAAGATCTTTTTTTGAGTTTTTTAAACTCTAGTTTGATTTCCAGTGTTGTATCGAATGAATGAAAATGAAATTCAATAATGATACACGACAGAATCGGCTAATCGGGAAATCCCGGAAAATTTAATATCTCCTTCGAGAAATTGCCGCGAGTTAAAGCATTATTTTACGCAGTCGACTCGCATTGTAAGTTCGTTCACATGCGGTAGGGTTAGATAATAATAATTTCCAATCGATTACAATCGCCACGTATAGACATTGTCACTTCGATCGTGCAGTCTTACGCTTGCTATTTGGGCGACGGTTCGAACTGTACGAACGCCATCCGGCAAACAGCGATGCGTTGTTTACACTACACAGTACAGAAGTGAAAGCAAAATCTACATCTATAAGAAGTTTCAAATTGACACCTATATAATTTTGGATTTTCTTTGCCATCGTAATTGGAGTTGAATATTTATCGTTTCGAAAAGGCTTTAAGATGACACGCTTTGAGCGGAGTTCACAAGATGTATGACACAGTCCAAGGGCGTAGATATTTTTTTCACGAAGGAAGGTGTCGAGCAAAATATTAATTTCCAAACTAATTTTACAAATTTCTTTTTTGAAAAAGTATTTCTGAATTTTATTTTTTAAGTCAGGTGTTCGTATTATTTTCAGTTTTATTGACGTGATAACGTCTTATAAATTGATGAAACACCAGCTGCACGCACGAAAAAGTGTAACGTTCCTAACGTTCCGCCTGACCCTGTGCGTGCAAGCGAGAGCGCAGTATGCTTCGGCCCAAGTTTGAGAGCTACTAAAATTTAGGTTATGTATTATTGGAATACGTTATCACGTAAAACTATCGTCCGTAAACCGACTTTACAGACAACCAATTTTTTTTTTAATATTATGATCCTGGGGGGTAATTACCCCCTTTACCCCCCATGTCTACGCCTTTGACACAGTCTTTGTGACGTCATATTTTTGGATGACGTAATTAATGGATGGCTCTTTATAAACGCCACTCATCAGCACTTTAATATTAATTTGTTGTTTATATTCAGTGTTTTGGTGGAAAATGCATTAATGCGGTGACACTTATTTTTATTTTTATCTGTTCGATAAGATATAAAAGCTAACTTAGGGGAGATTGCACAATAACAGCCCCGCTATACCTTTGAAAATTGTGAAGTAGGTTATTTTTTGTTATATACTCCCTATAAAGTAGCTGCATATATGCAGGCGTGTAAAGTGACCCATAACACACTAGTTGTGTATATTGAGAAACAAAAGTAGGTGCTCTAACCAATTCCTATATATTCAAATCTTTGATTAATGTCTGATTAAGAACTCTTCAATAATAGTATATTGTGCGACCAGTGAGAAAAGGAGAAGATTCCATGAGCGTGAAATTTGCAGCACGAGCGTAGCGAGTGCGGTAACACGCGAGTGGAATATTCTCCTTCGATCAATGGTCGCACATAATACTTTATTCAACTAGCACGAGTAATGTGTAATCGGTGCCCTGATAAAAGAGGGAAAAATAATAAATCACTTCATTGATTGACGTACCCACCACCCTCGATGCACACAAGATGGCACTGACTTTCGCTGAATTGCGATACTGTTTTCATAATACAAATCGCTACCGCGTTCCTATTGGTCCAGAAACTATGCAGTAATAATTCATTACCGTACAGTTTCAGCTCGCTACCACGTTCCTATTGGTCCAGAAACTATGCAGTAATACATTATCGTACAGTTTCGGCTCATTATTAGCACTCTACGCGTCACCATGAAGTAATTTATTATTTCTCCCGAATTTAGCAGGGCCCCGAAATTATAATATTACTCACGCGTGTTGAATAAATAAAATTATCGCCCAATTTTTCAGACAAATATATTAACAAAAAATATATAAAATTAATACATCAACGTTTCGGTCTGGATTTGGTGCTTCCTCAGAAACGTTAATGTATTAATTTTATATATTTCTTGTTAATATATTTGTCTGAAAAATTGATCGATAATTTTATTTGTTGAACAATTCCATTATAATTTATGGTTATGAGGCGAAAGCATGTCTACCTATATTAGAAGTGAAGTTTGCTGCACAAGTGAAATGTCAAAAATTTTGAAAATACCTACTAAAAGACAAAAGCATGCAGCAGACTTTTTTTAACTCACTGAACGTGAAGCTTAGTGATTAACAATAAAATTTTCATTCACGAAAGTAACAATTTTAAAAGTGTACCTAATTATTTTTAGGGTAGTTATTTTTACATATTTATGTCTCAATATAACGTGTTTACAAGCAGTAATTACTTTTCCTTTTTATACTTCAACCCTTCTGTAGCCGCGCGTGAATCAGCCCAACCCTGACTATAAACATAGGTATATTATTCAAAGCTATTTTTTACTTTACGTCTTTACTGCTAAAAAGGAAAGGTAAAATTATAAATAAAATCAATACTTTACCTTATAAAATTCCAAAAATAGCTTACTATAATCCATTTATAAACTAAATTTTAATATAATGCGGAACACCGTCAAGAAAAATGCAACATTTAAATGGCACGATAATCGAAATCAAATGATGATATTTTTTTTTGAATTTTCAAAACAAAAAAAAAACTACCTCACTGCACTCTTTCACAGCGTGTTACAGTGTTCAGAAAATAATCGATTTTCACAAATCGGCTCCGGCATTCGCGAACCGCGATTTACATTCATTTATTTCGCACTTCGCTTGTTTCGCGAAACAATCGAAAATGGTCGGCGCCAGTGTTTTGTTAATTAATAAATACAATCTTCACCACGGTAACTGTATAAATAATGCGGAGAAAGCTTTAAGGGTGCACGATGTTACAGAACGGGCAAAGCACAGTACACTGCGCGATCAATATAGGTGAGATTGAGGTTGGCTCATTGGTTAGAGCTCGCGCACACACGAACACACAGACACACGGAGCGAGAAAGAGAAAGAAAGTGGAGAGAGAGAGGAGACGCGACGGCGTGAGCGTCACGGAGCGTAAATGCAACGTCGTTGTTTAACCGTTGTCGATTGTTATCGAAAATCGCGCGTGTGCTCGTCGTACGGATATCGAACCTCGACTGTTAGATTACGGCGGCGGTCTTGGAGCTCGAACCCCGCGATTGCGGACGCGCGTCGTCGCTTTGACACGCAAAACCTAGCGTTCGGAAGCTGTCACACCGGCCGGCGCAAGAAGCGGAGGAGAACTCCCGAATCGCGGCAGCGGGAACAAAACGTTCCATGAACTTATGCAACCCCCTGCATTCTTCACCCCAAATCCTTTCCTCTCGTCTAAAAACGGTTACAGCTCTCCTGACGCTGCTTTTAAAGTAGTCCTGGAAAAACGTACAGCTTTTTGGAGTTTACTCTTTAAGAAAGAATTTTGAGTTATAAGGCCCGTTATACGGAAATTTTATGAGTAGTAAAATCAATTGGTGAGGCGTTACGCTCCACCGCTTCAAGTGTGGCGTTACGCTCGTCCGCTTCAAAAGAGACAAACATATTATATCTGTAGGATTTAACGTGCGAAAGAATGAGATGGAATTCAAAAGAAACAAACATATATATCTGTAGGACGTGCGAAAGAATGAGATGGAATACATTACACAGCGTATCTATAAGGGGTAAACTCCAGTTGTGCTATTAGAAAAGTTGCAACCGGATAAAAAATAAGCTGTCGAAAGACAATTAACTGCAAATTGCAGTTTTGTCTTTCGACAGCTTATTTTTTTTAAAGAAGCTTTAAGAAGTGTCGAGCTTCGATGCATCCGATGTAAAGCTAGCTTAATTTTCAAGAATTCCATTAGGAAGCGAGTGCAGAAAACTGTGCAAATGTTTTGATTCAAAGACGCGATATTTAGAGTCCCTTTATCGAGAAGTGCTTCATTAAGGTCAAGATATGTCTAATAGATCCACGATTACATGGTGACAGGTGTCCTCATTTTTAACTACAATCGAAATATTTACCACGTTAATCTCTGGCATTTTCTACATTCTCCTCTAATTAGAGTTGAGAATTTGTAATATTTATGTGCGCAAAAGAAATAAATCGTTTAGCCTTTCCGCGTGCCACCAAAAATTGTATTAGATGCCATCTCTGGGACAGTTGTTATCAGAACTTGTGCGAACTTGAAACGCAAACATCTTTATTGCCTACACCTCTTCAATTTCTAGTAGAAGTGGTCTACTTTCAGTTATATTCTACCGTTACTGGTCAGTTTTCAAAAATGTTTGAGGTTATGTACGGCTGTCATTGTATTCAAACGTGAGTGTTTACCTAACACTCTTGAGAGTGCCGGGAAACGATTGTTTCTTGTTTCTTTCACGGGCAAAGAAAGACAAACCAAATAAAGGGACGTCCCTTTCAAAGGCGTGTTGATCTCACGTGCGCAAGCTCATTGGCTAACTTATCTCTGTGCATGTTTAGGGGACGGCTTCAGAAGAAATTTGAAAAAAATTGCTCATTCGATTCAGCGCACTTTTTTCTATAAGGTAAAGTAAATTCAGGCATATCCGTGACACTTTCATATTTTCTAAAAAATTGAAAAAATAGAAGTTTTTCGATGTGTTTGCAAATCGGCGGCTTTTTGAGGCACTAAGAGCTTTCCGATACGGTTAATATTATGTGTACTTATGGAAAAAATCACGTTGAATCCAATGAGACCACCCGCAACTCTGTATCTCCTTTGGTTTAGGAGTTAGACGGGTTTTTGTAAATTTTTTTTGAAAAAATTAAAAATGCTATAACTTGAAAACTACAATAGCTACAGACTTCTAGATACGCTCATTCGATTCAGCATGATTTTTTGCATAGGACCAAGTCATTTTCAACCAAACATTCTACAAATTTCCGGTCGATACTGCACTTTATTTTAAAATGTAAAAATAATCGTCGGCCCCCCCCTGTAAAAATTTTCAAAATCGAAGTCTCCCAGAATGTGTTAATATTAATGTTACCCGGTAGATTTTGACACGCTGAATTCAATGAGCACAGGCGCAGCTCTGTATCTTGTCTAGTTTCGGAGATAATCGAGTTTGAAATTTCAAACTTTAAAATGCTCATAACTTCGAAACCAGAAGAGATACAGTTCAGCGCTTGTGCTCATTCGATTCAGCGCACTTTTTTCTATAAGGTCAAGTAAATTCAGGCATATCCGTGACACTTTCATATTTTCCAAAAAAATTTTCGATGTTTCCGCAAATCGGCGGCTTTTTGAGGCATTAAGAGCCTTCCGATGCGGTTAATATTATGAGTACTTATGGAAAAAATCACGCTGAATCCAATGAGACCACCCGCAACTCTGTATCTCCTTTGCGAACATTGAAAATTGAACATAACAAACGAACTTTTTCCGGTGATGTTAATTGAAATTCAAACATATTACACAACTGCAAGTTCTAAAGAATCGATTATTAGAAGTTATATTAATTGAATTGTGTCTAACAGTTTACAGCGGTTTTATTTTTAGTTCAAATCTCAGTTGTATTGATATGGCCTTGGAGATCGTTTGCAGTTGCTGTACTCTTGATATAATAAATAATATAGTCAATTTATTTTAATATTATCTTGGTCAAAACGTTGATACAATATTTCTTACTTCGGTCAATATGCATAATACCTAACAATTTAATAATTTAAATTATAAATAATAAGCATCAATAAATTACCCTTTTCATTCTTAAATTATTTTATATTTTATTAACTTGTCGATGCGGATTCGCCTGCGCGTAGATTTCACTTTGCTATAACTCCTTTTGGTTAAGAGTCTCTAATATTTGGGTCCACTCACTTCGTTTGTTAAACTATTTGGACTGACAGTTTTATCTCAAAGTGTGTAGGCCCCACGTATAGTACGCGCCACGGATCTAAAAGGTTCGGAAATTAGTCGAAAACAGCGTCGCAAAGGCACATTGTAGAGCCGTTGATACTCCCACCACCTCCCAGCTACCTGTACGGAACGTGCGCAGAGCCCTCGTAAGGCCTCACGCCGCCCGCGTGCGGATTCATAATTGACGCCCCTTATTGGGGATAAACTCACTAGACGATATGTCAAATTGAAAAACGTTAAAAATCCGAAATAACTAATACTGTAAGTGCAATTAATAGAAACTTTGTTTCGTTGTCTTTTTGCAAATACTTCTTCATAGAATCAGACATTTTGTTTTTTTCTTCTTGCCTAATTTTCTTAAGTTGCCGAAATTGTGGACCCGAAGGTTTTTTCTTTCATTACTTTCCTGAAATGCAACAATGCTTCACTTCACATCGTCATTACAAAACGATTTGGACAGGTAAAAATACTAATAAGATAATTAATTTTTTGAAACAAATAAAAATGTGAAAAATGTAACAGTAAAAGATACTTTACAAATGATAGGCTAAAAGTGAAAATGAGTCAAATTTTTAATCAGGACAAAAGCGGGATGAAATAATGAAATATATTCAATTAAACAGTGAATTTTGAAAATTCACTCCGTACAGAGTGAACTTCAAAAATTCTCTCTTCACGCTAAAAAAAATCACTCCGCGGAGTAAACTGTTCTCTACAAAAACAGTATACTCCGTGCGATTTTTCACGGCGTTCTTCTCCTGTCGTACTTATGAATGAGGGAAAAATTTAGTTTCACCGCTGAGCTGAGAAAATTCATTAAGTCAAAATAATCATTAGTTTATCAGTTAGTAAAAAGTATTTGTTGATTGAAAAATACTTTACTTTACTCGCACTCTTGCAGGAATCGACAGGAAAATTCAAGATATAAACATACGACAGGGGCGCCCTGTCTACGCGCTGATGTGAACTAACTATCGAATCGAAAACTGCGCGCGAAATATTTCGAATTCGAATTTCATTAAAAAATAAATAACTACTCGTAAGAGTTTATCACGCAGGCTTGAGTATGCAAATAAAATTGATATAATATCAGTTATATATTTTTTCTATACAGCACAAAAAACATATCACAACTAGGCCATTTGCCGCCCCTTGAATGTGCCGCCCGCGTGCATCGCACTCATCGCACTATAGGGCGCGAGGGCCCTGAACGTGCGCTCGTCGGTGATTGGCCGTGATCGCTCGTTGCCTTTGTCACTTGTCGCTTTCCTGCTTTAAAGTACAGTCGAGTACGCTATTGTCAAGTTGTTATTGCTATGTTAGTTGTGTTGAGTTTCGAGTTTGTAGTTTTTCAACAGACTGTACAAGCGCAAGCCTGCATTCGCATCTAACTTCCGAGCCTTTTAGATTCATGGCGCGTACTATACATACGATTTAACTGAACAGTTTTAACTGACCGTGTGTAGCTGCCTTAAGTATCTTTAACAATTCGATGATATAAATGATAAACGTAGTTTACTTTTTTTTTACTAATTTACGCAGGAACTAAAAATTGTGGTCGAAATATTGAGAAGTCTGCGTTTAATTATAGTGTATTCAAAGCATCCTTGACAATCTACCAATTACATCAAGAGCCCTACGACTGTTAGACAAGTGCAATGAATCTCGCTGGCTCTTCGTTCTCAGTCTGATACGACAATGGAATGACCCATCGATTTACATCGTTCTCCAATCTGTATTATGGGAATCCCGGAGGAGTTACATTAATCAAAGCAATTTCGTAATTGATATTTACCGCGAATACCATTGAAATTCTCATTTCGAAATTGCTACTAATTATGATCGCATTTTCCTAAGCTGTTGCTTGAATCAGCCGTTAGATTAGATTGGATTTATAGTCCAAGAACGGTCTTCGAGAATTACCTAAAATCTCAAACGGCTAAAAATGTCAGTGATCGTTCTTGGGGTTACATGAAACTATTCTGACTATGAAAAAGTGTGCTCCGATTTGCAGTTAGGGTAGATTTTAGGTATTTCACGAAGATCGTTCTTGGCCTATTAGGTATTTGGGGCGATAAGACACTTGATATCTAAATAGTTATTGGCGTAACTAGTAGTCTAAGTCATTCATGGCGTGTCAGCACGATGTTTTCAGCACGAGTCGTAGGTGCGCAGGCACGAGCGAAGCGAGTGCATACTGCGCACCGGAGACGAGTGCTGACAGGTCATGACTTAGCCTACAAGTTGCGCCCATAATTTTATTCAACAATTGCGCGTTATTCATGTTTTAATTATAATGAGATGTTGTAAATATCTATTTATTTCTTTATAAAAAAAAACTCAATACTAACAGCACCAAACAGCACGATTCAATGTTTTGGTTTGAGGTTAGCCGGTTATGAATAAACTCCATGTCGAAAACATTCGGCCTCTCAATTTTAGCCTCAATGGGTAACAACGGAGTTGTTGTTACCTACTATTTCGTTACGACTCAGAAAATAGTTACGTTTATTTTCATTACTCCACAATGGCCGAGCTAGTAGGAATCTTCATTGAGTTATGACAAGTAATTGTCACCAGTCGGTAAATGGCTATTTAGGGTTCGGTTTTTAGGCATGATAAAACATGAATAACGCGCATGAGTTGAATAAAGATCTTTTGTGCATCCCCTAATAGTGTTATTCCCAGTCTGGTAGAATGCTTTTTATGAACCTTATTATCTTACTGAGGGGCTGTTCTCCATATATCATCAGGCTTTGGAAAAGGCCTCTTAAGATATAGCAGCCTTTTGGAGAGCACTGCTTCACATTCACATAGGATGTGTTCAGCAGTTTCTTTTGCTTCTTTAAAGAAGCGACAGTTATCATCTTGGGCTTTACTCATTTTTGAGAGATGGTATCTCAGAGGCCAGTGGCCTGTAAGGAGTCCTATCAGTCTTCTCAGTTCTTGAATCAGCCGTTAAAACCGGCGCTCTCCGTTTGTTATGTTGATTCCCGTTTTAAATTGATCAATATTTAAATAAAAGCAGCGTTTAATTTTACGGATTTATTTTATTAAATCATTTTTGATATAATTAGACTGTATACGCATGAATCAGTCACGCTCAACAGCTCGAGCAGTCCCAATCGTTAGTTACAATACGCGCCGTGGATCTAAAAGTTTCTGAAGTTAGTCACAAACAGCGTCGCAAAGGCATATTTTAGAACCGTTGAAACTCCCACCACCTCCCAGCTACCTGTACGGAACGTGCGCTCGTCGGTGATTGGCCGTGATCGCTCGTTGCCTTTGTCACTTGCCTGCTTTAAAGTACAGTCGAGTACGCTATTGTCAAGTTGTTATTGCTATTTTAGTTGTGTTGAGTTGCGAGTTTGTAGTTTTTCAACAGACTGTACAAGCGCAAGCCTGCATTCGCATCTAACTTCCGAGCCTTTTAGATTCGTGGCGCGTATTAGTACCTACTAGAATTTCGCTTAAATTTACGTTTCATATCTGTCAGGCGGTTCACGACGGCTCATTTTTTACACGCTTTATATTAGTTTCACTTGTAAGTTTGTATGTATGTATGTATGTATGCATGCATGTATGTATGTATGTATGGATGGATGCATGCATGCATGCATGTATGTATGTATGTATGTATGTATGTATGTATGTATGTTTGTATGTTTGTATGTAACCTCGTTTGGACTACAGCAAGTGGTTTTTTTAATTTGAAGTTCGCTCTATAACTGATAGTTCTCAGTAGAGCGGTTTTTTGATCGCGTTAATCAAACCTTGCGTTACTCGAGCTCCGTCCTCTTTGCTTTCTCCTCTTCGAAATAGCCTGAGCAAACCTCTGACGTAAGAAGAAAGTGCAGGGTTAAAACCGCACGAAATAAAAGGTGCCCCCAAGTAAAATATTGTCTACGTAGGTTGGTTTATTATAAACTGGGCATGCTCATTGCGACTAGGAAATCAATATTCTCGTCAATGACGTAGTTCACCAAGAGGCACGTCTCTTGCATACGATGACGTTGTTAGTTTGTTGCGCAACAGTCGACAATTCCCCTCTTTTTCTTACACGTTGTTCAATCAATACGTCTCACATTGTCCGACGTCTTTTTAAATAATTCTTATCGGCCGCCTTTGCATTATTTGGGGACACACGTGGCATGAGACTTTTTTGTTTAATAACGACCAGTGTGGGGTGTCATCCTTTTCCCAAATGGGAATAGTTTGACTTTCGCGTCTGGACTCTAACTAAAGGACGATTCAAAATAAGCACAAGAATTGAATTTGGAGGCGTAAGAGTGCTGAACTAAAATTTTGGCAGCTGTCAAACAGATCCAAGTGTGTAGGCTTTCACGGCCGATGTTGATCCAAATCTTCTTGGTTTCCGCGCTTGTAGGACGTGGTCCATTGGTATTACTACCTGACACTTACCTGTGAGCAGTCTAGAAGGAAACTTCTCCCGCTATACCACATCGCCTTTGATAATGTCTACCGCAGTTGTAGACGAAACGTCAGGTGGTAATACCAATGGACCACGGCATACAAGCCCGGAAACCAAGAAGATTTGAATTAAGTTGTTGTTTTCAGAGTAATTTCTCTGGCCGCGTAATCTCCAGTGATTTAGAATTGGCATCGAAATTAGCCCACTATGACCATATTTCCAGTCCCGGGTGTGCGTTCGTCTCCTTGATGTCTAAATGAACCTTTAAACAATTGCATATTTTGCATTCAGCTGACAAAACGTTTCAGGTTTCTGTTAATAAGACGGTTCGTTATCTTTAAAAAAAATGTTATTATCGAGTTTAATTTAATCGCTTGGTTCGTCGAGTATTATTTACGTTTCTCCGGCTCATCTTCTCGCATATAAAACTTTTTCGAGTGGGTGCCATGTTTACTTGCGATGTCGATAAAATTATGAACAATAGGTATTATTAGAATTCCTCCACCTAACAAACCTTACTAATAAAATATAATCACTTACCTTAACTGTCATATACTTACCTACTTACATACCCCTTAATCTATATTAATTATACTCACCTTACCTTAGTGCTAATAACTCTGCGTTGATGCACTGGTTTTTGTTTATTCTCTTGTTTTTCTTCTTCCTTTTTTGTTTATATATTGTATTTTTTTTCTTTTGGATTTTCTATTCTAAATAAAAAAAAATATATATATATGAACGGTCTGCACTCTGCCTGCTCACGTCATTCATGAAGCGAGGTAACCTGTGTATCTCCTAACCTTGGCACCTACTTATTATTCAATTTTTGTAGTCAATGCTATTTTTTTTTATTAGAACGAGCCTTTTACTGTAGTACAAACGAATTAATCCTGCCCGGAATTTCAGTCAAACTGTTTTTTTATTTTGTTTTAATTTCTTTCTAGGTAGCGTTGATACATCGCAAACGGGCAGATTATTAAAAATCGGGCGACGCTAGGATTTAAGTTACCCGAGGAGGATCGAACAAAAAAATGTTTTTTTTTTTAATGGGTTAAGGCGTTCGGGCTGTACGCTGGATACAAAAAGCGTGACTCACAGATTCACAGACAAAGCGAGTATAGTACCCGCCACGGATCTAAAAGGTTCGGAAGCTAGTCACAACCAGCGTCGCAAAGGCACATTTTAGAGCCGTTGATACTCCCACCACCTGCCAGCTACCTGCACGGAACATGCGCTCGTCGGTGATTGGCCGTGATCACTCGTTGCCTTTGTCACTTGTCGCTTTCCTGCTTTAAAGTACAGTCGAGTACGCTATTGTCAAGTTGTTATTGCTATTTTAGTTTTGTTGAGTTGCGAGTTTGTAGTTTTTCAACAGACTGTACAAGCGCAAACCTGCTTTCGCATCTAACTTCCGAGCCTTTTAGATTCGTGGCGCGTACTATACATATAGGCGCTTCTAGATATTGCTTGGGTCGTGCCTAGAAAGTTCCAAAGGCCTAAATTTGTAGGTTCCGTGTTTTGTGTACGAATTTTCGTACTTATAGCAGAATCGACGTTCTCGTAAAAAAGTATATTTAGTATCTACGTTCAATAAACAATCAGTTTGTTGTTTGTTGATTTGATTCTTGATACGCAATCAAATGGATACAGATTTAATAATCGATATTGCCATTGTTGAAATGCGTCACAGTGTACAGACATACGTCATAGCGGTCACAATTGTTTTATTTAACATTTATGATTTGATTTAATATGTCTAACATGCCATCTAGTCAGCTGATTACAATAAAATTGTTTCTATAACTTATATATATACTAGCGGTCCGTCCCGGTTTCACTCGGGTGCAATAGATATAATTATGAAAATGTATTTCGTACTTGCAGGGCCCTCGTAAGGCCTTACGCCGCCCGCGTGCGGATTCATAATTGACGCCCCTTATTGGGGATAAACTCACTAGACGATATGTCAAATTGAAAAACGTTAAAAATCCTAAATAACTAATACTGTAAGTGCAATTAATAGAAACTTCGTTTCGTTGTCTTTTTGCAAATACTTCTTCATAGAATCAGACATTTTGTTTTTTTCTTCTTGTCTAATTTTCTTAAGTTGCCGAAATTGTGCACCCGAAGGTTTTTTTCTTTGTTACTTTCCTGAAATGCAACAATGCTTCACTACACATCGTCATTACAAAACGATTTGGACAGGTAAAAATACTAATAAGATAATTAATTTTTGAAAACAAATAAAAATGTGAAAAATGTAACAGTGAAAGCTACTTTACAAATGATAGGCTAAAAGTAAAAACGAGTCAAATTTTTAATCAGGACAAAAGCGGGATGAAATAATTTTTAAGCAAAAAAGATTTCAAAAAAGTCGAGCACAAAAACGGTTACGAAACACAATCATTGAAACATGGAGCTAAAAATTCTGAAATATATTCAACTAAAATGAAACACATTAAACAGTGAATTTTGAAAATTCACTCCGTACAGAGTGACTTCAAAAATTCTCTTCACGTTAAAAAAATCACTCCGCAGAGTAAACTGTTCTCTACAAAAACAGTTTACTTTGTGCGATTTTTCACGGCGTTCTTCTCCTGTCGTACTTATGAATTTAGTTTCACCGCTGAGCTGAGAGAATTCATTAAGTCAAAATAATCATTAGTTTATCAATTAGTAAAAAGTATTTGTTGACTGAAAAATACTTTACTTCACTCGCACTCTTGCAGGAATCGAGAGGAAAATTCAAGATATAAACATACGCGGGAGTCTCCCGATAGGGGCGCCTTGTCTACGCGCCTGATGTGAATTAACTATTGAATCGAAAACTGCGCGCGAAATATTTCGAATTCGAATTTCATTAAAAAATAAATAACTACTCGTAAGAGTTTTCACGCAAGCTTGAGTATGCAAATAAAATTGATATAATATCAGTTATATATTTTTTCTATACAGTACAAAAAACATAACACAACTAGGCCATTTGCCGCCCCTTGAATGTGCCGCCCGCGTGCATCGCACACATCGCACTATAGGGCGCGAGGGCCCTGCGTACTTGCGTCCCGGCGTCTGAACCAATAGCTTTGAGCAAATTCTACCAGAATTGCTTCTGAACTAATAGCTTTGATTAAATTGTATCAGATGTCGTGACATGTAACTAAAACAGTTGTTCTGAGAGAACACCGTAATTTTGTACAAAATATTTGATAAAAACTATCCTATAGTGTAAGTTGCACCAAGCAAGACACATTTACAAAATTTCATTAAAATAGTTTAAGTGGTTTCGGAGATTATCGCGAGCAAAATTAAAAACTAGTATACCCACATGTGGGTTGGAATGGTAAAATTGATAACGATCAATAGTCAAAAATATCGATAATTGTCGATAGTTCTACAGTTCTAGTTTTCAGACTCATGGAATCATTTCTGATGATCTATCGGGCTGCCATTTTGTAATAAGAATATAAGGTGTTCGAGTACCGACGCTAGGTACATTGCGATTAGCAGATTGTATTTCTAAATAAACTTTGTTTACCAAAATATGTCAAGGTACGAATGTGCATATGAAAAAATCGGTCAAACGTGTATTTTTAGGTATTTAGAAACATGCCAGAAACATACTACAGATAAGTGGCGTAGATAGGTTTTTGTTCTTGCGTTTGCATTTTTATTTATGATAAACGCGCATTTAATTTGACCTCTACAATAAAATCTATATCTATACTAATATATAAAGTTGAAGAGTTCGTTAATATTGTATGGTTGTCCGGTGTCTGTATATATAGTAACGGATTGCAGAATCCACATACTGTGTGAGTTGTTTTTTTAATGAATTATACAGACGTTAGCTCAATTAGTTCAAATAAATCAAATCGTAACTTAGTCTGTAATTGAACAGTTTTAAAGATTCCTAGAGCAAATTTTCAGTTTTCATCACTTTTTTCTGTTTATATTTTTTGTACCTATCTTCTATCTATATTCTATACTAATATATAAAGCTGAGGAGTTTGTTGGTTTGTTTGTTTGGTTGAACGCGCTAATCTCAGGAATTACTGGTTCGAATTGAAAACATTTTTTTTGTTGGATACTCCATTTAACGAGGAAGCCTATAGGCTATATAATATCACGCTACGACTAATAGGAACGGAGCATCAATGAAAAATGTAACTCAAAATTTGTCCGTTCGACAAAAACTTTTGAACGGTAACTCCGATCATCATGAAGTTTGGACACAACATTCATCTCGGTAAAATAAGATGAATGTGCGTACTCTTGTCCCTGCCCCCATTCGTTCTTTTGCACCCGGGTGAAACCGGGCGGGACCGCTATAGTCATTAATAAAAGTCGAAAACTCCATAACGCGACATTGAAGTTCAAGTTATAGAGTTTCTACTGTAGTAACAAGTCCAGCTTTTTAATATGGATAACAAAGGAACTTCTTGAGAAATTAAACCATTTTGAAAATTAGCTCAAAACTTGTCAGATAATAGTTAATTGTATGTCAAGTATCAACTGCGACAGCCCATTCATTATTCTGCAAAAAAAAGGAACGAGATAACGAAAACAATTGACAGAGTCGTTGTATGACGTCAGAACCAAGTATCGCATAAATCAACGCCTCCCAAAGCTACCCTGGAACGCCCACGCAGCTTGACATTGTTCCTGTTGGATAAATTGTCGCTAATAAAAATTTAGAAAACCAACCTTCGTTGTCTCGTCAAGTTTTGATTTTGTCACGTGCAGAAATTCGCGCAGGAGCTCATGCTAAAGACTAATAAAGTAAACAATGTTTTTTTTTTCAAATTGTGCGAGTTATTTTCTGGTTGGATAATATTAAACGCTAGCGACGAGGGGTGACCAATTTCGAGTATGAGTAACATGGTATTTGTAATAGAACGGAAAAATCGGTTAAGGCGTTTGGGCTATACGCTGGATACAAAAAGCGTGACTCATAGATTCACAGACAAATCGAGTACATATAAGCGCTTCCAGCTAAAGCTTGGGTCGCGCCTAAAAAGGGTGTACCTACTGCGGCAAAATGAAACCATTAAACCCTAAAAGTAGATAGGTAGTAGATTATTATAGACATTCAACAGCTGATGTACCTGAACCCTTTAGCTTTGAAAATAGCCGAGGAGAAAGGATTTATGACCAAGAGTGCAAAAGGTATTTGTAGGTAGCAAATACTCTTAAGAGACGTCTTATAGTTTACTAGCGGTCCCACCCGGGTGCAAAAGAACGAAGGGGGGGTAGGTACATGAGTGCGCACATGATGATCGGAGTTACCGTTCAAAAGTTTTTGTCAAGCGGACAAATTTTGAGTAACATTTTGCAACATTTGTCATTGATGCTCCGCTCCTATTGGTGATATTTTATAGCCTATAGCCTTCCTCGATAAATGGGCTATCCAACAAAAAAAAAATTTAATTCGAACCAGGAGTTCCTGAGATTAGCGCGTTCAACCAAACAAACAAACTCTTCAGCTTTATATATCAGTATAGATAATTGGAAAATTGGAATAATGCTAAATAGGTGTTCCGTCAATTTATTTGCCAAGAAACATGACACATTGTAGAAGACAGCTGCTGTATCAAAATGAAAATCAATAATGATATTGTACTTCATGACGTCATTGGGCTAGTAAGTCACAGAAATGTTTTCTTGACGAAAATTATATGTGAATATTTTTTTTATATTGAAAATACTTTATATACCTAAATATTAATACAATTTGTAATAACAATTAAAATGCATTAAAGATAATAAAAAAAAATAGATCAATAGACAGACAACGAACGACGCGCGGGGGTGGCTATAAAATATAATATTAGCATTATAATCCAATAATAGGTAATAATAAAAAATCGCGGGCAAAGGCTATTTATATAAAATTTGAAATAAATTTTTGTCAACAATGATGTTTGATCATATTTATTTACCAATAAGTATTCTAATTTTGATAAATTAATTCAAAAAAGCATTTAGATTATAGTGACATCTAAATACATTTGCTAGAACTAAAGCTCGGTACCGTATCTTATATCATAGATGTCACCATATTCTGTGGATCTACCTGGCTATGGACGAAGGTCAGTTAAGGACTCCGTGTGCATCTATGGACGCGCCCATTAACTCATATAAATTGTTTAGCCTTTCTTAAGTCCTCCATAAATCGTGTTTCGTGTTGGTGGTTCTCTGGTTTGCGGAGCCGTCAAATTCTTTTTTTGTGGTTAAAGAAATACAGTTTCGATTTATTAAAAGTTTAATAAAGAACTCGAAAAATGCCGTTGAATTATAATCAGATTTGTCGTGTTTGTTTAAAACGTGGTGATCTAAAACACATATTTAGTAAACAGTTGGAAAATGCGATGCGAATATCTGAAAAACTAATGGCATGCACATCCGTTAAGGTATGTAGAAAACAATTATTTGTAGCACTTTGTTATTGTGACTTTTAAATTAATTCGACTTTTTAATTTCAGGTGATCGAGGGAGACGGATTACCATCTAAGATGTGCAGTCTTTGTATCAGCGAATTAGATCAAGCTTACAATTTCAAACAGAAATGTGAAAAATCGGATTCCGATTTACGAATGAATGTTTGTGATAAAGAGGTTATAATTGAATCTGAAGGACTTACTGATCAAGAAAAAGCCTATTACATATTGTACGTGAAATCAAATGAGGATAATGACGAATCTGAAGATATTGAAAAATTATTATCAGATAACACGAATACTACGGTAGAGAACAACGATCATCTCTATGTTAAATCTATCAAAATGGAAAGCGAAGACGAGACCGCGGAAGATATTAAACAGGAAAGCGATCATTTCTCCGAAGATGAAAATGAGAATATTAACGTTTCGTCTGTTAGTTTTGAATATCTCGAGGACGAAGCTAACGAAATGAATTTAGTGTGTACAGTCTGTTCAAAAGAGTTCGGTTCACAAAATGAATTAGCCGTGCACATATTTGAAGAAAATCACACCCAGGCTGAATCCCAACTTAATTTTGTGAATGGAAAAGCGTTTATGTGTCATTTGTGCGGTGCATGCTTTACGGTCGAGCGAAATCTGAAACGCCATATAATGGTCCATACGGGAGAGAAACCCTATAAATGTCATATATGCGACAAAGCTTATAACCGTACTCAGAAATTGAAAGAGCACTTGAGAATCCACACGGGTGAAAAACCGTATGTATGTAATGTTTGCGGTTCGTGTTTCAACCGTAAAAACACGCTGAACAGTCACCTTAAAATTCACACGAAGACTGAAATCGACGACACCGGAGACATCCAATCGGAGGAAGCGTTCAAGAAGCGAAAATACGTCCGCAAGAAGCCTTACGTGTACACTCCCCGAGTCCACAATCAGCAGAGCGACAAGCCCCGGAGCTTTCTGTGTACCGAATGCGGCAAAGGATTTACGACAAAGTTCCTGTTGCAATCCCATCAGAGAGTTCATACGGGGGAGAGGCCTTACGTTTGCAACGAATGTGGGAAATCGTTTTCACGACCGCATTTGCATCAGAAACATATGAGGATTCATACGGGGGAGAAGCCCTATCCTTGTACGTACTGCGGGAAACATTTCCGACAACATAACCATTTGACGCATCATACGAGAATACATACCGGAGAGAAACCGTATGTCTGTACGGTTTGCGGGAGAGGATTCACTTTGAACGGTAATCTTACGATCCATATGCGAATTCATACGGGAGAACTCCCCTACGTTTGTGATATATGTAAAAAGGGGTTCCGCGATTCGAGCAGTATGAATAAGCACAAACGAAAACATTGCTCGAACGGTAAAATGGCGGAAGAGAGCATTCTTCCGGATGTTTTAGAATTATATTAAAATTTCTATTTTTTGTTTTCCCATGTACATACATCGTGTCTCGCGAAATTTCGTCCGTAGGAAATAGTGATGTGCCGGATATCCGTATCTGCGGATATCCGAGGGAGAAGAAAGATCCGTATCCGTTAGTTTTTTGGCGGATCTTTTACCTTATTAATTTTCAATTCATAGATGAAATTTTACCTAAATAGGTGATTAGGTAATAATGAAAAAGTGTTAAATTCCATTCAGATTATTTTTTATTTTTTAAAATCTTATTTGGCACATTTATATTGCAAACATTTATCGTAGTGAGTACCATACCAATAGTACATAACTCAAAGGTACTAAAAAACTATCTTTATAATGAGATATTGCACATCGATCTTTGGAAAGAGACAATCTGTTATGAGAGTTAACTCTTAAAGAGGTCAATAACTTTTTCCCATAACAGATAGTTTCTTTCCAAAGGTCGATGTGCAATATTTACCGCCGCGTACTCTAAGAAAGTTAAGATCCGTATCCGCGGATCTTGAAACCAAATATCAGTATTCAGATCCGTATCCGCGGATATACATTTTTAACGATCCGGCACATCACTAGTAGGAAATACGTATATTTTATTAACATTGATTTACCCGTAAGCAATCTGTTTCAATGAATACAAATACTAAAAACGTTGTTTTGCCACATTCTAATGTAAAAGATTTATCTAAAGGTGTCTTCATTTGAACGAAATGCTTTATTTTAAAAATATATTATGATCAAAAACTAAAATCAGCTGTTAATAAGGATCAACGCACCAATTCTCCTTTTTGCCGCGTGATTGGACATTGTTATTATATAACGTCCATTAGCATATATTTCCGAGGAATTTTGTGTAGCCTCGTCAAATCGATCAGTGTCCTAAATCGTACGAGGTACCGTGGGACACGGATGTATTTATTTTGTTAAGTGGTGTACCACACAGTTGTTCTAAATTAAGATTGCTCACAATAATATTATGTTCAAAAATTGTACATTCTATTTTTTTTTATATAAATTGAGTTGCTTTGCACGGGGTATTCGAAAATGACAAATCGACAAGAGGCATGTCTGTTGGAAAGCTGCGAACTGGTTCTGAACAGCTAAGACGTTTGTCATCAGTACAAAACCACGTGCTTTTTTGATCAAATTCTCAGGCTCTTTGGACTGTTTTGAACTCGGTTTTAGCAATTATAAGATCCGGCAGAACTAGAAGTCTAGAAATGCTTAAACCAAGTTCGAAGAGTCCGAGACTTTAACCAAAAAACACACAAGTGCGTTCGAAGAGGTCGTTTGTGCCGACACACGGCTTAGCAGTTCAAAATTTACCAACAAAGTACAAAAACACTTGTTTTAGGATACAAACAGAAATAAATAAATTATGATTCTTGTAATACACTACTCATTTTTATTATATTTTTATGTTAAATAATAAATTGAAAATTGTACGAAATATTATTGTATATTATGTACTTTAATGTATTTTTAATAATAATTAATTCCAACATAATAATAACATTTTTTATAACAATAGTTGCCCCAAACAGTTTTGTACCCGCTAGTTTATAAAATTAACTGTTTTTCACTGACCTCTATTAAATAGACGGATTGTGGATTAATTTTCAAACTACTTTTAGGTCTTCAGGACAATTCGCGGTAATCGCTAAACCCAGTGGCCAAACCGTCGAACGTAAGCAATTAAAGATGTAAAAATTAAGAATCTATAAGTACATGTTATAATCCTACCCAACATGTGAAATAAAAGTACCTAAGATTTTTTTTACATAATAAAAGTATTGTTTGGCGACTACTACAATAGATTTCATAATATGAATAAATTGTAAAACAACTATACAGGCTGTCCCATTAAGAATGGGACATAGAACAACCGCAGATTCTCCAATTCAAAATAAAACGATTAAGCGAAATATGCTTAGATAAAATGTTACTCGCTCTACTACCAGTGGCGTACGGCAGGAGTAAGTAATGCTTGAACCCCTTCTAAATGTTACGCCGCTGTCTAAATTTTAATTTTGACTATAATTTTAATTTTTTTGATATTTTCTAAGTCAATAATGTACACTTGTTAGTTTGTTGTAGTCATTGGTTTTCGAGATATTCGCAGTTAAAGATAGATAGACATGTACTTTTTATTTGTATTATTATTAATAATATTCATTTTTACAATTTTGTCTTAAAAAAACTGCGAATATCTCGAAAACCAATGACTTTACAACAAACTAACAAGTGTACATTATTGACTTAGAAAATATCAAAAAAATTAAAATTATAGTCAAAATTAAAATTTAGACAGCGGCGTAACATTTAGAAGGGGTACAAGCATTACTTACTCCTGCCGTACGCCACTGGTAGAGCGTACTGAACTAATTTTTTTATTGTTAGGTGCATTTTATGATATTTAACAAGTGTGCCGATTTGAGTAAAATTATACGGTGTATTAAAAAAATTATGGACATTAATAATTTTTCAGTTTTCAACTTCAACACCCCGTATTTCGGAAACGAGTAACATTTTATCTAAGCATATTTCGCTTGTGCGGTTGTTCTATGTCCCATTCTTACGCTCAATTTTGTAATTTTTGAAACGTTTCAATATAGGTATAAATAGGTTTTGGAGCGAAATATCACTGTTTATTGCGAGTTTTATTGTTTTTCCATCAACATCATATTATAGAATATTTAATCTTTTTGAATGATTTTCCTATGATTAAACAAGCCTATTCACTATCTGTTCATATATCAGTGGTTTGTATCGGCTTGTTTACCTCCATGGTCTGCGTCAGTCAATGGTGTATAAACCATAGCTATGGTAGCTCCAGGTAGATTGGCGTAAATTAGTACCGCTGGTGTACTGGGTGTACTGTAGTTGTGAGCGTTGTGAGATTGTCTCTGGTTGTGAGTGTAAAAGCGGTTTTCGTGACGTTTATAAGTTGTCTATCTTCACACCAAAATAATAAAATATTATATTCCCGAATAGCGTAGATTTATAAACATGTCGCACGTAGAATTGAATAACGATGGAGTGTGTCGTTCGTGCTTATCGAAAGGTGAATTTAAATCTGTTTTCTCCGAAATAAATTTACACAAAGGTGTTCGTTTATCGGAAATGCTGATGGCGTGCACCACCGTTAAGGTAAGGATAAATTTAATTATTGGTTATGGAATCATTTTATATTTCATGTTCTTTTCATTGAAAGTATAGTTAAAGAATGAACACTTTTTCGTATGATTTGTCAGCTCCCAGTATGTTTTTTTTTTTATTGCGGATTGGATTAGAGAAATCTTTCGTCGTCCGACTTTAACTGTTGTGTTTAATTGTTTTTATTTTATGTTTAGGCAATCAAAGGAGACGGTTTGCCGGAAAACATATGCGACGATTGTATTATGGATTTAAATCAAGCTTACACATTCAAACAGAAGTGTGAAAAGTCAGATTTATATCTTCGAACACGTAACTTTTCAAATGAATCGGAACGTGTCAGCGAAGGTAGAACGTATATTATTTATGTTGATTCGGAAGACTGCGACTTAAAAGACGAATCGGAAATCAAAGAAGAAGAAATGATTATTGACTACGATGCAGAATATCTCGACGAAAATGATTTAGAAAATGTTTTAACTGGAGAAAACCTACAAGATAATGGAAATTATGTCGAACAAGCTGATGAATACATCACTGATGCAATTGACCCGAAAACTTTCCACCAAGAAAATTATACAGAAGTTATATACACCTGTGAACACTGCCCGTTGAAATTTTGTACAGAAAATGACTTCAAAGAACACGTTAAAACAACGCATCCTTTTCAACGGCTCGAAAATTGCACCAACTGCAAAAAACTGATCAGTCCGAACAAAATGGTAGCACATATGCGTGTCCACGCATCTGAAAAGCCGCACTGTTGTGAGTTTTGTGGATTCAATTTCAGCACGGAACGGAACTTGAAACGTCACGTTATGACGCATACTGCAGAGCGACTCCACTGCTGCCAATACTGCGAAAAAAGCTTCGTACAAAAAGACGACCTCGAAAAACACGTGAGGACTCACACTCACGAAAGACCTTTCAGCTGTACCAAATGCAGTTGCTCTTTTAAGCAGCCGGGAACGCTGAAAAAACATATGAAAAGACACGAGGAAGATACAAAAGGCAAGTCTGTTGCCGACGCCACCAAAACCAAAGGAAGCCCGTTTTTGTGTAGCCATTGCGGTAAAAATTTCTCTTCTAAATTGCAGTTACAGAACCATCTTAGAACGCATACGGGTGAGAAACCGTTTTCGTGCAGTTATTGTGGCCGCGCGTTCGCGCATTACAGTTCACTTCAAGCGCATATCAGAACGCATACGGGAGAGAAACCGTACGTCTGTAAGTTCTGTAACAGAGCGTTCACGCAACACAATCATTTGGTCTATCATACGAGAACTCACAGCCAAGAGAAGCCGTACGAGTGCGAATTCTGCGGCAAGTGTTTTGCGGTCAATGGAAATTTGACCGTTCACTTGAGAATTCATACAGGAGAAAAACCGTTCGTTTGTCCGGTTTGTAATAAAGGCTTTTATGATTCAAGCAGCATGAAGAAGCATAAACGGAAGCATTGTGACAAACTTGACATGGTGGTGACAAAGTGAAATGTTGTTTATGACTGTTGTGTCCTCTTTTTTCGTTGTATATTTTTTTTTTCCAAATAAATAGGCACGACTTTAAGTTTCTTCATTTTAATTATATGTACCGTTTTTAATGATAATATTATTATTTGTAATTATTGATGAATTAAGTAAATGTACAATTTTCTACTGTTACTAAAGTGATTGATAAATAAAGAATGCAGTTGAAGTTTTGATTGGAAAATAAACAAAATATTTTAGTCCCATCTATACCAAAACGTTGGAAACTGTAAGTTTACGACAAAAATTAGTATCGGCTATGTTTATTTCAGTCTAACATAGCGATAATACATGGAGTAGAATGAATAACAATATTAACGACGAATCACGCCATATTTGTTATACGAACGAGCCTCCATTTTATGTTTATGTCAAAAATACGAATTTTCTGTAGAAAAAAACTGTAATATTTAAAATGGAAATAATTGACTTTGATAATATATGTCGTATTTGTTGGAACGACTCGTTTTTAAGGACGGTATTTAATGAAGATATACCGTCTTTATGCGAGATGCTTATGGCGTGTGCTCCTCTCGAGGTAAGTATTTTTAAAAATTTTTATTAATTAACAAGCTTAATGTTTCTCTTGTTTGACATAGAACAACAAATTGATTTCATAAATTAAATATATAGAATCCTACATTTTCTGATGTTTTTAGGTTTGCCAAGAAAATGGCCTTCCAACAAAAATCTGCGAAAACTGTAGTTCAGATTTAGAAAAAGCATACGCGTTTCGTGAAAAGTGTATTCAGTCTGAAATGAAATTCAGAAAATATTTCGACGACAACGCAGGTTTGTCAAAGTTTGTTTTTTTTTTTTTTATGTATATTTTTTCCAAAAGTTATGTCGTGTTTTCGTTTTAAGTAATTATCACAGATAAAGCAGACCTCACATATGAGCCAGAAACAGTTATTGTCATGGAAGAGTTCGGAGAAGATGCATATTTGGCAACAAATGAGAATGGTGAAACTACTTTAATTCAGGCTTCCAGTCTGGATCCGAGTATAAAAGCAAGTCTCGAAGCTGCTACTTTGGAAGGAAAAGCAACAACGACAGTCATAACAACAGACGAGAACGGAACTGTTATAGAAGACGATGCTACTTTAAAGGTATATTAGAATACATACACCGGACCAGATTTGTGATCACTCTCATGCGGAATTTTTATAGGGGAATTATAAAACGGTCGAATAAAAAAAAAATTTGGTGACTGATGATGAGATACTGTTTTAATAACTTGAGATATTTAAATAATAGTTGGGTGACTAAATTACTAAGTGAGCGACCAGAATGCCTTCGGTAATTTTGAAGCAGATATCTTCTTTTGTTTTTACTTTTTATTTATTTTTTTTTTCACTTTGAGACTAATACTTACAACTCACATTTTCATGAAGATTAAAAACCACCGCTTTTTTTGATAAAGGGGTATGCGAATTGTCTCGCAGTGAAACGCGATGGGGAAAAGGTGGAGTTTTTAAAAAAATAATTCCGGGGTGAACGATAAAGGGGTATGCGAATTGTAATTCCGGGGTGAACTATAAAGGGGTATGCGAATTGTAATTCCGGGGTGAACGATAAAGGGGTATGCGAATTGTCTCGCAGTGAAACGGGAAGGGGCAAATGTGGAGTTTTTAAAAAAACAATTCCGGGGTGACTGACAACGGGGTA
Source organism: Xanthostigma xanthostigma (assembly GCA_963575645.1). Taxonomy (NCBI): domain Eukaryota; kingdom Metazoa; phylum Arthropoda; class Insecta; order Raphidioptera; family Raphidiidae; genus Xanthostigma; species Xanthostigma xanthostigma. Next base: position 17,146,644 of record OY754473.1, on the reverse strand, counting down.
TGCGAATTAAATAGGTAATTGTTTGAATAGAACTGCGTTTTCTGAAAAATGTATATTTAATTGACAGTCAATTAAATATATATTTTTTAGAAAACGCAGTTCTATTCAAACAATTAACTATTAACAACTTAGTAATTTAGTCGCTCATTTAGTAATTTAGTCACCCATAACTATTATTTTCTCGTCACGCGCAGTCAGTCGCTCACTTAGTAATACAGTAACCCAAATTGATTATTTTTGTCACCCAAAATTGTAATTTACAGTCACTCGTTTAAATACTACCCATTTTTATATCTTCGAACGACCGGTATAATCTGAACAATTGATTTGTTTTGACGTGATAACGTCTTATAAATTGATGAAACACCAGCTGCACGCACGAAAAAGTGTAACGTTCCGCCTGACCCTGTGCGTGCAAGCGAGAGCGCAGTATAAGCGATAGAGAGTCGGTAAAAATATAGTTTGACAGCTACTAAAATTTAGGTTATGTATTATTAAATATGATATTCGAGCGGAATACGTTATCACGTAAAACTATCGTCCGTAAACCGACTTTACAGACAACCAATTTTTTTAGGATGTAACCATTATCACAGAAGATGAAACTGAAGAAATCGATATATCAAACATGTTAGAATTTCAAGACAGCACCGATGAAATAATCGAAACAACAGTTACAACGGAATCGGAAGAACAACAACAGTCGGTGAAAAAATTTTCGTGTCATTTATGCGAAAGAGAGTATTTGCATCCGAGAAATTTGAAAAGACACGTACGGGAAGACCATAGCGGTAAAATGAAAATTCCAATTAGCGGAACGAGAAATTATAGATGCAGTATTTGTAGAAGAATATTCTCGTTTAAAAATGCTCTCATTAGACATCTTAGAGTAGTCCACAGAGATATAACAAAAAATTATTTTATGGTGAAAAATGGAAAGAAATGCTGCTCCAAAGAAGTAAGAATATTTTTTGAAAATGCTCAAGAGCCAGCTAAAGAAGTAAAAGGTAGGCATATTTTTATTTTTGACGTGATAACGTCTTATAAATTGATGAAACACCGGCTGCACGCACGAAAAAGTGTCACGTTCCGCCTGAGCCTGAGCGTGCAAGCGAGAGCGCGGTATAAGCGATAGAGAGGCACGATCGGCCCAAGCGTCGGCTTGTACTCATTTCTCTCTCTTCTCGCGTGACGTCAGAGAGTTCATCAATGTTTCTTTATGACGTTATCACGTAAAACTATCGTCCGTAAACCGACTTTACAGACAACCAATTTTTTATTAAGTTTGAAGCCGTCATGATAAATGGAAAATATCTTTTTTTCTTGTTAAGGCATTTTGGGTGAAATAGAAAATTATACGGATGACGCAGATGATTCTGATGACGATTATTCGGATAATTTGAGTGAACACGCGTTCCAATTTTCGTCGGTCGTGATAAACGACGATGAAAATAAAGCGGCAGAGGTCAAAGTTGAACCGGAATTCGATAGTCCACCCGGTGGTAAAATATTACAGACGTTGTTATTGACAAAATCGGGGAAACAGAAAATCAAACACGCTCCCGACAGTAGACGAGGGCAGAAAGTGAAAGTTGTAAAAAATTTAGTTGAATTGAAAGATCAAATGGAAAAAAAGAACAGTAGCTCAAAAAAGACAAAAAAGGACACTGAAGATCAGACTGTGTTTATTGTCGAAGAAGGGATTTTTAAGGTAATTAATTGCGCCCAAATATTAATCGTTTTAAATGTGCACATAACATAATTGCCAAATGTATTTCGTAGAATATTTTCCAGTCCCAGGAAGACAGTCAAGAAGAATCGGATTTAAGAGAAGAGGTCGATGATCAGAAACCTCAGTTTGTGTGCGATTTGTGTGGTAAATTATTTACAATCAGAAGCAATTTGAAAAGACATTTAAATATGGTACATCGTGTGGCCGAAAAGGTAAAGGACAACGGTGAATTTAACTATTCTTCGACCGTTACCGATGAAGTCATAGAAGAAATAAAAAATGAACATAAAGGATATGAAGAAGATGTTAATGAAGATGGCACAAAAACAAAAAAATATCAATGTGATATGTGTGAAAGGTAATTCATTTTTTCGGAAACAATAATAGTGAGCTCATTTGTCTCCTATGGGCTATGTGCAACGAAGCGGAGTTACAAATTTTTCGATGCGAGCGTTTGTGGTGAGCACTAGGGGAAACTTCAAGCTCACATTTTCCGTATATCAGTGGGCAATGTTTATTAAAAGTAAAAATAGTCATAATTTTATGAAGTTCTTTAATCATAAAGAAAACATGGGCAAAACTAAGCGATCTGGAAATGCTTGGTGTGTTCCAGTCTGTTGTGCTGATGGCGATTTAAGTAAAATAAAGACATTTGGCGCCATAATTTGAAGTTCCGCTGTCAGCGTAAACAAATTAATTGTTATTTATATATTTTACGTCATAATTGATAAATAAATAATTCTCACGTACCTTTTATGTTATGCTATTTATATAATGGTTTACAATATGAATTTTATGGTATATAACAAAGTTTTCCTTATTACATTTTTTTTTGACACAGCATGGCCAACTAAAATTTTTGACTTATCACTATAGCAACATGTTGCGATATCTATAAAAGTGAGTTCAATAATTCTCTATTACCCACTAGCGGCGCTAGTAGGCTTCGTGCACACAGCCTGTGCTGCGTCAACAATTGAAATTATCATTAGTTTTGAAAAAACTTTCAATAAACATGCCCTGTTCATTTTGTAGGTCGTATTACGCAAAAAATAATCTGAAAAGACATATAAAAGAAAAACATCTACCGAAAGAGCCAACGCCTGACCGGGAATTCATGTGCGAACTGTGTGGAAGAGCGTTCGCCCGTAAAGGTTTGTTGGAACGACACAAAGATAGTCATTTAGAACGGCAGGGTCACCAATGCGAACAGTGCGGCGAAGTATTCCCGAAAAAAGGAAAATTATCGCAACACGTCATCAAACACCAAAGAGAGAAAAAATACCAATGCGACGTCTGTGGAAAATGGTTTTTGAGACCGGCTACCCTCAAAATACACAAGCGGTAAACTTAAGTTTTTTTTTACCTTCGAAACCGCGAATGCACGTAGGAAGATCAAATTAACGACATATATCTATACTAATACATAAAGCTGAAGAGTTTGTCTGTTTGTTTGTTTGAACGCGCTAATCTCAGGAACTACTGGTTCAAATTGAATAAATTTTTTTTTGTTGGATGGCCCATTTATCGAGGAAGGCTATAGGCTATATAATATCACGCTACGCCCATAGGAGCGGAGCATCAATGAAAAATGTTGCAAAATATATCTCAAAATTTGTCCGTCTGACAAAAACTTTTGGTCGGTAACTCCGATCATCATGAAATTTGTACATAACATTCATCTCAGTAAACTAAGATGAATGTAACATACTCGTGTGTCCCTCCCCCCCATTAGTTCTTTCGCACCCGGGTGAAACCGGGCGGGACCGCTAGTATACGATAAAGTAGTTCTTTTGAAAATGTGTACTAAAGAAACGCTTGCTTTTAGATTACACGATCCGGTGCTACCGTATCCGTGTACAGTATGTTCGCGAGCGTTCAGTATGAAGCCGGCTCTTGAAGCGCACATGAGAACTCACAGTTCCGAGAGGCCGTTCATTTGTTCGTACTGCAGGAGAGCCTTCCGACATCCCGGACACCTCGATACACATATGAAATTGCATACAGGTGAACGGCCGTTCGGTTGTAACATGTGCACGAAGTAAGTAAACATTCGCAACAATAAACTGTTAGTGTACCGCTTTTGTTTTTTTTAATCTCTCGATGTAATTTAAAAAAAAAATTGTTTTTTAGGCGTTTCACAACAACAACGCATTTGAAATATCATATAAAAGTGCATTTAGGCCAACGGGACTATAAGTGCGAGTACTGTGATAGAGCGTTTATTAATCGATCGGAACTTAAATATCATTTAGTGTCGCATACGCAGATCAAAACTTGTCCGTGCAGTATTTGTGGAAAAATGTTCGGACGTACTTATCAAGTGACGAAACATATGAGACAAGTGCATAAGATACGAAAAAATTTCTTTGCGCCAGCACCGTAATTTTATATCAGTGAAGTTCCATGAACGCAGTGTTTCGGTTACAAAGAGTGACAGCGTGTTTTTCGTTCTCAAGTGGCCCATAGTCAAAACAGTTGAAAATACGGAATTTTCAGATGTTTTTTGACTATAATCACTTTTCAAAAATTGTTACTTTTTTGTAAACAAATAAATGCATGGATATTGAGATAAAATGCTAATTATTATAATTATAGTTTTATGATATAATTATTGACCACTGTACCAGATTGCACAATATAATGTAAATAAAACTATTATTTATTGAACTTTCTAAATGTGTATTGTGTTGTGTCAAAAAGGACAAGAGACTTTTGGTTCGGATGTATATATTTTCGTGGGCCAATCAGAAAGCGCCAGCTATTTTAAAGCCGGAGACGTCAACGTGTGATTTTGATAAAGTTTCGTTTGACTGAAGAAAAGAATTCGGATTATTTTTACATCTAGCTGTTAAATTTAACCGGTAAGCTAAACTTCAGAAGCAATAAATGTGACATTCGCGATCGCAAGTCATTATTTGTGTTTAAGTCGAACTAAAATTTGGTTTCCACATAAAGTACATGAAAATAACCTCATATTTAGTGACGTTTCATATAAATCCCGTCGTTTTTTTTAATATCAGCCTTGTTCAAATATATTTTTATTTTTAAGTGTAAGATAGTAATTTAAAAATCATTTTTTATTGTACTTAGTATAAATATTGCATCACGTTTCTAATTTTGTTTTTTTTTAACATTTAGAAATAAATTCACAGATATGGAATCAATAACGAATCTCTTTTATATGCTAACAGTACTATTAGCTGTGGTATCTTCAGTAGTATCATTAAAAGAAGGCGAATGTGAAGGTAAGCATTCTGTACATATATAAAAAATAACTTTGCTTCTAAGCGTCTTTTAAGTTTCTGCAGGTGTTCATTTCAAACATGTCAAACATTTAGTTATTTTTTCCAATTTAGAAATTAAAACGCTTGCATTTCAATTACTGATAGATAAAAAACCTTACGTGCTATAAAGTCTGGATCTTTTACCATTTTGATTTTATTTTTAGTGTGCATTAAAACAATTGAGAAATTTAGTAATTTACTATCAGCTGAAACCAAAAAGACTCCAAAGTTAATAGAGGAAGAGTTTAAAAAGTTCTGTAAAGGGACAAAAAATAAAGAAAATCGATTTGTAAGTATTCGCAAATATGTCTAGGATTTTTTTTGCGGAAATATGTTCCGGAACTTACCCGATTATATGAAATAGTAGTAACTAACATTTGACTAATTTTGTAGTGTTATTACTTGGGAGGCTTAGAAGAATCAGCAACTGGTATTCTTGGTGAAGTTTCAAAACCGTTGTCGTGGAGTATGCCGTCTGATAAAATTTGCGAAAAACTTCGTAAAAAAGACGCTCAGATTTGTGATCTCCGATTCGGTATTTATATTATTCTTGTCGAGTTACCTGCTCATGATGTCGATAATAATTGATTGTGCCTTTTCAGATAAACAGATTGATTTAAAAACAGTCGATTTAAAAAAATTGAAAGTGCGCGACTTGAAGAAAATTTTAAACGATTGGGACGAAACTTGTGAAGGATGTATTGAGAAGACCGATTTTATCAAACGAATCGAGGAATTGAAACCACAATATGTCCATTCAGAACTATGAAAACTTTAGAAATAGGTTAATTAACCTAGCGCCATTATTCTACACCAAATAAGTAAAAATATTCAATTTTCATTTTTTATCTCATATTTTCGTTCATTTGTAAATTCATTTATTATTCCATCGAAAAAAATCTAGTTGAAAATTACAATAGTTTCATTTTCGTGAATTAAAAAAAATGGCATTCAAAATCAAAACAATTGCATCGTGTTAAACGGGTTAAATTTTCATTTCAGAAACAATTACTGATAACTATAAAACCAGTGAATGTATAAAATATTAGTCGCTTTATTTAGAACATGTGAAACGCAAGACTCAGTATTTATGACAATATATTTTGCTTATTTAATAATAATTTATTTCGTTATTTAAATATCTCACTGTTCACTTAATACTTTCGTTTGTTTTACTGCATATCTTTTGTTACTGAACTCAACTGTTTTATTATAACTTTGTTCGCTCAAAGTTATGAGATTTTGTTTGTGTCGTTTTTCTTGAATAAATAAAGGAAAAATTGTGGTGTAGCATCTAGGGGCGTGCGCTCCCCTAAAGTATTTGTAAGATATTAAAAAAAAAAAATGCACCGCTGTAATATTTATTGCAGTTGTTTGTCATTGTGTGTATATGAATAATAATTAAGCCAAATCCACGAATGACGAATGTTAAGCAACATATCCATTGTAATCTTGTCGCAATACCCGAGAATTCAGACTTGTTTCTTGGTTATATAAAATACAATGGTTATACTTATGTTACGTCGTCATTGTCAATTGTAAAATGGTTTTTTAATCAGAAATTTTATATTTTTACACAAAAAAAATTGGGCTTGGGATGTAAAAACAAGGCAGTTATTAAAGCTGAATCAGTTATTATAGTCCTAATTGTATGAAAAAAAAAATGTAAATGGCTTTGTTTGAATTTGAAATTTTTTGAATATTAAAATTACTCTTGCCGAGTCAGTTTAATTCATCTTGATCGATATTCAAAAAATTATATTATTTTGTATGCTGCAAATTTTGTTTTGTCAATATACATTTTTTTTATAAATATCAAGTATGTTTTATTAAAATAATAAAAAAATATAACACAATTATTACGTCTAATTAATCACATTTCTTCTGGAAAACAAAACACTGTATGTAAAATATTGTTTTATCAACTACTAAACGTAATTCCTTTCTTGGTTAAATCGGCTCTTGCTTCGAGAATTTGCTGTAAAAGAAACCGGATGTCATTAAAATTATAACTCGGAGTCAATTTTAAAGGATTTGACAAGAAAATTTATAGCACCTGTTGTAGCTCTTTAGCCGCTTCTTCACAGTCGTTAAAAGTAAATACGCGATACAATACTACTGTGGCTGCATACACCTGTTGAAAAAAAAGAGCATCTTAAAATAAAAGCCTGTCGCGAGTAGTTACATGATTAAAAAAAGACCGCGAAAATAAAGTACTGCGATGGAATTTTCCATGTAACAAGCAATTAATAGAACGGTACTTATAATTTCATTGTGAAGTATAAGTGTATGCCTCTCAAATTTTGAATCTCAGCTTTTTTCTTTTTTATCCAACGTCAGTAGCAACTTTTTATACTTACCCCGAATAATGCGATGAAAATTATAGGCGACGGAATTATTAAAAACATATATTTCTTTGTAAATTCATTTTCTATTTGTTTTGTAACGAGAGCTGTCCAAATACTTCCCAAAACAGAAGCGGCTAGTAACCATTCCATTAATTTCGTCATTTTATGTTCTGTAAAAAAAGTATATTTTGTTGAAATGGAACGGTTATAAATTGTTAAAATTGATATACCTTGAAATTTACCGAATGCAGAGTTTTATTTGCTTCAAGAATTTTTCAAAATATCAACGATTACGATTACGATTTTCTTACCACGTACTGACAATTCAATTGACAAGTGCTGAGTGTTGACACTTCGCACGTACTTCGCTAGTACTCTCATATAAGGTTATGTTTACTGTTCTGTCAAAACATAAATAAGTACTTCATCTGAAAAATTTATAAAAGGGAAATTTCTACAATGACCGATACCAGTAGTGATTCCGATTTAAGTGCGTTTATGACGAAAACATTTTACATTTAAAATATTGCGTATTTATTATAACTGTTCCTGTTTATTGAAAATGTCGTGTATAGCAAAATATCGCTTTTTTTAGATTTTTCAGAATCGGAAGATGAATACGAAGAAGCAACTAGTAACGCTATAATTCTTAGCGAACCGCGAATTATTATCAATCAAGAAGGAGACGGAACAATTACAAACGAAGAAATGACCAGACAAGTTAACTTCGACACAACTTTACCTACGGAACATTCTGTAAGATCGATAACTGTGATTTTTTTGTTTCAGCTGCATTTGTTTATATTTTCAACAGCATATATTTCATGATTCCTATATGTAAATGATAGATTTTAAACAGTAAAGCCCTCACTGCTCACTTTACTGTGCAGACTCTGATAGTTTAATTTTTTAGTATTTGGGCACTGACATGCAATATTTACGGGGCCGAACGCTATTCGAGGAACATCAAACTTTGCTCTTGCCAATAATGATAACCGAATCAATAGTGTGTCCGGGATACACGCTACCGTTGACTGTTGAGTACACATCGTACAAAGATATGATAAGAGACTGCATTCAGAAGGATAGAACTTTTGGACTCGTATATTTCTCGTAAGATAAACAATTGATAAAATATTTTGTTTTGGAATGCGTATGAATTTTCTAAAACAAATTCAAATTTCAGACAAGATGAAGGACCGTCGTATGGAGTTACGATGGAAATATACGAATATGACGAAATCCCGCCAAAGTTAAAAATCAAAGCTAAAGGAAGGCAACGATTTCAAATCGTTGACGAGAATCGGTTTTTTAGATCCAGGTGCGTTCGATGTCAACGTTTATACCTGTGATTATATCAGTGTAAACTATTATAATGTTGATAATCGTGTAACAATACAAATGTTTTTTGAATGTGACTAAATTATCGATAGGGGGATGTATCAAGGTTCGCCGGCGCCCCTTCCGAAATTTGCTAGTTTACTTTCTAGATTTTTAGAAATTGATTACGGAAGCCAAAAAGCGGAGTAGTAAGAAATGAACTAACAAAAGCCCCATCAAAATATTTTTCTGGCTATGACCGTAGAACCTGATTCCCAATTATACTACAATTTATATTTAGAAATGGTTCTGATCTTTTTTTAAGAATCGGAACAGTAAAAGTGAGAATACTACCGGAGATAGTGTTAAATTCTCCACTGAAATGTGCCCAAATAAAATCACTAAACAAATGTCGACTCAATATGATAGATTACGATGCTTTTAAACATAACGAAAAATATCGGAATTACGATGCAGTGTTAACAAGATGGCCGCTGTGGGTTTATAATTTTCACGAGGAAATGTTTTTAGTTAATGAAATAAAAAAGTTACTCGTCAATTTCGGTAAGTTTAATGCAGGCACTTCACCTGGCTATTTGTATTTGGCAAACAATTACCAAGTGTGGAGGATCTATTTGACAAAATGTTGGCCTTATTTGCCTATTTGACAAATAAGGCCAATACCAAATACGCGTTACCGTGCGCTTGTCGGTTTTTCGAGGCACATCAAAGAAGTCAAATAGGCAAATAAACCGTCCACACAACGGCCATATTTAGAAGCGCACGCGCCTTGAATCTGTACGGACGTGCAGTATTTTTGTGTCTGTGCTGTGAGCGAGAACTGGAACAATTACTATTGAAAATGAATTGGGACAATGAAACAGTGCTAAAATTCCTGGAATTTTGAACCTGCGTTCTGCTGCCAAATGTTTGTGTGTTTGCTATTTGACTGCTATGTGTGGATGGTCGTATTTGCCTCTATTTGCATGTTTGTCTTGAACGTCATATATTTTGCCAAATACAACAAACACCCAATAGCGAACACAAATAGCCATGTGAAGTGCCACCTTTAGGAGAATATGTTTGGCTAACTTTAAATTTCTGAGAATTTCAGATAGTGCAGCATGTATTTTTGTATGTTGAACGCCAGCAAGCAAATAATCTCTCTACAAATAATAAACATGCTGTGCCATCTGAAGTTCTGTGAAATAAACTGTTTTAGAAACGGTTAATTAATTGTTCGATGAACATAGTAACGGAATTCACGTTTTCTTTAGTTGAAATTCTCCCAAACGATCCCGTAAAATTATCGTATTGGATCGTGCAGAACTGTTTATTTAGCAGCTCGGAACGTATTGACGCTTTAAAGTTGAATTCATCTGTTCAAAGGCTTCAAACTGAGCTAGCCTTTTTGAAAAAGGTAATTTAAAATACAAATCGTCGTTAGTTCTGGAATACCTCTTATGTGCAAAAAGTAAAATTTGCAGGAAAAGCCAAAAAGTGGTTATTTCAGCAATGGATGGTAAGAACTAGCAATTTCAGAGATACATTACTAATTCATACTTATCTTTACTATACGTGCTTAATTAAGACGAAGTATTTTCTTAAAAAATATTTAACGTTAATTTCGGATTTAATGGCACATGGGAGGAATTATTTGATACAACTTTTCACATAAGAGTTACTTCCCTTTGTTGGTTACTGTAAAATTAATTTGGAGGTATTACTAGTGTATAGAGCTCCGTTTCCTGAATCTTTTCATTTAAAAAACGTAAAATCTGTCAATTATGCACATAAGAGTTATTACAGAACCAATGACGAAATATTATTATGAGCATTGTTTTGTTTTGTATCAATCGTTTTTTTGTTAACAAAATTATTTCAGCCTCGACTTTTGACCTGTGCAAATTGTTCAGAACATTTTGCTAAGCAGAGCGACCTTTTTCCGATGTCAAAAGATGGAATGCAAGCGAATTACTGCAATCCTGGTAAGAAACAATCGAAAGCTTTTGATGTCGATGATGTACGCAATTATTTTATTTTTCGTTATTTTAGGAGGACATTTGCATGAAACTATTACGGTTTTAAAAGCTAATAATATAACATTGATCGGTGATCCGGACACGGCGTTCAGTTGGTTTCCTGGGTAAGATGTAAAATAGTACTCGAAAGTCAAATTTGTTAAACTAAACATATTCAAAATTAGGTGTTCCTCTTCGAACATTCTGTTGTATAATACGCGCCACGGATCTGAAAGGTTCGGAAGTTAGTCACAAACAGCGTCGCAAAGGCACATTTTAGAGCCGTTAAAACTCCCACCACCTCCCAGCTACCTGCACGGAACGTGCGCTCGTCGGTGATTGACCGTGATTGCTCGTTGCCTTTGTCACTTTCCTGCTTCAAAGTACAGTCGAGTACGTTATTGTCAAGTGGTTATTGTTATTTTTGTTTTGTTGAGTTGCGAGTTTGTAGTTTTTCAACAGACTGTGCAAGCGCAAGCCCGCATTCGCATCTAACTTCCGAGCCTTTTAGATTTGTGGCGAATATTATAACTGAGATTACTAATATTTAGCTAAACGACATACTCGGTAAAATAGCTGAGTACCGTATAAGAGCCCCTCAGTGTACGATAAAAAATTTGTTAACGTTTTTTAATTATGAAACACAGGTACGCTTGGACAATCGCCCAGTGCATGTTATGTAACCAACATGTAGGATGGCAATTTACAGCAACAAAACCTGACCTAAAACCGCATAAGTTCTTTGGTTTAACAAGGTCTTCGATCACCATAAAAGAAGAATTTCCTTTTTTTGCGAAACATATCAGCTTGTTTTAGTAAGTCGTACTTAACTTTTTTTTTTATATGCCGAAACAAAAGCAAAGAATTACAACTAGTGATGTGCCGAATCGTTAAAAATGTATATCCGCGGATACGGATCTGAATACGGATATTTGGTTTCAAGATCCGCGGATACGGATATGGATCTTAACTTTCTTAGAGTACGCGGCGGTAAATATTACACATCGACCTTTGGAAAGAGACTATCTGTTATGGGAAAAAGTTATTGACCTCTTTAAGAGTTAACTCTCATAACAGATTGTCTCTTTCCAAAGATCGATGTGCAATATCTCATTACAAAGATAGTTGATTTAGTACCTTTGAGTTATGTACTATTAGTATGGTACTCACTACGATAAATGTTTGCAATATAAAGGTGCCAAATACGATTTAAAAAAAATTGGTTGTCTGTAAAGTCGGTTTACGGACGATAGTTTTACGTGATAACGTCATAAAGAAACATTGATGAACTCTCTGACGTCACGCGAGAAGAGAGAGAAATGCGTACAAGCCGACGTTTGGGCCGATCGTGCCTCTCTATAGCTTATACCGCGCTCTTGCTTGCACGCTCAGGCTCAGGCGGAACGTGACACTTTTTCGTGCGTGCAGCCGGTGTTTCATCAATTTATAAGACGTTATCACGTCAAAAATAAAAAATAATCTGAATGGAATTGAACAGTTTTTCATTATTACCTAATCACCTATATATATAAAATTTCATCTATGAATAGGTCATATGCATAAAACTCTAAATTGGTTAAAATTTTTATTTCGAAATATATTTTAGTTCTTGATCATAACGTAATGGTTATTTTATTAATCTAATCACTGAAAAAAATACAACTAATAAAAAAGAAATGTAGAAAATAAGCGCTATTTTCGAATTCTCAAAACGCATCGTGACGTCAGAGTATATATCAACAACACTTTCCATGACGACGATGTCGTCTCACAGTAAGATTATGTCAGTATTTAGAGAAAACAACAAATAAACTTCATTTAGAACATTAACAATTTCACATCAAGGTTGGCATGCATCGTATATAATGACGTCACATAAGCCCGCGAAAATGGCCGATTGTTTAAACTGTCTATTTTTGAATGTGGAATTTAATATTTTTTTTCTTATGATAATATTACATTTTTAAATGATTATCAATTTTTTTCCGTATTATGGTTGACTAAATAATCTATTAAAAATATAAAAAAAAATCATGCATATGACCTATTGAAAATTAATAAGGTAAAAGATCCGCCAAAAACTAACAGATATGAATACGGATCTTTTTTCTCCCTCGGATATCCGCGGATACGGATATCCGGCACATCACTAGTATTAAAATACTTCAGTGATTTTTTGTTGAAAACAATACATTTATACAAAAATCTTGTGTATCTTATTTTCAGAAATGTCTACTGAAACATATACAAAGAAGCTATTATTTAATATTTGAAGTGGCAGTGGCGTTTTTGAGTTTTTCTGACGGAATTATACTTACGAAATAAATTGATTATGACAAATAGACATACCTACTACATAATATGCAATTAAATACGTGGCAAAAATTTCTTTAATAGATAAAATACCTAAACATAATAAGAAGAAAAAGCAAAAAATCAAGTTGCTAAATTATTTTAATGAAATTAAAATACACCCGTGGAGGAGTAGCTATTTAAATACTATTTGTGTTATGATGGCCCCATGTTATAATGACGTAATAATATGCAGGCTAAAACTTTTCCCAAAATTTTTGTCCCTATTCGTGAAAACTGCATTATATTTTCCACGAGTGTATCGTTTTCTGCCAGACAGACGCATTTTATATAAGTGTAATTGCTGGCCCCGCGTTAAATAGTACTGCTGAATCGATTGTGATTAAACATAACATATTTTCAAACGGATGTAATTTCTAATTCACTGGTAAAAATTTAATCAAAATCGGGCCACCAGTTGGCGGTTCTTGAGTTTATTGTGTACTTAACATAAAATACACTATGATTGTTTTTACTGTACATTTTTGCTCAAGCATAATAATATATGCTTTAATACAGTGCAGCTGTAACTAGACTTCATTTGTTTAACAAAAGACAAGACGTCTTTATATTATGTCAAGGAGTAGAAAATCCCAATGTAAGTAACTCCGTAATGTAAAAAATTAGAAATAACCATAGAAAATTTCTTGAAATTGGTATTTAAAAGTAAAAGAATAATATATTTTGTATGTGATTTATCAGAAAGTATTAAATTAAGTTTTAAAAGTCAGTTTGTTTGGTTGAATTCAGACGAAAATAGAACAATAACACGGTAATCAAGGTTTACATGGATAAAAGCAAATTGATACGAAATTATTATACAATTACAATTTTTTAATAAAGATTCTAAGGCGCTCCATGTACATATGAACGAGGGTCTCGAACTTGTTTAGAGTCAGTAGGCGTTGGAGTGATCCAAGGGACGAATAATGCCCTCGGAAGCAATTGGGGAGTTTTGAGTAAAAATGAGGAAAATAAGTGCGAATTTTAAGCTTCCGAAACCTTGTTCAAGTATGTAGAGCGCTTAATACTTATAAGTACTGCTTAATAGAAAAATAAAGATATAATAACGCTAAAAAATGTAACTTTGAGAGTGGTATTTTTAAATAATAATTATTGGGAATATATCTTTCTTAAAAAAAGATTTATTTATTTTCTAATTTCACACAAAAACAGAATACATATACAGGTGGAACGTTTATGAATTTTATAGTACATATTATATAAAAAGTACTATTATTTAATAGTAATTATATTGTTAGATCATTTAGATGCATGTTTTTGTGTGTTAAAATAATAATAGTTTTCTCAAATGTGTAAAAATTATATATTATAAAACTTATCAAGTATTAAAAAAACAGGTACATAGAGCGAATAGAAGTAAGAAAAAGAATATATATGACTGTTTTTTGTATTTTGAATATGGAATAAGAGTGTTTCTATAAAACTATTTAGCGTTTATCTTTTACTTCGAAAATAAACTATTTTCAATTTAAGAATTACTTAATTATTATTGTCTTCACATTAAAAAAAAAAATAGATTTTATTCGGACAAAACATTTAATGTATAATAAAAATAAATAACAGCAGATCTTTTACGGAATGTAAATTAATCGAGTATGCGAATAGTTATCTGGAGTTTTTCCGCGCTAAGTATAAACATTCGGTAATGTTAAACACCTCGATTATTTTCTGAAACAAATATTTATAATTTGAATTACATTCTTTTACAAATCGAGTGAAAATATCATAAATATACTTACTACCCAATCGTCCATGTCGAGCGACATGACTTTCTGAATGTTTTCTTCATTGAGCGACTCATTTTTGTCATGACTGTGCTTCGATTTTGAATTCGGAGCTATCGTTGCTTTTCCGTAATCATCTGTTTAAACAAAACAATACATCAATAACAGTTTATTTTTGAGTTTTTGAAATTTCGAATGTTCCAAATACCTGTCGTGATACGCACTGCTCCATCGTGAATTAAAAAAGCAAAATGGAACGTGTTTTCTAAAGTTTGGCTGAAATCGTTTGGATCGATAATAAAATCGTAGTACGATATCGGCTTTCTATCGTTTTCTTTATAGAGTTCTCTTAGTATCGAATGCATCGTTTTCACTGTTTCGCTAACTCCTTCCTCGACTTTTTCAAGATTCGTTACTTTTTCTGGGGATTTTTTTGCACACTGCGTAAGCTTTTCCCTAGTCTTTTTTTCTCTTTGAGGTCTTTCTGGAGCAATATGTTCGAACGTTCCGTACAGAAAGGTATAAGAAGGGGTAGGATTAAACACTGTCAATGCATCCTCTTCTAATTTTTCCCAGTCGACGTCCTCGTCTACTTTCAAATATTCGAGCTAAAAAAAAATTAAATCGCGTTTATAAGCCACAATAAGCCTCATACTGATAATATTATGTTTTCAAAATACAATAAAACAATTGAAGGGTACACGGGAAGAAGGTGATTTGTCAGTAAAAATTCGAAATTAATTTTTTTATGCCATCTTGTAGCCAAAAGTCGTACCTTTCTGTTTCTGTTGGTGTATTCATTTTAGACAAAAATACGCGAGGTCAAAAGTTATAAGCGTTGAAAGAAATGCATCAGCAAGTAAATGGTACGATCTTAAACACTTCAAAATGCTCTCCTGCACAATTTACATTTTTTGACAAACCGTCTTCTTCCCATGCACCCTTCAATTGGGATATGGGCGTACAAGTTTAAAAACAAATTTTTAAATAATCTATATCGTACAAGTTTTTCTGCGAAATCATCTTCAACATAGGCATCCGCATTAAGGTCAATTGAATTAACAGCGTCTTTCAAAACATCAGTAATAGTTGACACTAACTTAGCATCCATATAAACTTCATCGATACTCGTAACCAGCTCTGACGGCTTGTCGGACTTTAAATATTTGTTGGTCTTCTTTAATATCGTTCGTACTTCATCGACCGCTTTAGCTGATGTTTCACCACTGTTATTTTCATCTAAAAATAAAATACCCGCCAAAATAAAGCACATGAATCCCTTTATGAAAGTATTCTGAGTTATAAAAATGTTTATACTCACGAATTTCTTCAGCTGTGTTTAGTAATTTCCTGTATGACAATTTACGTCGATTTTGAGCCATATTAAATTCACTACGGTGTCTCCAGTAATGTCCAGGACAAGAAAATTATTACTGCAGACTGCAAATGACAGATCAGAAATAATCCCATGGATACCATAGATACACACAGCATACCCGCATAGTTTCCGAAAATGAAACCTTTTATTTTAAAAACATTTTTAATAGCACTGGTTTTTATTTAAAATGAAATCTGTCACGAGTGCGGATTGCACGACTTCTTTTCACCGCGCTTCACGATTGCACGGTTTCACCGTTAAAAATCAAAGCGAGAAGTTTTTATCAGGTTATATTTATTAAACAAAGTATAGAACTGTGTGATTTTTGACTTAAACTTTTACAAACAAGCTTTTTTAATCGTCCGTGCTACAAAATGGAATTGACAGACGAGAATTTGAGAAATTTAGCGGGATATTTGCAGCAGACTTTGAATCCCGATCCAAATGTCAGAAGACCGGGTATGTTTGTTTTACATATTTAACCGATATGTTTGAGGTTTTGATGAAGTTAAATGCAATGTGTTTGATGTCTTTTCACAGCTGAAAAATTTCTGGAAGGCGTTGAAGTAAATCAAAACTATCCTTTGTTACTTTTGAACTTGGTGGACAAAGCTGATATAGATATGACCATTAGAGTAGCCGGTGCTATTGCGTTTAAAAACTACATAAAACGCAATTGGGAAATAGTAAGTATTTGAAATCACTGTACGCAATAAAATTATAAACGATCCTACAAATTTTTATTTTTAGGTTGAGGATCAACCTAATCGTATTCACGATAGTGACAGAAGTGTAGTTAAAGAGCTCATTGTTGAATTGATGTTACGATCGCCACAAGCTCTTCAGAAACAGCTGAGTGATGCTATAAGCGTAATAGGTACGTATCGATTTCAGTGAAATTTCGAATATGCATGTGAGAGGTGTGTATTTGTATATCGGTTTTGTTTTGATTTAAGGAAAATTTGATTTCCCGGATAAATGGCCACGGTTGATCGATCAGATGGTGGAGAAGTTTGCGACCGGCGATTTTAATGTTATCAACGGCGTGTTGGTCACGGCTCATTCGCTGTTTAAAAAATATCGATACATGTTTAAATCGCAAGAATTGTGGTTAGAAATTAAACATGTGTTAACGAGAATGGCCAAACCGCTTACCGATCTGTTATTGGTACGCTTCTTTTTTTTTAATCATCTGTTGTTTATTTTGACCGAAAGTTGATAGTGTTCTTTTGTCTGCAGGCAATGATGAATTTAGCAAAACAACACGAAACAAATAAGCAGGCTTTGGAAGTCATTTATAGCTCGCTAGTTTTGGTTTGCAAAGTTTTTTATTCGTTAAATTTTCAAGATCTACCTGAATTTTTCGAGGACAACATGGAGACGTGGTTTCAAACGTTTCATACGTTGTTAAGAGCTAATATTCCATGCTTGCAAACGGGGGTAAGAATATTTTTGAAGTAAATCTTCTTTAGAAACGTTTTGCGAAGGGACTTGATGTTACGAATAAATATGACGTTTTTTTTTTGACAATTATCTATACTAATATATAAATCTCAGAAACTACTGGTTCGAATTGAAAATGTTTTTTTTGTTGGATAGCCTATTTATCGAGGAAGGCTATAGGCTATATAATATTGATAATATTACGCTACGACTAATTGGAGCGGAACATAAATGAAAAATGTTGCAAGATGTGTCTCAAAATTAGTCTGTCCGACAAATATTATCAGGTGAAATGCCTTAACTAAATACTACAATATTAGCGCGTCAAGGTACAAGCCCAGATAGCTCAGTCGGTAGAGTGTAAGACTTTTAATGCCAGGGTCTAGGGTTCAAGCCCCACGTCGGCGAAGATTTTTTTTTTTTTATTTTTTACATTGCTTTTTTCTAAGGTTTACATTTCATTTTTTTTTAATTTTATTACGACTAATAAAATTAAATAAATCTAATTAATAGCTCATTTGAAAACTGTTACAACTATAGACACTTATATATAAAAATAATTTTCCTACAGTGTTTTCAATTAAATATTTATTATATTAAAAGAAATTTATTACTTAAAAAAGTATAAATACTGCTTTTTAACGACAAAAACTTTTGAACGGTAACGCCGATCATTACACAACATTCATATCGGTAAACTAAGATGAATGTGCGTACTCATGTCCCTTCCTTCCCCATTCGTTCTTTTGCACCCGGGTGAAACCGGGCGGCACCGCTAGTAATATTGATAAATTTGTTTTTTTTTTTTAGGAAGACGAAGAAGCCAGTATTATAGAGGAGTTGAGATCACAAATTTGCGACAATGTTTCGCTTTATGCATCGAAATACGATGAGGAGTTTCAACCATATTTACCACTTTTTGTCGAAGCCGTTTGGGAATTGCTAGTCGCTACGAGCAATCTACCAAAATACGATTTAGTAAGAAATCATATTAATTAGTTCTAATTAAGGAGGTTGAGCCGTTTTACGAAGATAATGAAAAAAATCTGAAATAAAGTTTTTTTAATAGATTTTTTTATGACAAAATTTTCTGTAAAAAATCCAAAATCATTAGGAGATTTATAAAGTTAAAAATTAAAAAAAAATTACATGTAGTCTTATGGAAAATATGTCAACCTAGCATGCAAACTGTTTATTTTAATTTTTTGCAAATAACCAAATAATGTCAGCAGCTCCGAAAACTAACTATGTAAAGCATTGATGTCTTACGCATATTTTAATATTTTTTCCAATTTAATTAGGAGACTTTTAATCAATAAAAAAATTATTAAACATTAGAACTTTGCAAGTAAATAAAATTGTCGACCAATTTTTCTCAGACCATACGATATATTAAAGATTTGTATTAGAACTTTGATTATGGACTTTTATTCTTGACAATTTTAACCGAATTTTCAACTTTTTAATGATTTAATTTTAATTTTTATTACTTCTAATTTCTTTTTTTAATTATTTACTGCAAAAAATATGTAAAATACAGAAATTTACATAAATTTATTTTTTTTAACCTAACTTTGTACAAAAAATTCAAAAGTTAGAAATTATTAATTAATATTGAAAAAAAAATTTATTTATGCCTTTATGACAATAATTTATTGGTATCATCGACTTATAACCTTTTGTAAAAATTTATTATTGGAAAAGTTCCCATTTTATTCAATTTACTTTTGATTGGGACTGTAACGGATCAACCTCCGTAATAAGAGTTTTTGCAGTAGTCTGCATGTGGCCGGCATTTCATTCAATTTTTTTAAAAAGTCTTAACCCTTTGCGTACCAGGATTGAGTTTCACTTGTTTTTAGATTGATTCGAGTAACTCTTAAAATGCTATTTTTTTTTTATAGATGGTGTCGAATGCTTTGAAATTCCTATCAACTGTGGCCGAAAGAGCGCATAACAAAAGTCTCTTCGAAAATCCGACAATATTAATTGGAATCTGCGAAAGAGTCGTAATTCCGAACATGGAATTCCGAGGTACCTGAATTTTAAAGACTGTTTTTAATTCATTTGATAATTACAATAAAAAATAATGTCTTTTTTTTTAATTTAGAATCGGACGAAGAACTGTTTACTGACAATCCAGAAGAGTACATACGTCGTGACATAGAGGGCAGTGATATTGATACCAGAAGACGAGCGGCTTGCGATCTTGTTAATACGTTGAAAAACAATTTCGAAGATAAAATTGTTGAAATTTTCCGAGAATACATAAAGGTAATTACTACCGGCATTTCTTGTTTATTATCGATAATAGAGTCTCTGGAATGTTGATATCTTTTTAGGTTATGTTGGGAAAATATGCCGAAAATGTGAAACAAAACTGGCGCAGTAAAGATGCCGCGCTATATTTGGTAATATCGTTGGCTTCTCGTAGCCAAACTCAACGTCACGGAGTTACGCAAACGACACAGCTCGTTTCCGTGTCCGATTTTTGTCAAGAGTACATCATCCCCGAGCTAATATCGGCTGACGGTAATTTATCAACAATTGAAGGGTACAGGGGAAGAAGGCGATTTGTCAGTAAAAATTCGAAATTAATTTTTTTATGCCATCTTGTAGCCAAAAGTCGTACCTTTCTGTTGGTGTATTCATTTTAGACAAGAACACGCTAGGTAAAAAGTTATAAGCGTTGAAAGAAATGCATCAGCAAGTAAATGGTACGATCTTAAACACTTCAAAATGCTCTCCTGCACAATTTACATTTTTTGACAAACCGCCTTCTTCCCGTGTACCCTTCAATTGCAATATTTAATTTGTAAATACGTGATTTATATTACTACTTTCAAAGTTAAACTCATTTCGACACGCTAGGGTAAAATTGATTTATGATATTGAAAATGTAACTGTAAAAGTCAGTTGTAAAAAATTGAGCTAAGATAACCTACATCGAAACTACAACCTTTAACTGTTCTACAATTGAAGATTGTAGGTTCGATCCAGGCTGTCGGTGACGTTATTATTTTTTTCGTTTTTTTTTTTTTTTATTTTACACTTATACCAATTTTACGTCCGTAGTGTGTAGTGTAAAATACAGAGTCTTTTTTTTTAGTTAATGAGTTGCCTATTCTGAAAGCTGCCGCTATAAAATATATCATTACATTCAGATCGGTATTGCAGCCAACTGTATTATTATCGTGTTTGCCACATTTGATTAGATATTTGACTGCCGATAGCATAGTACTTCACACATATGCAGCGTGCTGCGTTGAAAAATTGCTAACAGTTCGATATGACAATGTTCCTGTGTAAGTATTTTAGAGCAATTAATAGTATAATACGCGCCACGAATCTAAAAGGCTCAGAAGTTAGATGCGAATGCAGGCTTGCGCTTAACTACAAAGTCGCAACTCAACAAAACTAAAATAACAATAACAACTTGACAATAGCGTACTCGACTGTACTTTAAAGCAGGAAAGCGACAAAGGCAACGAGCGATCACGGCCAATCACCGACGAGCGTACGTTCCGTGCAGGTAGCTCGGAGGTGGTGGCTTTAAAATGTGCCTTTGCGACGCTGTTTGTGACAAACTTCCGAACCGTTTAGATCCGTGGCGCGTATTATAAATCGTATATCGGTGGCGTAATGAAATCGGTTTTCGACATAGTGTGACGTTATGTTACTCGACTCAAAATCGCATTACGACCTCGATTCGTGCTGTATTTTTTGTTCTACACCCTATAAAATAGCGGAACCCACGCCTCTGTACAATGTACGTTGATTAAAGCGTCGTGCTTTATGTTACGGTTCACAAGCTCGCGGGCTTGATCCCAGCTAGAGTAAACACGAAAGACAATTGAATTTTACTTTTTCGCTCACAAATAAACTTAGCGCCAAAATTACTTTAGCGCCCGTATCAGCACCGATTTTTTTTACGTGGATGTAAAGCAGCTATTTTACGGGTGGTAGAACTAAAGTGTATAAAACAATTGCAATCGTCTATAATAAAACAACCTTTATAGTATAAAACCTGAAGAGTTGGAAAAGTGTTCACAAAGTTTACTTCAAGGCTTGTTCGCTACGATGGACAAACCAGGCTCACAAGAAAACGAATATTTTATGAAAGGTAATTATAGAACAATATATTTTGCGTTATGCAATTAAATGGAATATTCTTGTTATGCCGGCACTTCACATGGCTATTTGTATTTGTGTATTTGGCAAACAATTACCAAGTGTGGACAGTCTATTTGACAAAGTGTTGGCCTTATTTGCCTATTGGACGAATAAGGCCAATACCAAATAAGCGTTACCGTGCGCTTGTCGGTTTTTCGAAGCACATCAAAGGAGTCAAATAGGCAAATACGCAAATAAACCGTCCACACAATGGCCATATTCAGAAGCGCACGCGCCGTGAACCTGTACGGACGTGCAGTATTTTTGTGTCTGTGCTGTGAGTGAGAACTGGAACAATTACTATTGAAAATGAATTGGGACAATGAAACAGTGCTAAAATTCCTGGAATTTTGAACCTTGCGTTCTGCTGCCAAATGTTTGTGTGTTTATTATTTGACCCAATGTGTGGATGGTCGTATTTGCCTCTATTTGCATGTTTGTCTTGAACGTCATATATTTTGCCTAATACAACAAACACCCAATAGCTAACACAAATAGCCATGTGAAGTGCCACCTTTAGCAATTGCAAAACAGTCGGCTATCATGGCTCTAGTGGCAGTTCGCAATAATTTGAAACTCATATTGTCTTTTGTTTCAGCTGTTGTAAGATCACTATCTATATTGCAAGAGCGCTCGGTGCCATATTTAGCAGCTGTTTTACCGAAACTCACAGAAAAGCTGCAACTCGTTGCTAGAAATCCGTCAAAACCGCATTTTAATCATTATTTGTTCGAAGCTATTTCGCTTTGCGTAAGGTACATAACATTCATAATTATCAATTTTTTTATATGATGGTTAATTTTCTAATCATTCAATTATTTTTAGAATTGTGTGTAAGTCAACTCCGGTTGCTGTATCTTCCTTCGAGGAAGCGTTATTCCCAATTTTCCAGATAATTTTACAACAGGATATACAAGGTAACTGCCTTCATTCCGAATCCACTAATTTAATAAAAAATCCATCGAGACTAATTTCATGAACGCTTTCTTATTGTTATTTTATTTTTAGAGTTCATTCCGTATGTTTTTCAATTAATATCCCTTTTGATGGAATTGGGAAGTACTGTGCCGGGCGCGCCGCGGGGCACTGTCGCGGAACCGTATTTGCAGTTATTGCCATGCCTGATGGCGCCAGTTCTATGGGAACGACACGCTAACGTCAGCCCGTTGGTTCGACTGCTGTGTACTTTCGTAGTTAATGCACCTTCGCAGATACAAGCGCAAGATAAATTGGTGAGTAGACATCAGTATTACGCATTTTGTTTTTTGTAATACGTACATTGAAAGTAGGTCGCGCATGCGCAAATCAAAAGTAAAGTGTTTTCATTCCTTGGGAGAAAAAATTTCGAATCGAAAGTTAGTAAAATATAATAGCTTGTCTAACCTACTATTTACGATGTTTTTTTAATGTTCTTTCAATGCACTTATTACAAACTATGCGTTACTCGGGTGAAATTGTCGACGGCAATTTGTGTGAATTCCGTGTCCTGTGGCGAACAAATGGCTCCCTTATTCGCAGTCGCCAATTTTCTGCCCTCGTAACACAATGCACCATTTTATTTTTGTGTATCTAAACTTGTGTTTTTTTTTTTTAGAACGGTTTCTTGGGTGTTTTTCAAAAATTAATAGCTTCAAAATTAAACGATCATGAAGGTTTTAATTTATTGCAAATGATGATGCAACATTTGCCAGTGTAAGTTTTTGAAGAGAGGGGACTTCCCCTTTTTGTACAGTTTAAATAATACAACGAACTACTATTTTTTCAGGGAAGTATTGACTCCATTCCATAAACAAATTTTCATTCTGTTATTTCAAAGACTATCGTCTAGTAAAACAACAAAATTCATTAAAGGCTTAATTGTTTTTACATCGTATTTTATCGTTAAATATTCGGCTAATGGATTGATAAGTATCATCGATTCAATACAGCCACAGTATGTACAATTTTTTTATGTTTGATATTATATTTTCAACCGATTTCAAAAAAATAACTAAGTTCTGAAGTCGGCGGCTATTTTTATGTACTTAGGTATATTAAATTGGTGACGACCTCAAAACTTTGTTGTTTTACGCTTTTTAGTGACTCCTTTTGAAGGAGGTTCGATTTTTATTTTGAATTTTTTAACTTCAACTACCTATTTTTCTGTAAATATAATTGATTTTTAGAATGTTCGGAATGTACGTTGAAAAAATTTTATTACCCGATTTACAAAAGGTTAGCGGTTTGATTGAACGTAAAGTCACAGCTTGCGGCACTATCAAATTAATTTGTGATTGCCCTGCTGTTTTCTCTGGCGCCTATCAGAAATTTTGGATTCCGTTATTGGAGGTTTGTAACAATTAATAATTATAGATAGCAACACTGTATTAACAACTTTTATAAATTTTGCGACAGATTTGAGTCTGTCGGCACGTCCTGTCATTTTTTAATGTTTTTTACTCGTTGCAGGCATTAATATCTCTATTTGAACTTCCACAAGACGAAAGTTTATTACCAGACGATCATTTTATCGTTGTAGACGACAGCCCGACAGTTTTTGATCCTACCTACTCTAAACTTAGTTTTACGAAAACATCCACAACCGATCCTTTAGAAGGTATAGAAAAAAGCTTTTGTTTTGAATCTTCGATGTTTACAAAAAAATCATTCTTTTGTTTTATTGTCTATTTTAGGTATTGCGGAGCCCCGTCAAATTTTAGCGCAAGGATTAGGCTCATTGAGTGCGGCAAATCCAAATCAGCTTCCTAATTATATAGCAAATATCAATCCCAGTTATCAAAATGTTTTAAAGGAATATCTTATTAAATTTAGCGTTCAAATCGCATGATTTAACCAGCTGTAAAGATGAGTGACGTTTAAGTGATTATAAGTATTTATTACTTTTCTCTTTTTAATTTAAAAATGTTACTGTAAGCTTTTTTATTTGAAGAAACTGTTTAATTTTTAAATACTTCGAAAGTATATTTTTGTTTTATTTTTAACTTTTTATTAAATGTTGTGTGGATTCTTTCACTGAACATATTTATTAAGTTTCAGATATTAACAGTAAGTTGTAATTGTTTTTTCACAATGTAATAAACGATTTGTAATTAATCGATAAGTTTTATTTAGCTGTACAGTTACTAATTTTTACAATAAAATGAAGGATATTTTCTATTGTAGTGTAGTCCTTCCAAACTTCTCTTTAAAGATATCCCAGCAATGAGCAAACGACTTCAACTTACAAATAAAACGTCTGTTAAAATAAATTGCAGAACTATTACATCATACAAAATATGAAAAAAATTCTGGCAGTAAAAAAATGTTGATATTCACTGGATTGATCATTCTTCATTTGTTCAAACATTTGACAAGTTGTCATACGTGTCCGATTTTTTAATAATTTATGCACTGTGGCACGAGCTAGCATTTTTAAATTATTTTTTTATTAAAAATCTATCCGAAGATGTTGAAAGCTGTAATTTTAATTGGCGGCCCGCAAAAAGGTAAAATAACCTTAATAAAAAAGAAATTTTAAATTAAACAATTTTTTTTTAATTCTACTAGAACTCTTATATCGTTAATGAAGGTTTAAGCTTGGTTTTGTATATTTCTTTGAAGGAACGCGGTTTCGCCCTTTATCGTTGGATAGTCCAAAGCCACTGTTTCCAGTGGCAGGCTTGCCGATAATCCAACATCATATCGAAGCGTGTGTTAATGTGGAGTCGCTGAAAGAAGTGTTGATTATCGGGAATTATCCAGCCACACAACTGCAACAATTCGTATCCGATATGCAACAAAAGTACAATATTGCAATACGATACCTGCAAGAGTTCATGCCTTTAGGTACGTTTAGGTTAAATAACAATCGATAGTCGAAACAAAACAACATACTTGTATTTTAGGAACCGCTGGGGGTATGTATCATTTCCGTGATCAAATTCGTTGCGGGAATCCTGAAGCATTTTTTGTTTTGAACGGAGACGTATGCGCCGATTTTCCTTTGAACGAGTTGTATTTATTTCATAAAACAAAACCCAACTCTCTGGTAAGTTATTGTCGTCTCGCCGCTTACTTCCTTTAATTAGTGTCTGAAGAAATGTGGTCATTTTTAGATTACTATAATGGGAACCGAAGCAACGAGACAGCAGAGTTTAAATTTTGGATGTATGGTCACAGACAAATTAACCAATGCGGTAACACATTATGTAGAAAAACCAAATTCGTATGTATCGACGTTAATTAATTGTGGAGTTTACGTGTGTTCGTTAGATATTTTTCTAAAAATGGCTGAAGTGTTCAATGCCAAACAGCATGAATATTACAAGTAAGTAAGTTTCCCGATGTATGTCAAAACAATGACAACGATCTAAATTTCTTGTTATTTGGGTTCGATAATTTTTCTTTTGTTTAATAGACAAACAACCGGCAACGGTAAAGAAGCAGAACATATACAGTTTGAACAAGAAGTGCTTGCACCGTTAGCGGGTACCAATCTACTTTATGTGAAACAGGTAAGGAGGCCTCGGAATGCCCGTTTTGAGTTAGAAATAAATTGACACTTTTTTTTAGGTGACTACTTGGTGGTCGCAAGTGAAAACAGCAGGATCGGCAATTTACGCAAACCGGCATTACTTGACTTTGTATCGATCGAAAAAACCTGAAAGATTAGCACCTGTGAACGGTTTTGAAAAAGGAGACACACCTCAGTGCCAAATTATTCCCGATGTTTATATACATCCTTCAGCTAATGTCCACCATACTGCTGTTGTAAGTAAAACAAAAGATAAACGAACCTTTTAAACAAAAGACGAATACAGATATGAACACGTCTTTTGTTTTTTTGAAGTGAAAACTTCTTTAGCGGCGTTGTACACTTTTTTTGTAATGGGTAAAAAGTGGTAAACTCGCGTCAGGAAAAGTAAGAACTGGGTGAGACTCTCAAGTGATAGTAATTGCCAGAAACTTTTTATACAACGTTAGACATCTAGCGTTGAAATATCGTACATAAAAATGCAATCTATGATACAAACCATTTTGATCGAAAATTCGTAAGACGTTAATATTCAAGTTTTCACTTCTGCCGGCACTCCCGGAGTGCAAAGGGGTTTTTTTTTTTATTGTAATTTGGTTATGTTGCCCAATAGCTCGGACCAAACGTAAGCATTGGTGAAGGCGTAAATATTCGTCCGGGTGTGAGAATCCGAGAGAGTATCGTATTATCGGATGCCACGATAGAAGACCACAGTCTCGTTTTACACAGTATTGTGGGACGTGGGAGCCGTGTAGGACAGTGGTCGCGTGTTGAAGGAACGCCCAGCGACCCGGATCCTAATAAACCCTTCGCTAAAATGGAAAACCCGCCGCTATTCAATAAAGAAGGTCGACTCAATCCATCCATTACGATTTTAGGTAAACATTTACGACGACACTTTCAATTGTTTTGTGTTTTGTTTTTAATGCTGTTTATTTTGTAGGCACGGGCGTTTGTGTTCCATCGGAAACGATTCTATTGAATTCTGTCGTGTTGCCGCATAAAGAATTAAATAGAAATTTCAAAAATGAAATAATATTGTAAGATATTATTTTTTATGTTGTTCGGTTTTATGTTTGAAGGTTTAAATGAACGACGTTGCAGTTAAATCATTTTATTTTTTTTTTTTGTTATCAATATTTTAAAAGTCTGACTTAATTTTTACAGTATATTTTATATCACGTGTGGTGTACCTACATACTTTATGTTATGTATATTTTTTAGGATATAATTTAGTCGAAAATAATTTATTTTTGAGTCATTTGGGTTCTACATTCAAGTACTTTAAAATGTGGCACAATATCAAATTTGTTTTATTCGTAGTTTTATATTATATATACTTACAGGTTGGTAGGTATTATAAAAAGTGCAATATGAATACTGAGCACAATGTTTTCCAAAAAATCAGGGCATTTTTAAACACTATCTGCTATTATTTTAAGTTTTTTGCCATACATGCCAATATTTTGTTTTAAATATTTTTGTAATATATGTATTATACATTTTGAAACAAAAGTTTTTAACATTGCAAATTTTTGTAAGGCTAAAGTACCTAATAAATAATATTAAAAAGTTGTTCCTTATTATTTTTGTTCTTTGGTTTTAATTTCGACTTTAAAACCCATGGAACTGTGGAGTGCGAAGTCTTCCCTTTCATTTGTTTCAGGTATAAGGTATTTACACAAAAACAAAAAATGTTCAGTCAATTGTTTGTGCCTTGCTATAAGCATATAAGTATTATGTAAATACATTTTATGATTTTACAGTTTATCCAAATGTCCCGTAGGTATGTTATGTGCTTGGAAAAGGCGTTTTTTAATTTAATTTTACTGCATAAAGGCGGGAAAGGTTAGTTTTTCTAAGAAAATTTTCATTTCAAATGTAAAAATTGGACAAAATACCCAAACAAAACATTTTTAAATTTTATTATCCATAGACATTGTTTACGTTTATACAAATAAATGTTGTAGTACCGCTGGATCTGGAACTTTTCAATTCAAACGAACTTTTGTCAGTTAGAGAAGAAACATACACAAACGTTTATTTATATCTTTTTTTGTGTATTTGAAACAGATTTAAAGTTTGTTTTATGTAATTTTATATGAAGGGAATATTGTGCAACATTTTAATTACTTGCAGTGACATTTTTACGGAATATTTTTAGTTGATTTGTGTTAACCATGAATGATTTTACAAAGGTAAAGCACAAGCATTTAAACAAAGTTTTATGTATAATATGTATTATTTTTAATGTAAAGATGGTTTTAAACAGGCTTAGGCTTTTGTTTGGCACGTTTTTCAGTAGTTTTTTAATAGTTTATGTAGAATTTGCACAAACTTAAATGTAAGGTTGGGTCTAATACTTATGCATCATCAAGCTAAAAATTTCTTTTTTTATTGCTTTCAGCGCATGCTAGAAAGAGTGCAATCAAGACAAAAACAGCTCGAGAACCAGTTGAATGATGTAGGCTTAAAAGCGAAAGAACCACTCGTTGAATCCAACTCGTCATTAAATGTCGACTTTTCTTCGAAACAAAACTTGTCTCGTCGTAAGGATATTGTTTCTGAGTCTAATTTAAAGGAAAACAAAATCAGAACAAAAACAAACGAATATAAGTCAGACAGTGCTTTGCATTTGAAAAGAGAAAGTGTGTCCGATTCTGACCTGGCACGTAAAAATGTATCGATAAAATCGGAAATGAATAGCCAGAACTCTTCAAAATCAAGTTTGACTCGAGTGTCATCCGATATGGGTGCCGGAAGTCCACAATCACCTAATCCAAAAACACTTAATATTCAAAGAGACGATTTCAACATGGAAATTAGAGTTACATCTAGGGATGACGTCAAAGTTCATGTCGAAATCGAGGAGCGCGAAGAAAATAGCGATGACGATAGTGAGAACAGCAGCAAGTCGGATGGAAGTTGTATCAGGGAAGGTGTTCGAAGCAGATTACAACGTCTCGGTAAGTTGTATTCGGGCAGTGACGAAGCCGGTCTGAGCTCACCTATACATCGGACTGAAGAAAGGTTTTATCAAGACATGTTAGAACAGAACCAAGAATGCCAAACAAGGCAGAAACAACCTATGAAACCGAAGCTACGATTGGCAGCGCTGGCCAATACAATAAACCAATGGGAAGATGATTTAAGTCATCCGACACCGGTTAAAAAACAAGCCGAACAGCCAAGCTCTTCGGTAAAAAAACTGAAAAAAGGTCCGGCACCTAAACCTCCCGTCGTTGAAAAATTTGAAGCGTCAACTGGTGCAATACCGAAGAAATACGCGAAACCCCCGGCTGCAAAGGAAAAAAGTCCTACAAAACAACTGACATGGGACAAAAATGTTTTGGATTCGTTGGTATGTTTGCTACTTTTTTTGTATTGTTTATTTAGCAGAAGCCGTAGGTTTGCCATTATTTACGTTAGTTATAAAACGTTTCTATGGCTTGACTGCTTCGAACTTTAAAGCTGTCAATAATTGAACAATACAGTGGTGAGAAATTATATTTTTATTAATTATACTTATATATTTTTTTTAAAGGAGTCTCAAGGGTTTACTCGAACCGAGTCAAGTACGCGTTTAGTTTTTAACTGCAATAAGCTAAGTGATCAAGAAATGAATAAACAAGAAACATTTGCAGAAGAAGATGAACAAAATATGTCGTCGACGCCTGGTAAATCGTTCAACGATTCTGAAGTTGAAAATGATACGTCACCGATTAAAAAAGTAACTAAAATTGCATCGAAATTTCAAAACTATACGGAGAAAGACGCTAAAACAAACTTGTTTAAAAACGACGCTGTGAAGAGCCATGATGTAAAACTGTCGCCTACGAAATCGCCTGTCAAAAGTTTTAAAACGTCTTCGAGCATTTTGAGTAAAGCTTCGATATTTGAGAATGCAAGTCCGACTCGAACAAAAGATCCAGCTTTGTTAAGTGTCTCCGAAAGGAAAGCATTATTTGAAAAGAACAAAGGTGAAGCTTTAGTTCCAAAAGCTGCGTTTGCGATGCCAATTCCAAGTAGCAGTCAGACCAAAAATAATTCTAAAAATACTTCCAATGTTTCAATACCGACAGAGAAAAGAACAGTTGGTAAGTGTTAATTTTTGTGTACCTGGGTGACCGAGCTTTGCTCGGAAAGTTAAATAAAATACTGATATGCTGTGGTAAGCTTTAAAGATTAACTGTCCTAATATTTTGAAAACAATTGTTTCATTGTTTATATAAAATTCCAAAACCTATTTACAATATTTAAGTATTTTCATACGTCAAAAAATTGATTTTTATAATGATAAAATTTGTAAGAAAACGATTTTTTCGAGAGATGAGACCTAGCTAAAACGATTTTTTGCCCTCCAAAATCCCTTTTCAGTAAATTTCATCCAAATCGTTAGGGCCGTTTTCGAGAAAATACTTAGGGACATAGGTAGATACAAGATTAGCTCGTTTAATAATATAGGGGATATTTTTTCAGTGTATAATGCTTTGGGTTTGCTTCTTAGATTTGCACGACAGTTACATATTGCTGCGCTTGTTGGTAAGTTTTGGACTGCTAAAGTTTGTGTTGGCAATGCAGAACTCTTCGGGCAGAACTGTGTGTTGTTAATCAAATTCTCAGATTCTTTGAATTTAGTTCTAGCAGTACTAGACTTTTAGAACAGCTGGAACTGAATTCAAACAATCGAAAGACTTTGAGAATTTAATCAGCAAGCGCACAGTTGTTGTCTGAAGAGCTCTGTGTTGCCGACACATGCTTTAGCAGCTCAGAACTTACTAACAAACACACTAAGCTATAATACGCGTCACGAATCTAAAAGGCTCGGAAGTTAGATGCGAATTGCGGGCTTGCGCTTGTACAGTCTGTCGAAAAACTACAAACTCGCAACTCAACAAAACTAAAATAACAATATCAACTTGACAATAGCGTACTCGACTGTACTTTGAAGCAGGAAAGCGACAAGTGACAAAGGCAACGTGCGATCACGGCCAATCACTGACGAGCGCACCTTCCGTGCAGGTAGCTGGGAGGTGGTGGGAGTCACAACGGCTCTAAAATGTGCCTTTGCGACGCTGCTTGTGACTAACTTCCGAATCTTTTAGATCCGTGGCGCGTATTATACTTGTCAAATGAATATACTGTTAAGCAGTAACAATAACGAGAGTGATAAATCACATCAACATTGAGTAAACAAAAAAGTTCTTAGTGGTCTGTATGCAATGCAGATATGTTTAGAAAAAAATAAAAAATTGCACTCCGGGAGTGCCGGCAGAAGTGAAAACTTGAATATTACCTCTACTCTCCACCCGTCTTACAAATTTTCGATCAGGTCACGTGTCCTGACGCGAGTTTAACATTTTTTACCCATTACAAAAAAAGTGTACAACGCCGCTAAAGAAGTTTTCACTTCAAAAAGGAAACGGCAGACATTACATTGTAAATTTTTTGTTACTTATAGTAATTTATTCAGCATGTATTTTGTTCAGTTGTGGTGATTTAAGTTATTAATTTGTAGTTGAGACGCCAGTCGTTCGCCCCACTACGAGCGCGAGCGAATCGAGCGGAATCGCGTCTAAATTACAACAGCTGCTGCAGCAAGCGACGACGATTTCGGAAACGCAGATTTTAAAAGCGCGACAGCAAGAAAAGCAACGAGAGCTAGATATGCTGAAAAACAGATTCAACAAAAACAAGGAGGTGCGTTAGTTCTTAATTTATTGATTGAATATACTAGGGGTGCATCGAGGTCCCTCTAAGAAGTGCGATGTATGTTAAAATGTTTGGCTTGCATATTTTAGAATAACATGTTTCTGTCGGTCCTATTTGAGGCTCTTAATTTTTGTGCAATTAAAATTTTATGCATGAGGGGCTTCCGATAAGACTGGACTACAGTTCGAGGATTTTTTCGAAAGTTGATTGATTTATTTCTGTTATATTTTATGATGCATTTATTACAGACTAGTGAACTGTCTGCAAGACAAGAAGTAAACGAATCAGAGTCAGAAAGCGAAAGCGAGGCAGACGAAACAACGAAAATGATATCCAATCGGAAACCCGAGAAAATAGTAACGTTCGCGTCACCGAATAGATCGACCAGTAAAACGTCGATCATACCGACAGCGCCTCCTCTACCGTTGATAGATGAACCGAAAGAGGCAGCGTTAAAAACTCCGATATTAAAACGAAGAAGTACGTAGAGTTTTGTACGAGTTTCGTTTAACTTTATTCGTTTAATTAAACGGATTGTTTTCAGGCGGAGATTCTCCGAAAGTTCAGTCGGTTTTGGAGGACGTTAAGCGAATCAAAGTGTCGCCGTCGAAAGATGGCCGATTGTATCCTTGCTTGTCCGACATCGAAGCCACAACTACCGAAGCTGAAGAGACAGACGAAAACAATACATCGTTGCAGAAAGACGGTGATGATAGCAGGTGTGGAGATACTTGTATGGATTGGGTTCTGTTTTTCCTCTGTGTAAATTTATAGTACGAGTTGCGGCGTCTTTTAGGTTATAAGTTCTCTATACTTTGTCGCAGAAACAAAAGAAAACTATTGACAACGAGAAGATTCGCATCAGCGCCTCTATCGGCCAATCGCGAAACTGGCGAGACAGACAGCAGAGCGTGTCTGGTTTGTGGTTAGGTGTTAATTACAGACTCAAATCTTTGTTTAACGTCTGAATAGAACTCTTCAAATGAATAAAATTGTCGACCAATTTTTCTCAAACCATGACAAAAAATAATAAAAATAATTATTATTTTTTGTCAATATATATGGTCTGAGAAAAATTGGTCGACAATTTTATTCATTTGTTAATTACAGACGTTCCGCAAACGGCCGACAGAGGCGCTGATGCGAACCTTCTTGTCAACAATATGGCCACTTCTTCTGTTTTCAGTCTTGTGCAGATTCGAAGCGAATTTTACAAGATCGAGTCTGTAATCGGAACTATTTTTTTACAAATAAGTGGAAAAATAGAATCAAGAATGTATAATGTGTCTGAACGATTTCTATCTCGAATTACTGCAAGTGAAAATCTAAAAAAAAAAAAACAAAACTAGATTTCTTTGTTTTTAATGATTTGATAATTGTTAATTTTTTGGATGAGGTGCTTCAAAATTAGGGTGCGCTCGTGGGTCGTCCAATCCGGCATTTCGCAATTTCGTATGGAAAGACAAGTTACGCGAAAGAACGGATTTCTAGACACTTATTCCGAGAAAATGTCGTACAGACATCTTATAAAATACGATAAGCTGTTACAATTTTAAAAAGACTGATACTTATATAATTAATAATTAACGACAATAAAGTTTGCACATTGGTATCGTTGATAAAGTTTGTAGATTATAGACGCTCGACAATAGAGATCATGAGCGCCTGTGTCAGTATTATTATTAGTTTGTGCAGTCTTACTTGCCGTTGAATAATTTTACAATATTTGTAAAAGGTATTTTTAGTATTAATAGACTTTAAAGTGTGTATGTCTCTATATATATTTTTTTAAATGTTTAATCAAAATAAAATCGGTGCTTACGTTCTTAACAATCGCATAATTTTTCATTTATCCATTTTACTAACATAATTAGTTACTAATTTTTACACGTTTGTTTTAACAATTTTTTAGTTGAATCCCATTTTTTTTTAATTTTTAAACCTATTTCTTTTGTTATCGTTAGCATATACGAAGAAGATGAATCGAGCATTGCTTCCGAATCAGGTGACACGAGTTTTGGACGCGAAATTTTACAAGCAGTTTGTAGAAATCAAGCTATTTCAGCACAACGTGAAAAACGGGTATGGCAACATCTTCGCTTATTGGTTAATTCGCAGTTCACTTGTTTGACGCTCTTTTTTTTTTTAGCCGATCCTAGACAGCAGTACTTGTTCTAGTTTGTCAGACGTTTTGAACGACATGAACGATTATTTAGATGATCAGCAGTCTTCCGATACATCGGGTCAAGACGGACCTACGCCGCCGAAACATTCTAAAGTTTCTTCATCGACGGTAAGTTTATCAAATGAAATGTTGTTGTTTAATTGCTTTAATTTCGTTTTTTTTTTTAATATAGAAAAATTCACCGATGCCGTCTCATTCATTTCATTATAAGAGAGGCTCTATCGGTTCAACTCCTGTTCGTAGTTCGAAAAAGAAAAGCGGTAACACGCCTACAAAGAAAACACCGACGGTGGAAGCAGAATTGCCGACTCATATAATCGACGGCGATAATCAAGTGCCTTTAATGCACACAGTGAGTTTTTATAGAAAACAACAAACGCAACAACAAACACCGACGTCCGGTGTCAAGCAAATCATTAGACAACCGCCGGTAGCCGAGGAATCGTCCGACAATAATTTTTCGGACTCGGAAGATGAGGCCGCACTCGTTGAAGAAAAAATACAACAACTCATGGATGAGGTATTTTGTGAAACTTGTAATCTAAACTAATATTAAGTTGACTGTCAGTTGTTTTGAAGTTCATTTTCAGTTGTTTCAACAGTTGAAGGTTAAAAAAACAGTTGAAGTTTACCGTCGTTTGTTGAATTGGACTTGACTTCAATTGTTTGTGTCTATAATTTTTGTAAAAGTAAAACGGCATTTTTCTCAATGCTCGTAGATTTCCAAGCAGCAAGCCGTTATATCTCAGTCATCGCAGGCGTTGAACTTGTGCTCTGCGACTTTTGAATTTTCCGGTTCAAAAGAAGAAGTCGAGGCCGAGAGGTTACTTTTGCTGGCGACCCATCGAAGACAAGCCGCGCTGAATGAATTGCAGCGTTTGAAATATGAACGGACATTGCGACCCGGAAAACGGCACGACCCAGCGTACAGAAAGCATATCAACGAGCGCGGAACTCTTACCGTTTCCGGTATCATAATACCTTTGAAACGGGATTACATCAGAGCTCTCACAGCAGGTCAGTCGAGAAATGTTTCTGTTACTGTAATTTTATGTATGCTAAATAAAAACAGTCGATGGTCGCTTAATTATAACTTACGGTAAAAAAGTATGCACTACAACAGTGTTGATATTTGCAGCGGGAGGCCTAGGTCATTATTTGTTGTGTTTGATTCGTTGCGACGAACAAGTATTGGCGTCGCAGCTCGTCTCGACAGGCAATCCGCCGAATTCTCCGAAGATATCGGTTTGTATCCCGGGTCATTTGACTTTGAGCAGCGTTTATGCCGATTTCACTTGCACGTTAGAAATTTATTCACTGCAAGCCCACGAGGAAGTGCTGCCCCACGATATAAAATATCATATCGCCGCCAAAAAGGTATTTGAATTTAGACTTTTTCAAGTACAAATTGAAAATTATTAAAACAATAATTGTGAATTTATTTTCACAATTATTGTTTTAATAATTTTCAATTTGTACTTGAAAAAGTCTAAATTTATAGACGAAACGTCGTACAATTAATAAATCTAATATTTGTCCACAATCCTGCGATTTTTTATTTATAATTATCTCGATGGACACGATATCTAATATATATCGATGATTGTATTGTTATTAATTAATTTTTCTTTTATTCAGGGTGGTAAAATGACTCCTAAAAAAGTAAAGGAGTCGAAATTAGTCAAACCGCCCATTCATTCTCCGGCAGGTCCAAACGCTGTGCGAACGTCTTCCTTTGTTCTTGTCGGCTATGTTGTTTTCTCTATTCGTGAAATTTCGCGCAAGCAGTGGACCTTACAACAAAAGGTGAGCTGATGCTTTTTTTTTTTGTTTTTGTTTATCCCGTGATTGTTTTGTTTTTGTTTATCCCGCGATTGTTTTGTTTAGATGCCTGCAGCGAATCCTTTGGACGGAACGATTCAGATGAATGTACAGTGTCAGTTTTCTGTGTCGGCCGAAATTAAAGGTTTCTTGACAATGTTCGAAGACGTGTCCGGGTTCGGGGCTTGGCATAGACGATGGTGTAAGCTGAAAGGATCAATGATCAGTTATTGGAAATATCCAGACGATGAAAAGAAAAAGGTTTGTTTTCTTTAATGACGGTCAGGTGTTTCTAACGAATAGAAATTGATGTTAAACTTCGTGATTGTAGGCACCGATCGGATCGATAAGCTTACAAGGTTGCGTTACACAAAACGTTAGTCGCGTGAGAGAAGATATTTGCGCAAGACGGAACACATTTATGCTAGAATTTAAACGAAAAACACAACCGGGAGATACGAATAGCTTGGTTATGATTTGCAGCGGAGGCACGACGACGATTCGGTATGTTTGCTACTTTGTATTGATTTGAGATTGTCTTTTTTTTTAAATTATTATTTTTCCTGTTGCAGACATTTGATTTCAACGGATACAAAAGAAGAATTAATCCAATGGTGCGAACAGTTGAATAAAGCTTTAGGTGCCATGAGACTGTGGGGCTCAACTGAAAAATAGTACTTTATATTCTAACATTTTTTATGAATTATTTATTAAGATTTTAGGGTAGACGTCTGCGAGATAGCATTTATTTTATCAATATTAGATCGGTAACTTTCTTTGAAGGTGGAAATCGGGATAACTAATTTAATTAATCAAGTGTGTGTAATTTCATTCTTTTACAGTAATTACAAAAATAACAGTTTGTATATTCTATATTTTTTTTTGTCCGTTTGTACCCTGAGAAAAATTCCACTTGTTGCTCCCGCATAAAAACAAATGCATCTGGAACGATTCGTTTTTGTTTGAAGACCCTGTATAGCGATAGGTGTATTTACTGTAGATGTTATTCTGGCGCTATTACGTAATTCGCCTCCTTTTTTCCCAAACAGAAATTCCCCAAATCGAAGAGGAGAATATTATTGCGAAGATGGCAGTACAGCACTGGTTCTAGAGGTAGACATGTTCGGATATCAGCCTCTTTAATGACTGGAAGGCGGCAGTAGAAGGGCCCAATGCTGTCATAAAATTTATAAAAAATGCCTAATTGAACTGTAAAAAATTCATTAGAAAATCGAACACCGAACTAAAATGATTTGTGTGTTTATGTTAAACAATTATGGATCGGTTTTAAGCACAAAATACGGGGTGTTAACATTCGACTATTGCTAGTGTGTCAAATAGCCGTAAGGCACCGCTGTCTAGAAAACATTTTCTTCTCTATGGACGAACTATTTTTAAATAAAAATATATATTTTATGTTACATATAGTTAAAAACATATACGAAAAGTTATTTTTAAAAATATATATTAAAAGCTCTAAAAATAATATCTAAGACTTATAATATTTACAGTTTAAAATATATAATATGAAACTCTCCTAATATGATATGACAAACTCTGAAGCCATTTTCGTGTTCTTTAACTTATTTACTTAAATATAAATAAAATAGTATGAATTTAATCCGAAATTTGAGCGAAATAAGATCAAAAAGTGTATTAATTGGCGTTGTTGTGCTATGATTGCTATTTTCAGTAAAATTAATCACTCATAAATAGCAACATTTTTCAGTATTCATGTTACACAATTTTCATGAACAAATTATTTATTTTACAATCGTTTATAATGTAGGTAAGTACAAAGTTTGTACTTAAAAATCATAAAAATATTTTGTGAATGCAAATGGCAGGCTTTAAAACGGTGATAATATGTAAATTATAGAAGAACGAAGTAATTTTGAATTATTGGTTGTTGCTCTTTAATTAAACCAGCTTCTTCAGTCATTTGTTTTAATATTTTTCAGATAGTGATTTGTTATTCCCGACAGTTTGTTTTCCCGATTTATGCAAAGCTTGTTTCTTGATATTTTTCTGTTTTCTTTTTGACATTCGTTGCATATTTACTTCATTTTGATTTAATGAAGTTTATTGCCAGCTTTAAATACATTTTGATAACAGTTTAAGACAGACAAAAGTTCAACCATTTTAAAATGCTAGTGCCAAAAATGTAATACAAGCTCTACGAGAGAATTGGCAGTGAGGAAGTGTTGTAATAAAACAAATGGTTAAGTTCAAGTGTATTCAATTGTTTTTGTGATCACCGTTTGTCGATTAGGCGTTGTAATAATTATCGTCGTATCTGTGCTTATGCGAATACATAGTTTACAATACTGTCGATACATTTGCTGCGGTGAGATAAAGCAGGCCTAGGGGCGTGGCCGTGGCGTCAGACGGGGCGGGGGGCGCTGCCCCCGCCGCCACTGGGGGCAGCATCTCTGCCAGCACAGGTTTGTGTATTTATTTTATAACCATCGCTCGCTGCTCGAACTTTGCACATTGCTATCGCTGTCCGCTGTCGATCCGATAATTGACCGTGTTGACTTTTTAGCAGCCAACAACACATCGAGCAGTGCTGTAGCTACAGCAGTCGACACCGTCCAGCAAAATACGGGGGGCGGAAATCCCGGAAGTGGTAACCCTAATACCGATCAGC
Organism: Xanthostigma xanthostigma; assembly: GCA_963575645.1. NCBI lineage: Eukaryota > Metazoa > Arthropoda > Insecta > Raphidioptera > Raphidiidae > Xanthostigma > Xanthostigma xanthostigma. The sequence goes on along the minus strand of OY754473.1, from coordinate 17,107,961 downwards.
AAGGAGGGGGAGGTGGCCGGGGGTGCCTGTACGCAGCACTCGAGTGCGCCATGGGCTGCTTCGGGTCGGCGAGTAAAGATCGGACTCTCACCGAAGACCTTAAGGATCAAAAGAAGATCAATGATATAATATCGAAGCAGTTGCAACGGGACAAGCAAGTGTATAAAGCGACGCACCGGTTACTATTGCTCGGCGCCGGTGAAAGTGGCAAGAGTACTATAGTCAAACAAATGCGCATTTTGCACGTCGACGGATTTAGCGATTCGGAAAAGAAGCAGAAAATCGACGACATTAAGAAAAACATTAGGGACGCCATACTTGTAAGTACCCGTAATTTTACAGTAAGTCTCTATGGTATACTCATCCCAGGGTAGTCGGTATAATAAACATTAGGCCAGCGGCTTGCCGTTAATTTCGTTCAGGATATAAATTTATTATCCCATTCATGGAAAGTCGACATTGTGGACCATTCATCTCAATCGGTTTTTCTGAATGTATTGGTACAAAATTGAAAATCTCTCAACTATACTCTTTGCTAGTTAATTACTTCTCAGTGAATACAACTGCGCTAAGGCTTAGTAATTTAAGGTTAGGTTATTGTTCCTCTTGACACTTGACTAGAGTAACAAATGCCAAACAGAGACAAATGAAGGAAAAACGAACCACACTCATTTTTGTGAAATTTAGATGATAGTTATTTGAAACTTGTAAATTAAGTCTATGTAATAAGAAGTTAATATGTTGTAAGGATGTATTAAAAAAGAAATAAATCATTTCAGACAATTACGGGTGCAATGTCAACACTGTCACCTCCCGTTGCTCTAGAACATCCAGAAAACCAGGTCCGCGTCGATTACATCCAGGATTATGTCAGTGCTCCAGATTTTAGTTACCCGCCGGAATTTTATGAACATACGGAAATACTTTGGCAAGACAAAGGCGTTAGGCAAGCGTTCGAAAGATCCAATGAATACCAACTTATAGACTGTGCAAAATAGTATGTAGAATATGTTTTTATTTAAAAATTTAGCTAGTTTAATAGGATAGTGTGTATCCAGGGCTTAATGAAGCATATTTTCGACGAGTTGTGATGAACTTCAACTGTTATTTTTTTCAGCTTTTTGGATCGCGTTAGTGTAATCAAGAATCCTGATTACAAACCTAGTGAGCAAGATATATTGCGCTGTCGAGTTCTTACATCCGGAATTTTTGAAACACGGTTTCAAGTGGATAGAGTTAATTTTCAGTAAGTTCCGCATTTGAAAAATTGTCATTTCGTTTTAAACTCCGTGCAGAAAGAGACACGATCGCCGCGTTTGGAGAGATGTTTCAAATCCGTGACGTCTAATTTGTTTTTAGTATGTTCGACGTGGGCGGTCAAAGAGATGAAAGGCGTAAATGGATTCAGTGTTTCAACGATGTGACAGCCATCATTTTCGTAACAGCGTGTTCATCGTATAATATGGTGCTCAGAGAAGACCCCACCCAGAATAGATTACGGGAAAGTCTTGACTTATTTAAGAGTATTTGGAACAATCGTTGGCTCAAAACTATATCTGTTATACTGTTTTTAAATAAGCAAGATTTACTTGCTGAAAAAATCATGGCAGGTGAGTAACAATCGACTTATTCCATACGTGGCCTACACTACAAAATCGACATACACATTATTCCCATGACAAATATTTAATACATAAAAATTGAATTTATAGACGGAACTAAACTAAAGGCCGCTGCACACGACGCTAGATTTGCCTACTAGTTTTCTAGCGCTGGTTTTCTTGGCTGCTGTTATGTGCTCGCTTCACACGAGACGTCTTTCCAAGCTAGTTTTGTGAATAAATCTGGTGCGCGCGCAGTGACAGTTCAAACATAAGCACAGAGCAAAACGTGTCTGTTGTCTGACTCTGAACAGAATGACGCCATGTTGGTTTGTGGGCGTTTGTTCAAGACGCCCACGTGACAAGATACTGCTCATACCTAGCATCGGACCTAACAAGGAAAATAGCCCCTGTTCTAATTTTAAAACCGAGCTTCTGAGCCTCGTGTGCAGCAGCCTTAACCCTTAACCATTGACGTGTTATTTTGTTACACTTACACTGACGTACGTATGGCATTCGCCAATTTCTTTAGGAGGCTCTGGGACATTAATCTTCTATGATATTTATGTTTTTTTGTTTTGGATGTACTTGCATAATTCAAATATTTTACAAAAATAAAATAAAAGCTTTCCAATTAGTGTTCGTAAACTTTTTATTTATCAATAAGACATGTATGGAAATAGCCACTATGAATTTTCAAAAATCAACTAAAAAAAAAAAACTACTAAACTTAAGAATTTTTTTGTACGTTTTATTATATAATTAAGACGGTTTCATTGGTACAATAATAATTTTTTTTTTAAATCTTACATCAAAATAGTTTTTAACGTTGGTTTTGAGCACTACATACATCAAGCCGTTAAATTTACCTATTTAAGCGTGTCGCACACGGGAGTTCTCCCCCGCGACGCCCGCGTCACTGGCGGCTAGGAAGGTACCAAAATGGCCGCTAACCAATTCCTGCGCAAACTAAAGTTATGAACGAAACAAGATTGAGTCGACGTACCACATTCGTACGTCAGTGGTTAAGGGTTAACTTTTGCAAGTGTGAAAGTTGATTTTTCGAACTCGATCGCGTTAACGTCGATTTTGACCCGAACCCTGCCTTAACGCGAGCCCGGCCAGATAAAAAGTTCGACGTTGCATTTTTTCTAAATCTCGTATTGATTTTGACTACAGGTAGGAGTAAATTAGAAGACTATTTTGTTGAATTTTCCCGTTACCAAATGCCGACCGACGCGGAATCGAGTGGCGAACCGGCACAGGTGGTTCGGGCAAAGTATTTTATCAGAGACGAGTTCCTGCGCATCAGCACGGCGAGCGGGGACGGCCGACACTACTGTTACCCCCATTTCACTTGCGCCGTCGACACGGAAAACATCAAACGGGTGTTCAACGATTGCCGCGACATAATACAGCGCATGCATCTTCGCCAGTACGAGCTTCTGTGAATTGTTTTATGTTTTTATACTACAAATATAAGTAATTTAAAGGTAAGAAAACAGCTGACTTAATACTTATTTATATTGTCGCGTTTGTGACGAACTGTATCGAAACTTACGACCTTGCAAATCGATCCGTTTTGACGTGATAACGTCTTATAAATTGATGAAAACACCAGCTGCACGCACGAAAAAGTGTAACGTTCCGCTTGACCCTGTGCGTGCAAGCGAGAGCGCATTATAAGCGATAGAGAAGCACGATCGGCGTCGGCTTGTACGCATTTCACTCTTCTCGCGTGACGTCAGAGAGTAGTATTCGTTCAACATTTTTTTCGGCTGTTCCAGCGAAAGCTACATCTGACAGATGGCCTTTGTTTTATAAACCGTGGAAATTAAGACTTAAAATCAAGATATCTAATAAAAATATCATAAATTATCGAATTTTTAAAGCAATTTTTCAGATAATACATCGTTATTTGTTCGTTTTTGCATGGATATTTTTTGTGTCATATAATTATTACCGATTCATCCAAGCCAAAGTATAACTGAACGCACGATAATGGATCTGCATTTCATAACAGCAGATAAATTATACGGTTTGTTAACAAATATATAATATATATACATTCTTTTAAATGTCTTTTATAATTGCTTAAAAATATGTATTTTGCTTTGGCTGATCAAATTATTAGTCGGTAAAAATATAGTTTGACAGCTACTAAAATTTAGGTTATGTATTATTAAATATGATTTTCGAGCGGAATACGTTATCACGTAAAACTATCGTCCTTAAACCGACTTTACAGACAACCAATTTTTTTAAATGTCTTCAATGTCGACGCGTATCTCGTAGATTGTAACTCAAAACATTTATATTTTCGTTCATAGATGACGTCTCAAGCCGCGTTTCGGTAGAGAAGATCAAAACACGAGTTCTTGAATCGTTCGTGGGATATTCGCGGATCATCCTCCTTTTTAACCTCCGTGTACGTGTTCAATTGTTTTGGACGTTCCCATCTAACTGTTTAATTTTAGTTCATTTTATTGTCAAATATTCAGTTGTCAGGTCGTGAGTTTCAGGATCTACGTAACTAGTCTACCTGTTGTTTTAAAATTAATATTTTCAAGATATAGTTGATATTAAGAAATTCATATTTTAGTAAAATGTAACCGTGTCGAAACATTTTATTGAAAAAACATCGTAGCATTGAAATATCTGCAAAGGGAACATCGATATTTCCAATTTATTTGACAGCTAGGAACGTTCAATTACAGACGCTCTGATGTTTCTCTGCACGAGCGAGAATGACGCTTCGTACTGTTGGATAAACAACTTCCCCCAAATTCTGTATTGAGCCAGCTGTATAAACTTGCAGCACGTGCACAAAAGTGTGCTGGCAGTAATTAAATATGAAAAGTAAACAAAACACTGTTGTGTGAAACTTTTGTTTTGTTTTAGTTTACTTTTTATGTGGTCATTTTTTTAAGAGAATTTTCTTATAGCTTTCGCTAGCGTTAACAATTTTAGTAGCCTTGTTTTGTCACTGTGTATACAGTATAAATGTAGTATTAATATGTTTTGCTTTACTCAGTTGGTAGTAATCAAAATAAATGAGCCAAAAAAGAAAAAAATATATATATAAAACATTATCTTTTCTGTGTAGGTCAGAAAATTGTTTTCACTCGGTTATTTTGAGAGAATAATCGACTTATCCCAGGTCAGTGTTTAAAGTAAGAGAGAGAGAAAAGGGAACAGCTTCCTAACAAAATGGAAGTTATGTACGTGTAACACATTTTTATTGTCATAATTCACGCAACAGTGAATTTTGTCTTAAAGAATGCACAAAACAATTTTGTACTGTCAATTTTTTTTAGAAATCAATTTATATTAATTTTTGCTTATGTATTATTTCGGAAAACGAGAAAGAAAAAATTTTTAAACGTTGAAGAAAAAAATGTACTTCGTATATAAGGATATATATTTTTTTTTCAAAATATAGTTACGTCTCTTTCATCTCGTGATATTTTTTATTAGAGAAAATAATATTTTAAAAGTAAATTACTAGTGTAAAAACTAATATTTTTCATGTATTTAACTGTATATGTTTCCTAAAAAAATAATACTTTTAAAAAGAGAAATATTTTAAATGTTGAATATTATACATAATGAAATCATCAGAAGAGCACAATTTTTTTTAATTATTTATGTTTTTTATTCTAATACTTAAAATATGTAGGTAAATGTACTTCATTTTCATTCAGACAAGATCATGTCATAAAAAAATAAAATGTCTTCTATGTCTGCATGTAATGTTATAATGTGTTTTTAGGTTATAGTAATAAGCAAAAATTATTCTGCAGTGCTACGTAACAGATCTACCTGTTCATCGACCGATCTCGTATTTTCTTTTACGATACGTAACTGAGACATTGCCTCGTTTTTCATTTTGTTCGGGAGTGCGGTTAACGACAGCAGTCCCGTCTCGTTAATATTTTGTTTCACGGTGTCATAGCGTGTATTATTTGAAAACAAATGCAGCGAAGTTGTTAATGAAAGCTTGCATAGGGTAGCGAATGGAGATTATTTTGTGGCAAACGAAAATTTCAGTGTTATTTAATAAGAAGATTTGAAAATGCGTTTGAATCAAAAATGAAAAATAATTCCGAAACGGACTCATAAAACGTTTTTCAAATATTTTAAACTCCGTATATTTTTTTTCATTGCTGACCGTTCATTTTCATCGTCTCCATTTCATTCGGTCATAATCTACTTATCTGAATGTTTTATTTTAAATTTTCTTTTTCTAAAGTCTATTTCGCACAAAAAAAAATATTTTTGATGCTTTGTATTGTTGCAATAATGTAACTATTAACATCTAAATCAGCTGGACAAAATAAAACAAACGATTAAAACAAAGGACAAAACACGATCGTGACAATACAAGCTATATGAATAATAATGACCTTATTTTTGTATATATTCTCTATTCACGACTTTTCGTCAGTAAAATGAAACTTAATATGTTCATAAAAAATGTTAATTTTGTATGTCTCATAACCAACCCAGTGTTGCCAACCGTACGGTAATTACCGTATTTGTGCATGTTCTGTACAGTCTTAAATTTGGAAGAAAAAATCGAAAATACGTTTTTAACCCTCTTAGATATTCTGTTTTGTTTTTTTTTTTTGCAGACGTGTATCTTATAATTTTTTAGTGATGTTCAGTACCAAAAATGATAATAGTTTTAGAATGTTGGGTACGGTAATTTTGTTTTTAAAGGTTAGCAGCACTGTAACCGATAAATATTTTTCAAACTGCTTTTAATTCTCTAGTAAAATAAATCGCTGTTAGCTATTCAAAGAAGAAGAAAAAAAACATTTGAATCCGATATATAGAAAACAAATGAATGTTTGAGCATTTGAGTGAATTGTTAATATTATTAATGTGTGCGTAAAATCTTTATTGTATATTCGTGTGTCCTCTAATAATAATTGGTGAATCTTTACAAAAACAATCGAATTACAAATTGTTTATTATTTACTCAATTGAAATGCTAGTTTTCTGTGTTTCCCTTTAATATAAATGCATATTATGATAAATAAGGATTATGTATTTTGGTGGTTTAGCTTTTCGGTTGACTGAATTTTAAAAATAATGGCATTTATTGGATTTGTAAAGATTGAAAGTATTACCTAAAATGAATTATTTGAAATGAAATTAACAAGTGTGATTCTCTGATTTTTAGAATTAATGATTAAAATGAAAAAAAAATTATTTGTATAACAATGTGCAGCTAGTCTCATTAAAAATTAATATTAACAGATAACCTTTTTTTTACAGTCGATTGTTTTATTCTCAATCTGTTTACTTCAAATGTTTAGTCGATAAACGATTGAATTTTTATTTTAACCGAAAAGTAAAAGCGTTTCTCAGTTGAATCTTTCAGTTGCCAATTGCGTCGTCACGTTTATTTTAAAAGAACTCTTTAAATATTAACTGATGAATAAAATTCAACCACTGAGTGGGTTAATTAATTTTTAGGGTCTGTTTTAAAACAAATGCAACACTGTATGTGCTCAGTGTATTTCAGTTCATTTGTTTAACAAATGATAGAGATACGCTTAGTCCTAAGTGTAAGCGAATCGAAAATACGCGTTCGTTTTGAGGTTAGGGAAACAACTGATACTTCGAATGCGTGGCTTTTTGTTTTTTGGCAAATGTTGGGAATAAAACAGTCGAACAAAGGAAAAATATAGTATTACGAAAACTATAATAATTATTATAGGATATTAACAGCAATTAAAAATAGATGTTATATTAACTAAAGTAACTGTTTAATATAAGTTTAAACAAAAGGTATTTAGAATGTATATTGTAGGTACTGTGAAAGATAAAACGCTTCGTTGTTGACATGATGATGACTCTTAAAACTTATAACCTCCTTCTTTTTGAAGTGGGTTGAAAAAGAGTAGCACAAAAAGAAATATGTTCTACTAGAAAAAATGTATTATTTTGATTGTTATTTTATTTCTATTTAAATGAATAGAGATCTGTCTTTTGATTATTTTGTTGGTCTTTTATATAAGAATTTTTGACAAATTTTAGATCTGTTTTTATTTTTGCTGAATAGTTTCTAATATAAAATTTTTAATTTATTATTGAAAATGATAACCGTATTATCAAATCATGAATACGAAATTCAAACTTTGATGAGCTTGATTTGTTTTTTGCAAAGTCACTATATTACGTGTTTAAATCAGCAATATTCATTTCGAAACTGTTAGTTTTGGCAGCCTCGTGTATTGCTATCGATTGACTTTTGTTTTCAAAGAGACAAGACTATTTTTCTTAACTGTAATTAATGAAATTTGTTTTTAAAAAAGTGTTTTTTTTTCAGAATCTCGCTCTGTGAGATTTCGTTGACGCGCAATACATAAGGCTACAAAAAAGAATAATCATTTGTAGTAAAAAAATAAATTGTTCACTTCAAAAATTCCACTCATTCTACTGCACCTTTATGCATGTTGAAAACTTGAAAGAAAAACAAAACTAAAAAAATCGCTGTGTTATATATAAATAAAAAAAATGCTTTTATGTATTATTATTTTTATGTTGTTTTATGAGAAGAATTGTTTTTGTTTAAATTAATAAAAAGTTTGTTTTATTATATTATTGTACATAATTTTAAAAAATCAAATTATAAAAAAATAGTAAATATATATTAGATTGTAATAAATAATTATAATAACAATGATAAACGTTTGAAAATAAATGTCGAATAATATTACATTAATTGATGCAAAACAAAAAAAATCACCCAAATTACGATGTGATCATACAGCACTACAAAACTGTTTCTTTTTTTTTTTAGCGCTATGTCTCTAAAATATCAACGTATCATAAATATTAATAAGTGTTTCTCTTTTTTTTTCCTCTTTCTTTTGTTTATTCGTTTTTCGCAGCAGCAGTGTATTGCAATCATATAGATATAGCTAAAAATTTTGTATTTTGTAGTGTGATATGGCTGGAACTCTTTGTAACAATATTTTTCCTTCTTCTTATTAAAAATTCTGTCATCAATTATTTGTGTTTTATATCATAATATAAAATAAATATATGTGGATAAAAAAATAAACAAATAATATATTAACTGTGTCATTTAATTTATAAAATTGGCACTGGAATAAAGTATATATATATGAAAACAAATGAATCCTAGAAGTGTTATTACAACTAAATTGAAGGTTATGTTGAATTATTTAAAAAAACGGAAAAATAATATATTTCGCAAGAACAGCTAAGATCGTCCAGACGCCATTATTAATATGAAAATTATATTATTGGCAATTGCTATGGAATTTGAAACTGATTTTAAGAAAATTTCAAAGTTTTTGACAGTTAAACTGAACAAATTATTCAATACTGAAATGGTTGCACTCTGTTTACTTTTAAATTGATTAGTAGTGATTTTGGCACGTAATAAATTCGAAAATTAAATTCCCGGTTTCCTGTCCTGTGACGTTTTTGTTTCCTTAATGACATGCAACAGCGGTATCAATCGACGGGATGTTGTGGAGACTGCTGTCCTCCGAGACAACGGACATACTTCGTGATGTATTTTTTTTTGGTAAGGAAATTTCGTTTATTTTATTGTGCGAAGATGGCCACAGTTAGAGAATTTACGGGATATTTAACATCGGAGTAATCGGGCACCATTTTGTCGTTTCGACTTGTCAAAAACAGTATATATATCGGTATTAACGACTCTTCCGAGACATCGTTATATTCGTTTATCGTTATGAGCAATTAGAATTTTTAAAAAGCTGCTCGAAATGTAATCTATTTGAATGCCTAAACTTGTTAAAAAATAGGCGGAATTCATCTTTGCTAACTTTTTGATGATAAGAAGATGGAAACACCGTGCCATATTCCATGCGAATACGAAGCTTTGGATTGTAGAAGACAGATAATAATCTATGGACAATCTAGAATGAGTCCAGAAGATTATATAAACCACCCAGTTCACGGACTGTACAAGCTAGTACAAGAGACGACGATACTGAATCGGGTGATTTAACAGATTGGGAGATAGCACAATAAGCCCTAGAAAGGCTGCTATGTTCCCGGTGACAAGCCGATTCCCATTAATAAAAAAAACAAACTTTTTAACGAGTGTTATTTAACTAAATCTAAATCCGACCGTTTTTTATTGGAACGTATTGAAAGACACTAATTTTGTTTTGACTTTTTTTTGTGTTACAGACGGCGCATATTATAAATATTCTTCTAATGGCTCTCGATAGTGAAATTGTTGATGAACCAAATCCCAATACCAAAATGCACAAGTTTACATCGATTGTACTGATAGCATTGCATTGCGTCCATTTGCCATTTACACTTTTGGGTATATACGGAACGCATACTGTACGAAGACAATTTATAAATTTATTTATTTCCTGATTTTATATAAAAAAAAACAACGATTTAGCACATCGTCGTTGGTTCTGTAATAGCTCTTATGTGCATAATTGGCAGATTTTACGTTTTTTAAATGAAAATATTCAGGAAACGGAGCTCTATACACTAGTAATACCTCTAAATTAATTTCACAGTAACCAACAAGGGGAAGTAACTCTTATGTGAAAAGTTGTATCAAATAATTCCTCCCATGTGTCAATAAATCCGAAATTAACGTTAAATATTTTTTAAGAAAATACTTCGTCTTAATTAAATACGTATAGTGAAGATAAATATGAATTAGTAATATACCTCTGAAATTGCTAGTTCTTACCATCCATTGCTGAAATAACCACTTTTTGGCCTTTCCTGCAAATTTTACTTTTTGCACATAAGAGGTATTACAGAACCAACGACGACATATTTAATACTCTCTATATTGCTAGCAAAGATCGGGAGAAAGACTTAAACACTCCGGTGTAGACATTTATACGTCTGTCTCAGTTATTATACTGTGACTTATACTCTGCGCATGTCCGTGGATGGATACGCGTCAGTTTGCACATGGAACTAGCTGTGAAAGGGAGGTGGCTTGCTCTATTCCACTTACTAATTGCCCCACTACAGACGCGACTCTTGCGCCTAGCGGGTCAAGTAAAAAGAAAAGAAAAACAGTAATTTGCTGTCTCACTTCATGAGCCACGCTTCCACTTACGGCCACTAGCAATATAGAAGTTATTAAATATATATGCGATTTAGTCACTTAGTATTTTTATTTTTATTGAACCGATATTTTGTGAGCTATATGCTTTCACCTACTGTCTTATACAGAAAACTAGTGTGACCTGTGTGAATTATTCGCACTAAATAAGTATAATAATTATCACTTTACAAAATTATTTTTTAAATTTTTTCAATTCGTTTCTAATTTTGCACACTGCTTATAACGTTCTTCTTTTTGTTGTATTACAATATGAAGCTCAGATGACAGATCGAAGAAATATTTTACTAAAATTGTCATATAGAGGCGCAAGTAGCAAAAGCGTTGAGCTAAGCCAGATGGCATCATGCAGTATTGCTGTGACGTTGTTCAGCGTTACTCGCTGTTTCAAAATTAAAACCGTCAGATGGCAGTATGCAGTATTGTGTCTGTTGTATTACAATATGAAGGTCAGATGACAGATCGAAGTGTTGACGTTGTTTCAAAATTAAAGCCGTTAGATGGCAGACGTTGTTCAGTGTTGCTGTATTTTAATTAATTTACAAAAACAAAAGCAATAATAATTTTTTTAGTTGTCGATGTCAGTAGAGCAAGCAATTATCTGTAAAATGATATATGATTTATGTGGAGAAATTGTGAGGTTTTTTCTAAAAAGGGAGGAAAACATCTTTAACCTTAGCGTATTAATATATATGATTGTTTAGGTAAATCAACTGTTTTGTTTTCAGTCAAATCCGGATCTGATATTGCTGTGGCTTATAATATCGGCGCTCTGTTGGATGATCTTTCTCGGCATGGTCATGATAAGCGCCGTCATTGCCACTCAAGTAAAAAATACATACGGCTACATAAGACTCGTAGTTTTTATATTTTATCAAGGTACGGGCCTTTTCGGTATCGGACATACGATAATAGAATCGAATGCTATGTTATTATTTGTAAAATCGACTAACATTTTATTTATTTTCAGCGATCTGGTGTGCCCTTTTAATTAGCACGTGGTGCTATTGGCGCGCCCTGAACGAAATTCAAATGCTACCGGAATATTTACGTCGAATCGAACATGAACGCAAAGGCGGTCCGTCGGCGGTACATCCGCGCGAGTTTGGACCGAGAACTTTACGCAGACAGGCGTCAAATATTGACGAAGATTACAATATTGTGTATAAATACACACAAAATCGAAACAACATAGTATTCTGATATCGGTACCAAATACTATTGTAATATTTAATACGTTTCTAGAATGATTTACATAGCTGGGCTGTTTAATCCATCATACTGGAATTTAATCGGTCGAGAAGTTATCAGTCTGTTTTGAAATCTTTAATAAACGTACCTTGAACGTGTACAAAAATTAGGTAAGCGATTGGGAGTATTGTTTGGGGTTGACTTTTTCAGTTTGTATACGCTAGAAAACTAATTATTTCTTATAAAACAATTATATACTGTGCCCGTCAGATTTTTCTCGATTCAAACCATTTTAAACGTTTGAATATTATAACAGTATTTACCGTAATTAACCTTTAAGTCAACGGATTAATAAAGTATTTTGTCTACGTAAACATCTGTTTTTTTGTTTATTATTTATATAATATGATGGCTCCTTTCAACCAACATGAGGTACGTCATCTAAAACGCATTCGTGTTTGGCTACTGTTCGATTGATGGCGTAGCGGTGTTCTTACAGCGTTTGGACTATAATTTAAAACAAATGAAGCCGTTGCATAATCTGACGTTTGTATATCAACTATTTATTGGTTTTGCGACCTTACACTTTTGTGAATTTTGTAGTATTTTCTTACATAACACTCAAAATATCCATTTTCAGTATTCTGTTTGAAGTGGTTGATAGTGACCACATGTTCTGTGATAGTGACAGTGAATTTCCTGAGATTGTTTTTTCAATTTTTTGGTAAGTGTTTACTTGTTGTTTTTAATACGCTACTGTTTTTTTTTAACAATAATTTTAATTCGGTTTTTGTAAAAGAAATATTATTTTGATGTAAATTATACACTTAACAATTAATAGGCTATGCGTAAACAAATGAAAAATGTAAAAACATTTACGCATCGGTGTTGTGTTACGTCAAGACAAACAGTTTTTTGTTTTAATCTACCGAAGTTTTTTTGATAATTCTGGATGTTTATTGTTAATGTGATATTTTTGTGGTGTCTACAGACGAGAAAATGATAAAATTTAAGCATTTTATTAGGTATCCAGTTATGTACAATTTTTTGGGTATAGGTATATATAATTTTACTCAAACATACAAACTCGAGTGGTCAGTTAGTGACATATTGTAGATAGTACTACTTAAGTAGGTCTTCGGTAACAATATTTTTGTTGGTTACTTTTCGTCCATACACGAACAAATCGTTTCTATAGTGACATCTTTGTCTACAGTGTGTTCACTGATAATGGTAAACAGTGAATTTATTCTTGTATCCTACTAGATAAAAAAAGTGTGAATTCTTTTATATTCAACTCGAAATTTATTATCGGAAACTGCTGCGGTATATTCATACTCAACCGGAAGTGTAAATGCATTATTTTTTTCCAATGGCAACATATTTTTTTTTACATTATAAACTCATATGAAATAAGGTTACATAAGAAAATATTCGAGATTAACATTATCAATTTATTAATTAAACAAATAGGAACATTACATGTATAAATTTTAATATTTATTACTGTTTGTTTACATAATAAATCAATAACGTTTTTCTCGAATATTTTCTCATGCAACCTTATGAAAAGTTTATATGAAATTATAGAGAAAAAAAATGAGGATTTCGAAAATGTAAAAAAGGTGTTGTCATTTGAAAAAAATGCATGTACCTACAATTCCGGTTGAGTTTCAAGTACAAAAAAAATAAGTATACCTCAGCAGTTTCAGATAGTAAATTTCGAGTTAAATAAAAAACTATTCGAACTTTTTTTGACGTGATAACGTCTTATAAATTGATGAAACACCAGCTGCACGCACGAAAAAGTGTAACGTTCCGCCTGTGTAACGTTCCGTCTGACCCTGTGCGTGCAAGCGAGAGCGCAGTATAAGCGATAGAGAGTCGGTAAAAATATAGTTTGACAGCTACTAAAATTTAGGTTATGTATTATTAAATATGATATTCGAGCGGAATACGTTATCACGTAAAACTATCGTCCGTAAACCGACTTTACAGACAACCAATTTTTTTTTATCTAGTAGGTAGTATACAAGAATTATTCACCGTTGCCACAATCGGTGAACATACAGTATTTAATAAAAAGAGATTTCATTCACGAAAATACTAATTTGCATTTTAACACGCGTGGCCGCGTAAACTGAAAGTGTATGTATACAGGGTGTTCATTCTTAAGTGTGCTGACGGTTTTATTCATTGAGGATAGATCGAAAGAAGACTGAATCAATAACGATAAACGCTTTGTATAATACTCGCCACGGATCTAAAAGGTTCGGAAGTTACAGCGTCGCAAAGGCACATTTTAGAGCCATTGTGAGTCCCACCACCTCCCAGCTATCTGCACGAAACGTGCGCTCGTCGGTGATTGGCCGTGATCGCTCGTTGCTTTTGTCACTTGTCGCTTTCCTGCTTTAAAGTACAGTCGAGTACGCTATTGTCAAGTTGTTATTGCTATGTCAGTTTTGTTGAGTTGCGAGTTTGTAGTTTTTCAACAGACTGCACAAGCGCAAGCCCGCAATTCGCATCTAACTTCCGAGCCTTTTAGATTCGTGGCGCGTACTATAAAAGTTATAAGCGCCGCGAGTCCTGTACTTTGTTGCGTCCTTCTGCACGGAGCCAGTTTCTATGATTCTATGAGCCAAACGTGTGTAGCCACCTTTACAAGTAGCTTCTTTTACAAATTTTCCGTAATACGAGTATATTTAGGTTTGCACATTTTGAGTTGGTTTCAGTTGAGAATTTCGTGGTTCATTTTTGTGTTGATGCTTTGTATATTAATACTTAAAATGTGTTACACATAATAAAACAACTGAAACGAAAACAATTGAATGCACATATTATGTACACGTACAAATGTATTTACATACTTACGTGAACCAAACGGTGCGTGTGCGAATGATCTTCATTTGTTTTTGTGTAATAGTGTGTATATTTAATGAAAACAGTTGATGTAGAAGGTGTTCGCATTTGTTTCATAACGTTATTGTTTTGGTGGTTGCGATCTGCGTTTCCTGGTTACAGAAAATATTTGTTGATTGATAAGGTGATGGGTCCAATTGACCCTGTTTTCCTCGAAATTTTATTTTAAATATATTCCCCAGGACTATTTCTGACCTGGATGTTGCGTTTGAGATCTAAAACAATGTTTAAAAAAAACTTTTTCAGTAGAGTTGAAATAATTTAATATTCACAAAAACGCCGTGTAGCCTGAAATATTTTTTTTAATTTGACATTTAGCGCGTCTAGCTTTAAATTGATTTAAAAAACGTATCCTCCGATAAAAAATAAATACAATCGGGAACGGGCATAAAAGACCAAGAGGCTACTCTTTATCCAAGATTTCTTAAAATAATTTCCTCCATTACGGTCTACTTAGTTCTTACTATTATACAACCGTAATATTACATAGTCAGTTGTTTTCATCGTGAGAAAAAATCGCAGTTACACGAAAAAACAGAAGAATAACAAAAAAGTGAGAGTCGTTTGTTATAATGGTGTTGTCAAGATAATATGGAATATAAAGAATTAAATTGTTCGTTACGTACGATTTAAATGTTTCGTTTCCTTGTGTCATTGTGAAGTCAAACATGTTAACATTTCATGTTAACAATCAAACTGCTTCAACAATACATGCGCATAATTGTTATTAATTCGCAGTTATTTTTCTCATAAATTTATTTCTACTCTGGTTTTATAAATACTTGCAGAGCTCTGTGAATGCAGATGGCGCTGGACACTTGCTTGGAATTTTTCATCGTATTTATTTTACTTACAAGCTTTTATTATTTAGATTTTAGACGAACAAAGCATTTGAATTTGGGCTTGACATACTTTCCTTCTGAGGTACAGATATGTATTCCCATTGGCGTAGCAAGGGGAGGGAGCAGGTCGGACTGGCCCACCTTAGATTATTAATTCGGAACCCAAAGGAATGGTGAGACCTCTGGTGAGAAATGCGCCGAACTGTCCTAAGGGGGATTTTTGACAAGTAAACTATGGAGGCATAAGGTAAACATTGATTTAGAAACTAACCTAGCCTCCATCATGCTTTTCTAAATCAATGTTTACCTCGTTTACCTGTCAAAAACCCCCCTTAGGACAGTTCGGCGCATTTCTCACCAGAGGTCTCACTATTCCTTTGGGTTCCGAATTGTTCCCGTACAAATAAAAAGATAAATCTACAATAATCTACATATTTTCTTCGTCGTGTTTCTCCAGAAAGTCGTGTTGATCGATTTCGCTTCTATGAACAGTTTTCAAATTATGTATAATGTATGTAATTATGTTGAAAATTTGCCCCCCCCCCCCTAGGATAAAATCGTTGCTACACCTATGTGTATTCCCGTTTCTAGAATTAAATAATCAATTAATTTTTTAATAGGAAAACATTTAAAACAGAGGTCCCCAAACTTTTTTGTCTCGTAGACCACTTGCCATGTTTTTCAGTTTTGGGTAGACCTCCTGCTTATCTGATATTGATTTTTTGCAAATTCATTAATTTCAAATGTATTTTTGACAACCGGTATTGTGCTACTCACTTTGAACGATTTAAATTTATAACGGTAGTGAAATGTAGTGTAAAATATTTAGTTTTATACATTTATTAATTAGATTCAAATTAAACGAATCAAATTAAAATTTACTTTCTGTTACATAAAATAACTAAGCAAAAAATAAATGCTTTTAGTGTGAGGGATGAACCTGATGCTTTAACATTTGGCATCAATCTAGTTAGATTTAATGTTAAATCTCTTCGGTTAACGATGTCCAGGTTGTTTATTTTTTTGTTAGGAGATTCACTATCGTTGACCCCCATTTTCATTTCATGAACCCCCAATTTTTTTTCCCGCTGACATGGACTCCTTGCAAGTTGTCGTCGACCCCTGGGGGTCGATATAGACCACTTTGGGAATCACTGAATTTTAAAATAAAAAGCTCAAACTATAAAATAAACTTTTTATAGACGCGCTTGTATTGAATCAGTGAGGCTATGAGGGTGACGATGTTTCCTTTATTGGAAAGGTAGTCCGATTGTATATCGAGCCCGTCTTTATTAGAATGCGTCGTCGAAGGTCGATATTCGATTCGATTTTTGGAAAATCGATCTTGGTTGTGCAATCGTGCAGCGGTATTTTCTTTAATGCGTTTTATTTTCATCTCTCCAAAATCTCAGTTTAAAATCTAGTGACCTATAAAACTGATTTAAAAATAGCTATAAGAGACGTGTTATCATTACACTCATGTCAATCTTATTTAAAACATGCACCTTAGATACCGCCTATCTTTGTTTAGAATTTAGATAAACCATATATCTATTAATTAACTATACGAATCATTGTCTTTCTACTCAATGTCCGGTGAGTGAACGCAACAAAGCGTATCGAAAATATATCTGTGTCTCTTTCTTCGATGTAATTCCCTGATTTCTCCGATGATAGGATTGGTCGATGTACTTGCATTCAATTTATTTATTTTTTATTTTATTTTATTTATTTCCTCAATAAAAATATACAAAATATACTAAATATACAAATAGAGGATATCCTGCCCAACTTGGGTGACCAGTGCTAGGGCAGGAGTCCAAAAATATTACTGCAGACGTGCTTATTAAATAAATGAAAATGAAAATAAAGGAAAATAATAATTATAATAATAAATTAAACATTTTATATGTTATAATGTGTTAATAGCCATTCAGTTAGTCCAGTCAGATTAGTTGAGGATGTCGTATATAATTTTTGATTTCTCGTCATGGAACAGCCAGTTGAATGTTTTTTAATTGAAAGTTTTTATATTTTGAATTGTTTTGAGCTTTACAGGTATGTTGTTATATAGTTTGGGACCAAGGAATACCGCGTGGTTTTGGCTGAAAGTTTTCGTCATTTTTGGTACTTGTATATTATTAGGATTGTAGGACATCATTCTGAATCAATCTGAATAAAGTATCTCTGTTTCAAAAACTTTGTCTTTCTCTACGACGTTAACATGGGCGTATCCAGCTTTTGGCTGAGGAGGGGGCAAATAAGAAATTTCTTAAGCCGGGCCCTTCGTGCTTGTTTTGCTCTCCTGGATACGCCAGTGCTTACGGCGTAAAAAAAGACAGAAGTATATGTTTGCACCCTAATGGTTCGATTGCGATTTTATTCCTATGCTCAGTATAGAATGAAAGTATATGAGACAAACGCATTCACGCATTTTTCGTCTCGTCTCTCTTCAAGTCCATTGCCGTTATGTTCTTTCTCTCTCATGCGTGACACACATTTCTTTAATCTCGTCCACGTCTTCCTTCTCTTTTCTAGAAATTATGGAATCGTTGCACAAAACTGATCGATATTATTATTTGTCTGCCAGCGTGAAAAATGTTTAACTTTTAATAGGTTAAGGATTTAATTTTATAGTCTGGGACCAGACTTGATCTGGGATCTAAAAAATTACCGGGATAAAACGCCTCTACGAGACCATGTATAACTAAGAATGAAAAATCCGGAACGAATTGAAAAGTACCGCTATCCTCCGACACTGTCCTATTGATTCATTTTTATATCGACATGTCTGCAACAATTCGAACAAATTTATTAGCCCTTTTGGTATTAATATTTGTCCCATTTTAAGAGCACCCTCAACGTTGATGACCTCAGTTGTTTAGCGTCTATACTCTACAATAAGAGCAGCTACACAATCTGAACTTAGTAACACGTTCTTATACATATATATTCCAAAACTACGGAAGCTAGTCACAAACAGCGTCGCAAAGACCGTTGATTTATTTGGGGTGATAAGACATTTGTATATCTCATAAACACTGCACCCTAGAAGATCTTTTGTTAATACTCCCACCACGTCCCAGCTACCTGCACGGAACGTGCGCTCGTCGGTGATTGGCCGTGATCGCTCGTTGCCTTTGTCACTTGTCGCTTTTTTGCTTTAAAGTACAGTCGAGTACGCTATTGTCAAGTTGTTATTGTTATTTCAGTTTTGTTGAATTGCGAGTTTGTAGTTTTTCAACACTGTACAAGCGCAAGCCAGCATTCGCATCTAACTTCCGAGCCTTTTAGATTCGTGGCGCGTACTATAAACATCGGTATATATTTTTTTAAATCACTATCTAACCCCCTCGTCCCCATGTCATCAAAAATAAGCTAAGCAAAGACCCCCTCGCTCCCTTTGGTACTTATACGTAATAGGTACTTGAATGGCCCCAAAGCGGAACGCGCTCAAGTTAGTACCCACCTTTAAAATATATGCATCGAAATATGTGTGATAGTTTTGTCTTTCTCACAAACCTATCTATTTATTGAACAGAGAGACCTTGTCGCGCTGTATAGTCGTCTCTTTCCGATGCACATATGTGTCTATTACTTACGCACTATATGCGTGAATTGTTTATTTAACTTTTATCTATCTATCGCGCGGGGTTCGTTTGTGTTGTGTGCATGTGACCTACATTTCGTGCATCACACGCACTGCAAACAACACAATCAGCTCACGCACTATAATGCAAGATGATCCGAGAGTCCCGTCTTGTTGGGACTGCTTAACAACCCGTTGTCCGGTACATGATTATGACATTGCAGTTCGGCATCTCTCAGCCCCGAATCCGGAGCACCCGTTCCGGATGGCAATTTCAGGGGGCGCCAAATCTGTCCTGTTCCCGATTTTTTAAAGTAATTTTGTAACAATTATTATTATTTTATTCAACATATTTATAAAACGTAAGTTTATAACACGAATATTATTTAATTCAACACATTTATTAATTTAAGTTTTTTAACATGAATATTACTTCCTAGTTCATACGCTCCGCTGCCATCTTACCACATGACCACCAAAGTGCACCAGTGGCGGCGTGGCTTTATAAGACATGGTGTTACAATTTATATCTCAAACGCTGGAAAGAGGGGGCGCCATTATCAAATTTCTGCTCTGGATCGAAAAAATCGTAGCTACGAATAGGACCAAAAAATCTCTTCTGAACATCCAAGTGTGTAGACTTTCACGGCCTGTTGCTGCTCTAAATCTTATTGGCTTCCGGGATAGTAGGTCGTGGTCCATTGGTATTTCTACCTGTCGTTTCGACTATACAACTGCGGTTGACATTATCAAAGACGATGCGGTAGCCGTCTAGACACTACCCGTGAGCCGCCTAGAAGGAAACTTCGCCTGTTGCCACGCATCGCCTTCCCGCCGCGGTTGTAGACGAAACGACAGGTAGAAATGACAATTGATCACGGCCCCCCT
Organism: Xanthostigma xanthostigma; assembly: GCA_963575645.1. Taxonomy (NCBI): domain Eukaryota; kingdom Metazoa; phylum Arthropoda; class Insecta; order Raphidioptera; family Raphidiidae; genus Xanthostigma; species Xanthostigma xanthostigma. Next base: position 17,087,810 of record OY754473.1, on the reverse strand, counting down.
ATAGGTCCTATATTATTATGTATATGGAAAAAATGGAAGAAATTATTATTGTTATTATTTTATCTATCAGATGGCTAGTGGTTTGGTGTTTTGTGCAGGCTATTTTTATTATTCTGCAGTATCTTCACGGCAGCATACGTTCCGTTCATCTTCGAGAGGTTCATAAACAAAACGTTGTCCACATCTAGCGTTCGGATCTTCTACAACATATGCTCAACTTGCTTGAGTGTATTTTTGTGACCCTTGTGACGTCACTGTGTAGACACGATTACACTAAACTGTTTTTTAATCGAATCAACATTTCAAGGATAATTTTTAAAATTATTAGTGTCTATCTTGTTTAATTATAGATGAAAAACTAATATAATTTTTCTTATACAACATATCAAACTGATATAGATGTATTTTTAAATAAAAAATGAATTAAAATGTCAGTTTAGGACGCGCCGAGAATATAAAAGGCTCGGAAGTTAGATGCGAATGCAGGCTTGCGCTTGTACAGTCTGTTGAAAAACTACAAACTCGCAGCGCAACAAAACTAACATAGCAATAACAACATGACAATAGCGTACTCGACTGTACTTTAAAGCAGGAAAGCGACAAGTGACAAAGGCAACAAGCGATCACGGCCAATCAGCGACGAGCGCACGTTCCGTGCAGGTAGCTGGGAGGTGGTAGCTCTAAAATGTGCCTTTGCGACGCTGTTTATGACTAACTTCAGAACCTTTTAGATCCGTGGCGCGTACTGTACCTCTAAAATTTATAAAAAAAACTAGTTCTCAGAAGCTAACGAACACAATGATATTTTGGCGACCGATCTCGTGATGAAATCGGAACTAGATGGTCATACTGTGTGTTCTATAGGAACAGATAGTTAAAATAGTTCCCGGTACTATACTAGCGCGGAACTAGCCAAGTCCATACACTGTATTTGTGGATCGTTTGTTTGTTTATGTTATGGATATTTAACTTTTCTGTACAAAAACACGCGAAGCATAGACAATACCACGGCAGCTGGCGTATCGTAGCCTAGTATCTTTTATTATATTGTTCTATCGTAGGTACGATCATAATATTCATGACGTGACTATAGTAAGTACTATCTATACGGTTGGGTTACATAACTTTCTACAAGCCGATATGCGAATTTAGGTTAAATTCACTCTCATGATTAATGTAGTGTTAAAAGTAGACAATACAGCTAAGTTTGTCCGCTACGTCCCATGTTTACGTATTTATAAGTTACTAGTGTGACCTGTGCGAATTATTCGCACTAAATAAGTATAATAATTATCACTTTACAAAATTATTTTTTAAATATGATTGCAGGTATTCAATTCGTTTCTAATTTTGCACACTGCTTATAACGTTCTTCTTTTTGTTGTATTACAATATGAAGCTCAGATGACAGATCGAAGAAATATTTTACTAAAATTGTCATATAGAGGCGCAAGTAGCAAAAGCGTTGAGCTAAGCCGTCAGATGGCATCATGCAGCATTGCTATGACGTTGTTCAGCGTTGCTCGCTGTTTCAAAATTAAATCCGTCAGATGGCAGTATGCAGTATTGTTGTGTCTGTTATATTACAATATGAAGGACAGATGACAGATCTAAGTGTTGACGTTGTTTCAAAATTAAAGCCGTCAGATGGCAGACGTTGTTCAGCGTTGCTGTATTTTAATTAATTTACAAAAACAAAAGCAATAATAAATTTTTTAGTTGTCGATGTCAGTAGAGCAAGCAATTATCTGTAAAATGATATATAATTTATGTGGAGAAATTGTGAGGTTTTTTCTAAAAAGGGAGGCAAACATCTTAACCTTAGCGTATTAATATATAGGTATGATTATAACGGCCCGGTCCGGCTTCGTCCGAATTTGTAGGTTACCAACGTTTTTTCGTCGACTTACGTTGCAAAATTGGTTTCCATGAAAAGCGCTTTTATTTTAACGCTATAATATATAGCCTACGTTCTTCCCGAAGGTCCATACTAAATGTTGGTGAAAAATTTTTGAAATCGGATGAGTAGTTTCGGAGATTACCTCCTACATCCAAACTTACAAACTTTACCTCTTTATTAGTATAGACTAGTCTGACCCCCCTCTGATGCCATTCACACCATTACTATTTTCCATCTATCACACTTCCCGTTATTTTCTATACATTTTTAAACTTCCGCTTAATTAATAACAATGGGGCGAATGAAGGAATTTTAGGACATTAGGATAAGGCAGGCAAATTTTGAGCGTAGGAGTTTGACAGGTAATGGGCCATGGCCTAGAACTAGGATCTATCTCAGATATTTATCTGTAATTATTGAGGGAAACCATGGAAAATCTCAACAAGATGGCCGGTACAGGAATTACCGTTTCTCGGCGAGAGGCAGCAGGAAAAAATGCCAGCCACATCTGCCCCCGCCGGGATTCGAACCCGAAGGTTATCTCAGGTACGTACGTCCTTCGTCAACTATAGTTTTGAGGTTATAAAAAGCGAAACATTTTCGTAACGTTCCAAATTTCGTGCATTATATATTCCGTACCGTTCCGATTTTAAAAAACAGTATTCACGTCAAAAATTAGAATTAGGTGGAAGTCCCACCTTTGACCCGATTCGAAGTGCGTTTTTGACGATAGCTATTTTTAGCGGAACTGCTGTATCAGTTTATAAAACAATTGAAACACGCACACACGCTCAGCCCGCTCTTCGTTATATCATTTTATGAATGTGTGTGTAACAAAACTTTTCCTTTCTATAGGTAAGTAGGTCTAACCTAATAATTATTATGATTCATGCAAAAACACTCTCTTTGCCACTATACCATTGTAAAGCACTGTTTAAAACTATACGTTAACATTAAAGCTTAACGTAATATTTAACTTAACGCAGATGAGAAGCTGGCTAAGCGTTAGGGGCCGATATTGACGGGAGTCCACCGGGATTTTGGGACTTTCAACCTAGAAAATGCCGGAATAGAAAGAGAGAGACGCTCAATACTTGAGGTCTATATACACCATATACTTTGATTCTATACTGAGCATAGGAATAAAATCGCAATCGAACTATTAGGGTGCAAACATATACTTCTGTATTTTTTTACGCCGTAAGCACTGGCGTATCCAGGAGGGCAAAACAAGCACGGGGGACTAGGCTTAAGAAATTTCTAATTTGCCCCCTCCTGGGCCAAAAGCTGGGTACGCCAATGTTAACGTCATAGAAAAAGACAAAGTTTTTGAAACGTTACTTTATTCAGGTTGAATGCAAGTACATCAACCAATCCTATCATCGGAGAAATCAGGGAATTACATCAAAGAAAGAGACGCAGATATATTCTCGATGCGATTTGTTGCGTTCACTCATCGCACATTGAGTAGATAGGCAATGATTCATATAGTTAATTAATAGATATATATGATATACACAAACCGTATATATAGTTCGAGTTCGGGTTCCTGGAACAGTAATTTCCAAAAAAAAAAAAAAAAACGTGGACCTGCGGGGGTAACGGTGTATGCACAAGACTTACTTCAAATATAAACTGGAAAAGCTGGTTTCAGTTAAAAAACTGAAAAATAATTTTGATGAATATCAGATTTTCCCAATTCTTTGTAAATCATATTACAAAACATTTTTAGACGCTGATACTCTCAACTGTTGAGCGTCTATTTATTTACAATCTGTCTATTTTTCAAGACATTCCGTATCTATTATTTTATTTAGGTATGTTTAATTATATCATTAAACTATTGTGTCATTTAATGATGCTTGATTTGACTTAAGAAATATTTATTACAGAAGTTGCTAATTAAAATAAAAAATTATATTAATGATATTTCATATATTATATATTCTGTTGTTTCAGTAAGCGAAGCTAAATCGCCTGCCAAAAATAAAATTAAGAAATGTTAAAATCGGTCTGTTTTATTGGACGCGAAAGCTTTGTAGGAAAAGTGACTTTAATGCTGGGTAAGAAATGCAAACCATTTTTTCGCGATATTCAAACCTATAAGAAAATTCTGTTAATATTTGTCCAGAATTTTATTTTAGAAGTGAGTTAGATTTTTGATGTTGCATTTATTTGTTTTAAATATTTTCTCGAAAAGGAAGTTAACAAATGAAAATATTTAAGGATAAAGAACCTTTTAAGTTCTCCGGTCGTATTTTATAATCAAAAACCGGAAGCTGTGTCGCGGAAATGATCGCATAGTAACTCCGGAGAAATGAAACCTTGAAATGCACATCAACATCTGGTGTGTAAAAAGTAAAAACTCGATGTCTCAACCTCGATTTTATCAACTTTCGGATGTATGCAGTCTACACGAGAGACAAAAAACTTAGGTTTATTTGTCAAATGTGGAGTGAAATATAAACAATTTTTTTCATATTTATTCTTACAGAAAATAATTTATAAGTGTTTTTCATGCCAGCGTACCCCAATTTAGCTCAGAAATCACGCGTGGGATTTCTGACTTTATATATATTTTCGATCACTGCTTGCTCCCCTTTCTATAGTAGCAGGGCCCTCGCGCCCTATAGTGCGATGTGTGCGATGCACGCGGGCGGCACATTCAAGGGGCGGCAAATGGCCTAGTTGTGATATGTTTTTTGTGCTGTATAGAAAAAATATATAACTGATATTATATCAATTTAATTTGCATACTCAAGCCTGCGTGACAAACTCTTACGAGTAGTTATTTATTTTTTAATGAAATTCGAATTCGAAATATTTCGCGCGCAGTTTTCGATTCGATAGTTAGTTCACATCAGCGCGTAGACAGGGCGCCCCTATCGGGAGACTCCCGCGTATGTTTATATCTTGATTTTTCCTGTCGATTCCTGCAAGATGGGAGTGAAGTAAAGTATTTTTCAATCAACAAATACTTTTTACTAATTGATAAACTAATGATTATTTTGACTTAATGAATTTTCTCAGCTCAGCGGTGAAACTAAATTTTTCTCTCATTCATAAGTACGACAGGAGAAGAACACCGTGAAAAATCGCACGGAGTAAACTGTTTTTGTAGAGAACAGTTTACTCCGCGGAGTGATTTTTTTAGCGTGAAGAGAGAATTTTTGAAGTTCACTCTGTACGGAGTGAATTTTCAAAATTCACTGTTTAATGTGTTACATTTTAATTGAATATATTTCATTATTTCATCCCGCTTTTGTCCTGATTAAAAATTTGACTCGTTTTTACTTTTAGCCTATCATTTGTAAAGTATCTTTCACTGTTACATTTTTCACATTTTTATTTGTTTTAAAAAATTAATTATCTTATTAGTATTTTTACCTGTCCAAATCGTTTTGTAATGACGATGTGAAGTGAAGCATTGTTGCATTTCAGGAAAGTAATGAAAGAAAAAAACCTTCGGGTGCACAATTTCGGCAACTTAAGAAAATTAGGCAAGAAGAAAAAACAAAATGTCTGATTCTATGAAGAAGTATTTGCAAAAAGACAACGAAACAAAGTTTCTATTAATTGCACTTACAGTATTAGTTATTTAGAATTTTTAACGTTTTTCAATTTGACATATCGTCTAGTGAGTTTATCCCCAATAAGAGGCGTCAATTATGAATCCGCACGCGGGCGGCGTGAGGCCTTACGAGGGCCCTGTATAGTAGCCTATGTTACTGCTTATAAACAGTGAAATAATTTTTTAAATCGGTTGAATTTGTCGTTACTTATTTTTCAGTTTATTGAAATAGTTTTTTATTTTCAATGTCATCATTTTTTATGAACTTTGCAAATCAGAAATATTCATTTTTTTATATTTAGGTATAAATATAAATTAATTAACGTATATAGAAAAATTATTCAAAAACACCCAAATAAAAATTTGAGCTTTTTAATATCTTTTAATTAACATATTATTATTTGGCGCAAAGCTCATGCGATATAGTTTAAAGTTCATCTGTGAGATGACGGTAGTGTCGATAGCTGCAATTTGCGAAACGCATGTTGTTCTTGTGTGACAGTTCGTTTTTTTTTTATAATATTTCTATAAATATACAATATTATAATAACAATAAAGTGTTCTACAAGTGCCAGTGTTTTATGGTAAGTGTTTTAAAAATGATTAGATTCGTTGCCGGTTTTTAAATTTTGATTTGTTTTGTATGCGGCTGAACAGAATGTACAACATAACCTATAATTTGTAATTATGGAATGTGTTAACATAAAATAATCTTATAGCTTTGATACAATATTTATTCTAAAATAACGTTTGCTAATAATCTAATATTATTTATTAAAGCCCAAATGCAACATTTTTTGTAATAAAATTAAAAAACGCATTAAAAATACCGAAAGTTTTGATTTGTTTTTTTTAGAATTTCTTTTTGGGAGTTCAAAAAAATGCAGTTGGCACGGTTTTTTATTGTCGCAATCGGGGCTGCTACAGGCTACTTAGAATTGTTTAGAAAAACTGAAAATGTTACAAATTTGCAATTAAAAAAAGTCCAGGTCGAATTGTCTCAAGAATTCTAGAACAATCGCTTTAGAATTCGATCAAAACATACACCTATACGTTTAAATTCATATTTTAGAATTTATTTTGAATGCTCGAAAACGCTTTTTGGAGCAGTCGTTGACTCAACGGAGGCGCAACATTCAATTATCTTATATTTACGAATCTAAGCATATACTACAGTATATTCTTCTGCATTATGCAATAAGTGCAACACATCTAATATAAACACATATATACCTATGGTGTACTTTGTCTCTTTCTAAGACACGTTGCCATTGGCAGGGCTGTAAATGGAGCATGTTCGTTTGTCCAATTTGTACTGGTTTTTCCTGAATTCAAAAAATATTCAACATGGCCGCCATATGCGAACCGTTTGCGGCATATACTTTTATTCTATAATCTATACTGAGCATAGGAATAAAATCGCAATCGGACCATTAGGGAGCAATTATTTAATAATTTACTATATGAATCATTGTCTATCTACTCAATGTGCGGTAAGTAACGGCAACAAGGCGTATCGAAAACATATCTGCGTCTCTTTCTTCGATGTAATTCCCTGATTTGTCCGATGATAGGATTGGTTGATGTACTTGCATTCAATCTGAATAAAGTATCTCTGTTTCAAAAACTTTGTCTTTTTCTATGACGTTAACATGGGCGCACCCAGCTTTTGGCCCAAGAGGGAGCAAATTAGAAATTTCTTAAGCCTGGTCCCCCGTGCTTTTTTTGCCCTCCTGGATCCGCCGGTGCTTACGGCGTAAAAAAAGACAGAAGTATATGTTTGCACCGTATTGGTTCGATTGCGATTTTATTCCTATGCTCAGTATATAGAGAGTATATGGCTGCCGTACACACTATCTTGAATTTTTATGGGACATTGTTTGGTATCTTATCCATTATAGGTATATTGTTTTCAAGTTTGTATTCTGCAGGTATTTGCGATGGACTACAGCCCTGGGCGTAATATGCAGTTTGTGTATTTTTTTTTTAAGTCGACTCCGCGACCTAATTTTATACTTGCATGCATACGAATAATGTGCGCGCGCGCTCAGAAACACTTGAATAACGCTCGGCGAAATGGGATCATGCATTGCTGATTTCAAATCGTCTCATCGCTATAGTAATTAATAATTATTAAATATCTATAAATCGGGCTAATAATCGAAGTAAAAAAACATTCATTTTTATCTTGATACATTTCTTGAACAATCCGCAATTTATATTCGGTTTATATTCGACCGATTTGTGTAATTTTTAGTGTTCCGTGCAAACGAAACTGTTATATATATATATGGAACTAGCCGTTACCCGCGGCTTCGCACGCGATTAAGACGAAACACGGATGCTTTGGCATGACTGACTGATCTATCAACGCACAGCTCAAACCACTGGATGGATTGGGCTGAAATTTGGCACACAGATAGTTATTATGAGAGAGAGATTGTGAATTATAGACGCTTAAAAGCTGAGGTCATCAGGGTCTATGATATAGTTATTATGAAATTAACGGGATACAAGGCTAAATATATAAAAACAATTTTTATTCAATAGAACTTCATTTAATAGTCAACGTTTCGGCAAGCAATTATTGTCTTCTTCAGGACCTTAAAAATGTCTATTAAAAGTCACAAATTAAAAACATAAATTAATTTAAAAATATTATTGTCCAACAAAAAAAAAAGTTTTTAAATGTCGGACAATAATGTTTTAAAATTAATGTATGTTTTTAATTTGTGACTTTTAATAGACATTTTTAAGGTCCTGAAGAAGACAACAATTTCTGCCGAAACGTTGACTATTAAATGAAGTTCTAGTCAATAAAAATTGTTTTTATATTTAGGCTTGTATCCCGTTAATTTCATCATACCATAATACCAAGGTGTCTTATTTTATTTGATAGTTATTATGACGTAGGCATCCGCTAAGAACGGATTTTTGAAAATTCAACCCCTAAAAGGGTGTAACTGGGATGTATTTTATATACGCTGTAGATTTTGTAAACGGCGCCGCATTTTAAGCGCTACATAAAGGATTCCGGAGTAACTGAGGTATCGCGGTATTTATAGCGGATCGGTGACTGTTTTAGTAACACGCCCGCGATACTATCTCTCTGTATAGGTACTACCTATTGTTAGTATCTTGCACATCTAAGACATGCCCAACGCTGTTATTTAATGCTTGCATCCTGCTAAATGACTAATAAGACAGGTTTCTTGGCACTATTAACCGAACGATTTTTTTCTCTCTGAGTCCTAAATAAACCGTAATAAAATTTAATCGATACTAATAAATAAAATGATAACGGAATCTCAGTCTGTAATTTCGGTTTTGACTGTTCACCTACACGGGAAAATATGTGTCCAGATTTTTTGTATGTCTGTTTGACTTTTAATCGCAAATTCGAGAACGTTCGAACCATAGGCGTAGCCAAATTTTCAACTCTACCTATACCATTACCGCAGCTGCCATGCACTTATACATAATTTCAAAACTGTATAGTACGGGCCACGGGGATCTAAAAGATTCGGAAGTTAGTCACAAGCAGCGTCGCAAAGGCACATTTTAGAGTCGTTGATACTCCCACCACCTCCCAGCTACCTGCATGGAACGTGCGCTCGTCGGTGATTGGCCGTGATCGCTCGTTGCCTTTGTCACTTGTCGCTTTCCTGCTTTAAAGTACAGTCGAGTACGCTATTGTCAAGTTGTTATTGTTATTTTAGTTTTGTTGTTGCGAGTTTGTAGTTTTTCAACAGACTGTACAAGCGCAAGCCCGCATTCGCATCTAACTTCCGAGCCTTTTAGATTCGTTGCGCGTACTATACATTATAAGAAGGGAAATCGATCAACACGACTTTCTGGAGAAATTTCTCGACAAAGAAAACGTAGATTATTGTAGATTTATCATTGTTATTTGTACGTGAACAATTAATATTGTAGGGTGAGCCGGGAGGATCCTAGGGTGGTCCAGGCCAACCTGGCCCCTTCCCTCTTGCTACGTCAATTGTTCGAACCGAGTTTATGATCTCTGTCGTAATGTCCTTGTTTTAAGGTTTTTTGCTATTCAAACTTTTTTAAAGTTTTGGAAAATATTGCTAAACAATTTTTTCCAGAAACATGTGAATAAATGGTCGAAAAGTCGGTAATTAAGTAATTAGCTTGCGCTTTGTTTGATCCAATTTTCCGAATAAATTCAACAATCGATTGTGAACATTGAACATAAAATATTGATATTAAAAATTTGTAAACTTAAAGGCCACATTGACTTGTTGACATCGTTTTGAAGCTCAAAATGTTCGACAACTTTCTAAAAAAATAAAACGTAAATATTATAAATCTCAATTCCATAAAAAACTACCGCGATTCTGTGTAGAATGTGTAAATATACTAAATGATAAATCTTTATAAACAATCTTGTAAATGAATTCGTCTGTTCAAAAACTCAAATCTCCGAAAGTTATTCACCGATTGTTTTGAAATTTTGACACAACGTTGCATTCGACAAGCGCGTGTTATTACCTGTGACAAGTGAAAACGTGCTTTTTTTTTAAAAAAAAGGCCATCTGTTGGACGTTAAAGCAACACACGCTATACTAAATACTTCACGGCAACGGGAGCGCTATCTCTGTTGAACGTAACACGCAAATCAAGCCATAGCAAAGCGTGGCCGGGTACAGCTAGTAATAAATTTATTTTTATAAAATAAAATGTTCGAAAAAAACAAAGAAGTCCGGTCCCATTGAATTATCGACTATCGAGCAAATATACAATTTTAAATAACGACGAAATCTTTTTTTACAAAAAAATATGCCGAATTGATAAACTCTTTTTTTTTTAAGTCCCACGGAAAATACTACGGTGCAACCAGAGCTGAACCAATTCAATTTTTTTTGTGATAGGCTTTAATCATACCCTAAAGCTCGATTCACATCAGCAAGAAGTATATATTATGCATAATTAATAAGTTTACCCGATACGCCCTAATTCCCGCACATGACTGTTTTGAGGAGCTGTGACATAACGTTATTATAGCATTTTTTTTATAATACATAACATACCTAATGCATAAATACATTATTATAGTCGTTGGAGTCTTAAATAGACGATTGCACAACTTTAGCTTACGGAAAAAAAAATTATATGAAACTTAGGTTTGGACTTTTTTAACCATTGCAGACAAAATTGCCAGGCAAAATTAAAAAAAAGTTGTCTCCAAATTAAAGACGAGTTCAAAAATGGCTCCCCGTGTTCTTTTTTAAAAATTCACCATTGCACTTTTATAATAATTATGACTTTTTTGTAACTTTTCTTTTTTATTTTGAAACTAGCTTTTTGGTAGCCAATCACGATCGATAAACGATACGGAAACTAAAAAAAGCGTGGGCCGTCATGGGATGTGAAACAAATTTAAGCGAAATTCTATAGTAACCAAATTTCGCCCTGTCAACTACCGAAATTCTAGTAACTAAATATCACCATGTAACTGAATTTAGCCCTGTCATCTAGTTGTCGCCTTTAACAAAAGCCCAATTATAATCCAACGCATACACAAAGCATGCGTCACGCGCCAGCATCTAACGAAATACAAGTAACTAAATTTTGCCCTGTCTACTAACGAAATTCTAGTAACTAAATATCACCATGTAACTGAATGTTGCCCCATCATCTAGTTGTCGCTTTTAACAAAACCCAAATTATAATCCAACGCATACACAAAGCATGCGTTACGCGTCAAAATCTAACGAAATACTAGTAACTAAATTTCGCCCTGTTACCTAGGCGTCGCCTTCAACTAAAGCCATGTTTAATCCAACGCTCACAAACGTAACGACGTCCCATAAAAGTGTCGCGCCAATCGCACGGTTTTACTGATACTACAAACCAAACGCGCCATTAGATGTTTTGCATAAAAATTTTCCCATTTATTTACGATTCGTCTAGTTACGCTTCCATGGATTGTGTTCAGTGGTCTATGGATTATTGGTTGACACGAAGTATAGAATAGTTAAGCACTCATGGCCTACTAACGTAAAAAGTGAAATCGCGCTCCGCCATGCTCTATAGGCAGACTTTTAGCTGTATATATCCACAGCAAACATTATTAATAATATTATGACTGCCATTTTTTTTATACTGCAGTAAGTTATTTTACTCATTTCAGAACTATTCGAAAATCAACTAAAAAACATGTACGTATCTTTGTTTCTGATTTCCGGACGCGCACAATTCGTAATTCGTCTTTCCCGGAACATTTCATTTGAATACCGATTTTAGTTCAACTCGAAAGTCGACGCTTAAGCATCCATCTTGAATATTCGATTGATAAAGACAACGTTTGTGTCACTATTTAAAAAAAACAGTTGATGTTCCATGAATCAATTTGTTCATTGACGTTCGTTTGTTTCTCCGCTCACAAACGAACGCATTTATCTTTGTGTATTATACACAGATAGTGTTACGCCATGTTTGAATTTGCACTTACTTTCACTTTTTTCTTGCGATCGTCCGTTGTTTGTTCGTCATTTGTTTTATTCATAATATGAGAATCTGTTGTGCTAGATTTGTTAAACTGCTCAAAACCAAAGTTGATTGGACTACTTGATCTGACCAATTCAGTTATTTCGCTGAGATTTCCTTTTTCTTTCCATTGATATTTTTAGGTTCATTTCGATTGTTTATTTTCTAGGTACATTTTAATAACTGCTATAACTTTTTTTCTGTAATTTATTAATCAGAAAATTGGGTAATCTGTTCTAAAACTGGTTTTCTCTTCAAAACTTTTTTAGGTTATAATATTCTGTTTTGCTGGCATTTGTTGTTTTTGTTTGCCTTGCTAATTACTGTGTAAACTCCATTTAACGTCACTCGATATAACGACAAACTCCTTAAAACGTCGAAATTCTCTAGTTGGTTTACCTTGTTGCTCATACAATGATAAACTGCAAATAAAGACACACGTACTCTAAATAACGACAACAATACGTCATCAATTAACAGTACTTGTTTGTTATTTTGTTGCTTTGTTGTCGGCATCATGCCCACCGAAGATTCTAAGAAATTCGCTCTTTTGCTTGTTGGGATTATCTTTCATAATATGTTTAGCTCAGCTGCTTATCGATAAGTTATCATATTCTTAGTTGCCCACAAACTTGCAAAAAGTAAAAGAAAATCTTTGTGTTTGACGAAAAAGTTTGTATTAATACGCGCAATAGAGGCGGGAGAAAAGATAAATGATGTTGCAGGAAGACGCTTTAGATTCAGTCGTTCGATATGGAAGAACAAATTAATGGATTATTTCTTCTCTCCGTTTAACGACAACTCTCAATAACGCCGCAAAGGGCACAGTGCCTTTAGTGTCCCTATCATATATTTAATAATAACCTATATGAATCATTGCCTATCTACTCAATGTGCGGTGAGTGTACGCAACAAAGAGTATCGATAATATATCTGCGTCTCTTTCTTCGATGTAATTCCCTGATTTCTCCGATGATAGGATTGGTTGGTGTACTTGCATTCAATCCGAATAAAGTATCTCTGTTTCAAAAACTTTGTCTTTTTCTATGACGTTAACATGGGCGTACCTGGATTTTGGCCCAAAAGGGGGCAAATTAGAAATTTTTAAGCTGTGTTCTCCGTGCTTGTTTTGCCCTTCTGGATACGCCAGTGCTTACGGCGTAAAAAAAGACAGAAGTATATGTTTGCACCCTAATGCTTCAGTTGCATTTTATTCCTATGCTCGGTATATAATAAAAGTATATGGCCCCTATATATACAGTATGGTTTTTTAAAAACAGAACACTCTTTTATTTCTTAGAGGAAGGGTTTTCGAAAAAAAAAGTTTCGGACAAAAGTTACAGGGAATCAAGGGGGAAGAACAGTGATGTAGTTTTTTTTTCGTTTGGTGGGGGTGTCTCCAAAATATCAAGGTCACCTACACTTTCTTAAATACAACCCTGTATTTTTTATCTAGGATTATTGTTCTTTGGGTCAAAGAGATCAACTCTTGTACCAAACATTTTTGGATTTGATGCCATCGTGAACCGCTGTTTTTTTTTATTTTTTTTTATTTTTTTACTTTTTTTTTTTGATTTGATGCTATCGTGAACCGCTGTTTGATTGCAATCCACTAAAATAGGAAACGGGATGAATTGAGAATCAAACAGCGGTTCACGATAGCATCAAATCCAAAAAAAAAAAGTAAAAAAGTAAAAAAATAAAAAAAAATAAAAAAAAACAGCGGTTCACGATGGCATCAAATCCAAAAATGTTTGGTACAAGAGTTGATCTCTTTGACCCAAAGAACAATAATCCTAGATAAAAAATACAGGGTTGTATTTAAGAAAGTGTAGGTGACCTTGATATTTTGGAGACAGCCCCACCAAACGAAAAAAAAAACTACATCACTGTTCTTCCCCCTTGATTCCCTGTAACTTTTGTCCGAAACTTTTTTTTTCGAAAATCCTTCCTCTAAGAAATAAAAGGGTGTTCGTTTTTTAAAAAACCATACTGTATATAGTTTACACTGTATTTTCAAATCAATGGTTTAACGAGATCGAAGACTGCCCCGAATTTCTTAATTCTGAAAAAGGTGAGAGTGACGATATAAGCGGACATCCTTGGCAATATGGACTTTCGACTCGGTCAGTCTGGTCATTAATTACGTAAAAAAGCCTGTCTGTGTGTGTGTTTTTACTATACTGTACTGTAATAATTATTATTAATTTTTCTGTGACACTAGGTTTGTAGGTAACATTGATTAGTTCTGTTATATAACTTCCCTACTTTCTCGTCAATCACACACACACACATCGCACATGTGAATAAAACATCTGAATCTAGATTTTTATACGATGCGAACTTGTTTTGGACTCTTACGTGTATAAATGGAATCGCGCGGATTATACAATATCCACACTTGCGTGTTACCGATTGACTATATAGAGAGGAAGTCGCCCAAATCTGTTTCGATTGTTCCGCTCCCAAATCTCGTCTCCTTTCGATTTTCGAATGCTTTCGGCCATTTTGTGCGTTTCACTTTCAAGACTATGTTTACATTGTTGCGCACTGAATAGTTTTTGCAACTGCCCCTTATAAAATTACTGTCTTTCATGAGTGCATAGCGATTGTAAAATGATCTATTTAACACTAGTGTGTAAAGTAAAATTCAGTGATAATTTATTATTTGTATATAACCTGTAGTGACAAATTTGCTACACAAATGAAATGTTAAACATGTCAAAATGAAATGAAAACCAGCTATTTTGTATGTGTAGTGCAAAAATGTAATTTATTAGTCGGACGTAACTATATCATAACTCGATATAAGTTAAAACTCGCTGACACTTGTTACCTATTACATAATGCCACTGACTCGTCGGTAATGTATTTTATTTATTATTGCCTATCAAAATTAAATAGGGAGGACAGCGTGGTGTAATGGTCAGCGTGCTGGCCTTTGGATCGCACTGTCGTGGGTTCGAATCCCACCTCTGCTCATGGATATTTTGTGTTTGTCGTTTAGACCCAGCTTTGAAATTTAATTATACTGGCCAGATACTAAGAGGTAGTGCCACCCCCCCAAGTGATATTCTCTTGTATATGTGCATATGCTCTATATATGTGGATATATACAATTGGATATACCTTTTTAAAAAATAAAAAAAAAAAAAAAAAAAAAAAAAATTAAATAGACTAGTGTGACCTGTGCGAATTATTCGCACTAAATAAGTATAATAATTATCACTTACAAAATTATTTTTTAAATATGATTGCAGGTATTCAATTCGTTTCTAATTTTGCACACTGCTTATATAACGTTCTTCTTTTTGTTGTATTACAATATGAAGCTCAGATGACAGATCGAAGAAATATTTTACTAAAATTGTCATATAGAGGCGCAAATAGCAAAAGCGTTGAGCTAAGGCCGTCAGATGCCATCATGAAGCATTGCTGTGACGTTGTTCAGCGTTGCTCGCTGTTTCAAAATTAAAGCCGTCAGATGGCAGTATGCAGTATTGTGTCTGTTGTATTACAATGTGAAGGTCAGATGACAGATCGAAGTGTTGACGTTGTTTGAAAATTAAAGCAGTCAGATGGCAGACGTTGTTCAGCGTTGCTGTATTTTAATTAATTTACAAAAACAAAAGCAATAATAAATATTTTAGTTGTCGATGTCAGTAGAGCAAGCAATTATCTGTAAAATGATATATAATTTATGTGGAGAAATTGTGAGGTTTTTTCTAAAAAGGGAGGCAAACATTCTTAACCTTAGCGTATTAATATATATGATTTTTTTTGTATACTTTTTACTTTATTGGTCGCAAGTTCCGAGACCTTTAAGTTTTTTAGATTTATGTCTACTTTTTTGTCTTATATGAACGCTTACATTCGTCGCTAAATGGTTATATGGCTGAAATATTTCAGATTATCTGCAACTGTTATTTTTCTTGCAATTTAGAATTTCCTGGCTGCTTCGATTGCTCATCAATTCTCACGCCACTGATAAAAGCGTGTTTTTTTTTATTTATAAATAAAATATGAGGTAATTGAAATGAATTTCCAATAGTTTATCAGGAATTTGGCATATATAAACAATAAAAATTATTCCTTTCCTTAAATTTTGCTTATATTATCATTTATCCTCAGAACAATGCTGCCAGATTTTAAGATTAGTGCAAACAATCCCTAGAATTGCCTAGATTTTAACTTTCAAATGTTCCTTCGAAATAAGTACAAGTAATTTTGACGTGATAACGTCTTATAAATTGATGAATCACCAATCTTATAAATTGATAAAACACCGACTGCATGCACGAAAAAGTGTAACGTAACGTTCCTAACGTTCGTAACGTTCCGCCTGACCCTGTGCGTGCTTTTTGCTAATTTCTCGCTCAATTTAAATCAGATCGGTTTGAAACCAGTCTTAAACGAAAGAGGAGAACATTTTACATAGATTTCGTATAACAGAATTTGCCTAAACAGTTTTTTTATACAAATTTATATAGAAAAATATTTTATACAAATTTATATAGAAAAATATTTTATACAAATTTATATAGAAAAATAGCTGTATAAATGCAATGTTGTCTAATGCATGACGCGACGCGGTCGGTCGTCTTTGTTTGCCGTACATGGAA
Source organism: Xanthostigma xanthostigma (assembly GCA_963575645.1). NCBI lineage: Eukaryota > Metazoa > Arthropoda > Insecta > Raphidioptera > Raphidiidae > Xanthostigma > Xanthostigma xanthostigma. Next base: position 17,071,204 of record OY754473.1, on the reverse strand, counting down.
ATTAGAAAATAACGTATGTCTTGTCTTAACATGAAAACGGCTGCATTTCTAATGTTTAATTCAATTTTTTGACATTAGTATTTTGTGAAATGCAACGCCTTCTAAGTTAACTATTGGAATAACTAATTATTATTAGAACATAATACTTTGACAGTTGCAAACGTCACTTTTGACATTTCTTATCATTCCGACACCAAGGATGAGCGGATTGAAACCAAATTTTGGGAGGATGTTTGATATGCAAATATGAAGTGGCCTATTGTTTTTGGGGAACATCGGCGCATGCGTAAAAGAATATATCTTTTATAATGATGTTTTATATAATAATAATAATATAGTTTTTAAAACGATTTTTACTCTATCTATTTTTACTAGAAATTTTTGTAAATTTTTTGGGGAAAATCGGCGCATGCGCAAAAGAGATACATGCCATAGTTGTTTTTTATATAATAATAGTGTACTTTTTATAGTGTTTTATTATTCTACTTAATAAAATTTACCTAAATTTGAAGCGAAAGATGCAATATCATAGATTCGAATTATTATAATTATTATATAAATTTAGGTTATGTTTTACGGAATACGTTATCACGTAAAACTATCGTCCGTAAACCGACTTTACAGACAACCAATTTTTTTAAATCTGTGATATCTTCAAAGATATTCATTATTTGGTGCGTAAAGGTCAATTTTGATCTAAATTAAATATCTAAGGTTATACTATAGCATATTTAATTGGATAAGGATCATGAATGCCAGTCAAAATAGCTTCGTAAATAACTCACTATTTTTTATCAAAATTTGAAGGTAGTGAGGACCATCATTTGAGACACAAGCTATTGTTGACTTTTCTGTAAACCTTTTTAAGACCTACAATTCCGTAATACATCAATTTGATGTACAAGTATCTCTTATGATAAGCGCCCTAGAATCGCCTTTTTACGACTTGGTTACAAACATCGAAGATATTCTCTAAATGGTGATGAAAATCGAATAAAAATCCATTGTGAAGTTTGAAGGAACTAAAGATTTAAATACAAGTTTATTATTGACCGAATTTATAGATTGCCGCCGTTTTTGCGTCGACTTACGTTGCAAAATTGGTCTCCACGAAAACCGCTTTATATTTTAACGCGATAATATATAGCCCATGTCCATCCTGAAGGTCCATTCTAAATATTGGTGGAAAATTTTTTGAATTCGGATGAGTTGTTTCGGAGATTACCTCCTACATCCAAACTTACAAACTGTACCTCTTTATAACATTAGTATAGACTATATAGATCTAAGCCTTCTCCAGGAAATAAGCTGTTGAGTGATAAAAACCCCATTCAAATCGATTGAGTAGATTCCGAGTCTCAAACGAACATTCATTTTATAGATGATAGATATAGCTTATTGATTGTTTGCTTGGGGGACTCCACTATCCACGTCGTTAGGATATTAACCCGAAGTTGAGAAGGAAATTAATATATTCTTTATTAATGGACTTTCGTTGTTATCGGTTCCAATGAATCAGCCGCAACCGCAACTTGTTCGATCGTCCGATTGTTGTATATACGTCATCCGATCCGCCATTAATTCACCCACACAACAATGGCCGATCCGCGCCCCGTTTGCCGCCGCATCGCATCACTTCCTCTCTCCGAATCCCTGTCGTAATGCGGTGGTAATTAGAAGGATATTATATAAATGACCGCAACGAGCCGATAACGACGGCCGTTATCGCGGAGGGAATCATCCGAACACAAATAACCGTGTCTAGTCATTCACAATGAGGCGATGTTTATTCACGTATGCATGGGATTCCAAAATATTTATATCAGAGCAACGTCTGTGTACGAAATTGATGAAAAAATACCGCGGTCAAGTGCAAATTGAATTGACATGAATGTTCCATTTATTTTTCAATTTTTTTTGCACTATCCACTGTTAAATTGCGACCTTATATTATGCATGTGTACTAAGGTGATTCAAAAAAATGATTTTCTTTTTTCTTTTTGCTCTTACCCTCTCAAATGCTTCTATTTAATTTAAAAAAATCCTCACCAAAGATGGGCGCTGTAGCTCAACTCTGAGAGGTCGCTTTTTTAATTTTAGTTTCCCATTTAATTAACATGGGAATTTTTTTTTAATTGAAATTACCTGTGATTAACTAAATTTTTACAAATAACCATTACATATTCCGAAAAGAAATTAGGCAGGTGTTATTTACTAATAAAAATTGAAAATGACTATTACAAAACTGAAAATTGTCATTTGATATTATATCGTCGTTGGTTCTGTAATAGCTCTTATGTGCATAATTGGCAGATTTTACGTTTTTTAAATGAAAAGATTCAGGAAACGGAGCTCTATACACTAAGTAATACCTCCAAATTAATTTTACAGTAACCAACAAGGGGAAGTAACTCTTATGTGAAAAGTTGTATCAAATAATTCCTCCCATGTGCCAATAAATCCGAAATTTACGTTAAATATTTTTTTAAGAAAATACTTCGTCTTAATTAAACACGTATAGTGAAGATAAGTATGAATTAGTAATATACCTCTGAAATTGCTAGTTCTTACCATCCATTGCTGAAATAATCACTTTTTGGCCTTTCCTGCAAATTTTACTTTTTGCACATAAGAGGTATTACAGAACCAACGACGATATATTATATATAATAATCAAACAATGACTTTGATTAGTATAGAGGTGATCAATAAATTTTCACTTTTGTATAATCGTCATTTTCAATTTTAATTGAAGTGTCTATGAAAACTATAAATCTCACTGTTGCATCATTTTATCAATTAATTAATAATAATTAATTAATTATGTGTACCATTTTTTTCCGTTTCAGGAACCGCGTTCCGGGAAATTCCTTCATCCTAAGTGCCTGCTGCAATGACCGTCATCGGAGTCCCAAGGTATGTAGTTGAAAATACCTAATGATTATTTATGTACTGTCTAGCGTGTATTTATTACGCCATTCTATTGCTTTATTACGCACAATAATCGAATCAGATTCACGTCTTTGGTATTTTTTATTGAGAAAGCGGTCATTTCTTTCGCGTTATTCACATATTTAGTAGGTATACGATTAATTATTGTGATATTCAGTTATTTAAACGCGTAGTAGGTATAGAATAAAATGTTCTTTGAAATCATTATCTTTGCGTCTTTGCTCACGTGGGTATCGATATTGCCCACAGATTTACTCTTAATAATGCCTATTTTGACGGAAATCCTGTATTCTAAAATAATTGTGAGGTTGAACTTTGAAAATAAATTGTGTACCTATTTTTAAATACTTTTTATGACACTAAGCGATTTTTAGTCCGTTTTATGTTACCGAAACTTATAGAAAAATTCAAGCTGATTTTTTTTTTCGAAAAACAGAAAAAATAAGAAGGGGGGACTCTTCTTACAAAAATGGAAAATTTTTGAAAAATACATTCGCTTGATATTATACATACTTATAGAAAAAGTCACTCTGAATCGATTCCGACCATCCGCAACCCTGGATCTCTTTTAGTTTCGGAGATATAGGCCATTTTAACTGTTTAAATTTGTATACACTTTAGAGCGTCATAGCGTCTAAACTAACAGAGATACGAATTTGCGCTTAGGCCTAATCGATTCAGCGTACTTTTTTCTATAAGACACGGTTATGTCGGTAATATTAAGCAATTCTAATTTTTTTTTATTTTTCTCCAAATATCGCAAATATTTGCATGTTTTCATATTCGTTTTGCAAATTTGCAACTTTTTAAGACACTAAGTGATTTTTGGTCCGTTTTATATTACCTACCCGAACTTATTGAAAAATTCAAGCTGAATCGATTCCGACCATCCGCAACACTGTATCACGTTTAGTTTCAGAGATATGAGCGTTTATTTGTATTATTTAGGAAAAACTCAAAAACGCCGTAACTTCTAAACTACAAATGATAGAGATGTGGGGAGTGGTCGGAATCGATTCAGCGCAATTTTTTCTATAAGAATAACCTCAGTTGTAAGTCGTTTGTGCAGAACAATATCTGACAATTTTCTCGATTTTTTTAAAAACGAAAAAAGTAAGAAGGGGGGACCCTTCTTACAAAAATGGAAAATTTTTGAAAAATATATTCGCTTGATATTATACATACTTATAGAAAAAGTCATTCTGAATCGATTCCGACCACCCGCAACCCTGTATCTCTTTTAGTTTCGGAGATATAGGCCATTTTAACTGTTTAAATTTTTGTACACTTTAAACCGTCATAGCGTCTAAACTAATAGAGATACGAATTTGCGCTTAGGCCTAATCGATTCAGCGTACTTTTTTCTATAAGACACGGTAATATTAAGCATATCTGAAATATTTTTATATTTGTCCGAATATTGCAAATCTTTACCTGTTTTCATATGCGTTTTGCAACCATCATGTCCCGTTTGGCTTGTTCCGAACTTATACAGGAAATGTCGATTGACCGGGTAATAAACCAAAAAAACTTTGGGGCATTGGAAATATATATAAGATAATATCAAAGTAACTTAGTCATTTTTTTTTCGTTATATGAAGGAACGTCCAAACATTGGCGTAGATATTTACCTGAACTTTAAATGCCCGTGATATAAACAAAAGAGTTTTGTGATAACAATGTTAGTACAGTGATAAATACTGCACCTTATTCGTATCTACGCACTTTACATACATACTCTTTATTAAAGATAACGAGTAACAAATGACTACGTAATAATTGTAATAGCCCAAGATCCCAGAGCCGCCAGACACAACCTATTTTTAAATAAATGAAACCTTACGTTTTGAGTAGTGTTTTATGTACTTAGAACGCTTGGCGTACCTCCATCATTGAGTCTGTGACAAATGTACAGGTACTAGGTGAGAAAGGTGAGTAAAAATAAGAGTCAATTTAAATTTAAATGGCTGATATTTATATATGTTTTGTAAAATATCACTATAAATTAGTATCCAGTATTGCCAGTCACTTTCCGCTGACCACAACTTCTGACAGACGCTTTAAAGCTCAGAGGGAAATTAATGAACTTCACTTATTTTTAAATGCTTGATTTTTATATATGTTATTCAGACAACTATTACAAAATTATATTTCAACAGCCAGACAAATTGTAATGACCAAACAGCCCCCCAGACGTAAAAAATAGTCAGCTGTTAGTATATGAACGCGAGAGCTTTATGTATGCGTTTTACGTCTAGGGGGCTGTTTGGTCATTACAATTTGTCTGGCTGTTGAAATATAATTTTGTAATAGTTGTCTGAATAACATATATAAAAATCAAGCATTTAAAAATAAGTGAAGTTCATTAATTTCTCTCTGAGCTTTAAAGCGTCTGTCAGAAGTTGTGGTCAGCGGAAAGTGACTGGCAATACTGGATACTAATTTATAGTGATATTTTACAAAACATATATAAATATCAGCCATTTAAATTTAAATTAAGTGACTCTTATTTTTACTCACCTTTCTCACCTAGTACCTGTACATTTGTCACAGACTCAATGATGGAGGTACGCCAAGCGTTCTAAGTACATAAAACACTACTCAAAACGTAAGGTTTCATTTATTTAAAAATAGGTTGTGTCTGGCGGCTCTGGGATCTTACTCTATAACGCTCAGATGTTTTTAATGAAACGAAAGTTGTTATAGATATGTCAAAACTGTAACTGTGTTGGTTTTTCTTGACGAAGTCTAGTTGTAATGAAATTTGACATTTTGAGACTCGTTAATAATTTGGAAAGCTCTAAGCCAGACTCAAATAAATGGACTATCGAATTCTGAACTCATCATAATTATTTGACCAATAGCTCACCAATTTTTCGGTTTTGGATCTTCAATCAAATTTGATGACCTCAGCTTTTTAGCGTCTATAATCTACAATCTTCGATCAAATTTTTGTACAATCGAATTGAAATACATTGTTGTGTCTTCTCAATATTTTTTTCAAGGCCGATTTGTGTTAAAAAATGAGTTTTGAATTGTTAATTGACTAGACGCATCACCGAATTCTCGGTAGTCAACCTAGTTTTTGGATCGATTTGTTTTAAATAATTTTGAATCACTGTTAATTGACCCAAATAATTTTTTTTTCGCAGAAAAACGATGTTTTAAAATTACCTGTGTCGTCGACAATTTTTGCGTGAAAACCTTGCAGGCATAAAATAATCGGTTTATATGTTTAATTCATTAAATAAATAAAATTGTCGACCAATTATTTTCAGACTATACCTATATTGTAAAAAATAAAATTATAAATCAATATTACAAAAGATGACGTTTCGATCCGGGTTTATTCAGAAATAATCTGAAAAATATAAAAACTAATTAGTATATATTGCACATACCGCTAAACTAGCGGTATGTGCTTTATTATCGCTTTGTGCGTCAGAGCTGACTTTCGTTCATATAAGAAGTTATATCTAAGTTAATTTCACACGAAATCCATTCAAATTGAAGCTTTTTGAAAAGAGGAGATTCTAATCTATAAAACAGAACCATTTTTAAATCAATTCGAGTTCATAAATACTATTAAAATTGTAATTGAAAATCACAAACAGCAGTTGTCGGTTGGTCTGTACGTATGTACGTACGTACGTACGTACGTATGTACGTACGTCACGACTCTACAGATCGCAATTTTGGTCGGATTGCCTTGGGTTATATTTTATTCACTTTGTTTACTATCGGACCAGAACCCTATTTAAATTCACTAAAATGTGTTCAGTAGTTTAATTTTTATAAACAGTTTTATTTTATTATTTTTGACAGCTAATAGTTTAAAAAAACAATATAATAATTGCTGTGTAAATATAGTGTAATCCATAAAACAAGTGCTACACTTCTATACCGTGATAACACCACTACACGTAGTAGGACGCCGTGGCGTAATGGTTATGCCGTTGGATCCCCAAGGCAAGGTCCTGGGTTCGATTCCTTACGAGATCATTGATTTTTTTCTTTTTTTTTCTTTTTATTTTGTTTTATTTTATTCCACTTGATATTAATTATATATTATATTATGTATAGTTCTTAATTTTTTTTATTTTTGCAAACTTAAAAAAAATATTTTTTCAATTTTTAATTATTTATTTCTTTAAATTTTTAAATCTTTTTAAATTTATTAAAAATATTTTTTAATTGTTATTTTTTTATCATACAGTGGAAAACTTGCGGGATGTGCACTTTTGGTTTTGCCAACTATCTCATTATTTTACAATCGAATGAAGTTAATAAATTATCGAAAATGAATGAAAAATTAATTAATTAATTAACCTCATTCCATATGGAGTGCATTTTACCATTTTAACCCGCAAATTGGGAATGGTACTAATTTAGGTCAAAATTCACTGTTCAAAATTTTACATTTTTCTGAATCCAAAAAAACATATTTTTGGAAAAATCTGTTTGAACACGATACCAGGTCAAACTGGTGAGCGAACTGACTCCAAATTTTGAGAGGACGTCAAATGTCAATATTTTTGAAGTTGTAGTGATCCCATCGTCTAATTGGCTGGAATTTTAATATGTGCTTCATAGAACTTTTTTTCTGTGGATGGTTTTTCTATTGCCATTTTTAAATACCGAATATAAAATTTATCAAAACATTTTCCCCCTCTGAACTCCAACTTGGTCACCCCCCGCAAAACTATACCTCGAAAATTATATTAGGTGACTCAAAAAAAAGGTGTGTTCAAAAACGTAATATACAGACCTATACAGTATGTAAACGCATAAGGTGCACATATAATAGGGAAATTAGCATTGGGAAAAAATACTTGGATCAGAGTTAGCCATGACTGCATTAATTGTTATTTCTATATTGAATTATCGTGGTAATCTTGAGGATTTCTATTTTATTTTGATTTATTTTCTTTTTACTTGGCTTTTTTAATAATAAAAAGCTCTTATAAATAGTTATTTTAATTTTTTTGTACAAAAATAAAACAAAAAAAACAACTCCATCTGTTTGGAAACATTTCATTCAAAAATTGTCTGACTCTGGTATGACGTATGCGCGTTGGTAGATCAGTGGCCCAATGTCTTTAGGTTCAACACGAATAGGCGGAGATATTTGATCTTGCACCATATTTAAGTATTTTTGAGAATTTAATGTCCCATTAATAAAAAAAGTCCGATTATGTTGTAATCATTTGAATATTTTCTTCGGTAGTACACACATTCATTTTGCAAAAGAATATTATCTGTCAAATTAAAAAACAAGATTTCAAAGTTCACTCTGATCCAGTCATTTTTTCCCAATGTTAATTTCCCTATGTGCACCTAACGTGTTTACATACTGTATACAATTAAAGCTAGTGCATATATCTACTTCCATGCTATGTGCCAGGTCGCGCCTAAAATCCTAAATCATATTATTAATAATTAATTTATCAGTGTTTATTTTTAAATATACATCATCCGCTCGCTTATCATATTTTTTTTATAAAACCTACATATTTAGGGAAAAACCAGATAAAAAAGTAGGTCTAAGACGTGACGACATACGTTCTTTGAGTGTATTTCTTCGGTGTATTGTTGATAGCGTTGTAGAAAATGTATTTTACTTTTGTTTTTTAATTCGTCGCAAAATCTTTCATCTAGGTATACTTACGTAAATAATGCTATATAATTGATTATTGTCCCATTGTCAATGGTTATTGAAATTGTATGGAGTAAAATAATTTTTTGTTTTTAAAAATATCAATAAATGTTATACTAATAAATCATGAGATTTGAGAAAATCTTTATTTACTGTATTATTATTACGATTAGCGAACACGAAATTGGTTGTTTCGGGTTCAAATCCCGACAGTGACATTTAAATTTTTCTTATATAGGTATAAGCCTTCTAAAAATTATTATGACAATAATCGTTTAATATTATGCGTTCAGTGAAAACCAGTGGGAGTATATGCCCAAGTAATTCAAGAATTACAAGGCGCGAAATTTTACATCATACGATATACCCTGGTGTTTTGTTTGAAAATTGGTGTATATTTATCGTTCAGCCCGGATTTTTTTTTTTAAAAACTCCACATTTGCCGCTTCCCGTTTCACTGAGAGACAATTCGCATACCCCTTTATCGTTCACCCCGGAATTACAATTCGCATACCCGTTTATCGTTAACCCCGAAATTATTTTTTTAAAAACTCCACCTCTGCCCCATCGCGTTTCACTGCGAGACAATTCGCATACCCCTTTATCAAAAAAAGCTTAGTCCGCCATATTGAATTTAGAGTAACGTCACTTTATTTTTCGAGTTATTCTCAGCAAGCCCTTTCATTTGATACCCATATTGTAAGAAAGCATAAAAAACTTAAGCCGCCATTATTAGAAGTCCGCCATATTAGATTTAGGATGACGTCACTTTATTTTTCGAGTTATTCTCAGCAAGCCCTTTCATTTGATACTTATATTGTAGGAAAGCATAATAAACTTAGTCCGCCATCTTTAGAAATCCGCCATATTGGATTTAGAGTGATGTCACTTTATTTTTCGAGGTATTTTCAGCAAGCCCTTTCATTTGATACCCATATTGTAGGAAAGCAAAATAAAATTAGTCCGCCATTTTAGAAGTCCGCCATATTGGATTTAGAGTGACGTCACTTTATTTTTCGAGTTATTCTCAGCAAGCCCTTTCATTTGATACCCATATTGTAGGAAAGCATAAAAAACTTAGTCTGCCATCTTTAGAAGTACGCCATGTTGGATTCAGAGTTACGTCACTTTATTTTTCGAGTTATTCTCAGCAAGCCCTTTCATTTGATACCCATATTGTAGGAAAGCATAATAAAATTAGTACGCCATTTTTAGAAGTCCGCCATATTGGATTTAGAGTGACGTCACTTTATTTTTCGAGTTATTCTCAGCAAGCCCTTTCATTTGATACCCATATTGTAGGAAAGCATAATAAACTTGGTCCGCCATCTTTAGAAGTCCGCCATATTGGATTTAGAGTGACCTCATTTTATTTTTCGAGTTATTTACAGCAAGCCCTTTCATTTGATACCCATATTGTAGGAAAGCATAAAAAACTTAGTCCGCCATTTTTAGAAGTCCGCCATATTGGATTTAGAGTAACGTCACTTTATTTTTCGAGTTATTCTCAGCAAGCCCTTTCATTTGATACCCATATTGTAGGAAAGCATAATAAACTTGGTCCGCCATCTTTAGAAGTCCGCCATATTGGATTTAGAGTGACCTCACTTTATTTTTCGAGTTATTCTCAGCAAGCCCTTTCATTTGATACCCATATTGTAGGAAAGCATAAAAAACTTAGTCCGCCATCTTTAGAATTTCGCCATATTGGTTTTAGAGTGACGTCACTTTATTTTTCGAGTTATTCTCAGCAAGCCCTTTCATTTGATACCCATATTGTAGGAAAACATAAAAAACTTAGTCCGCCATTTTTAGAAGTCCGCCATATTGGATTTAGAGTAACGTCACTTTATTTTTCGAGTTATTTACAGCAAGCCCTTTCATTTGATACCCATATTGTAGGAAAGCATAATAAAATTAGTCCGCCATCTTTAGAAGTCCGCCATATTGGATTTAGAGTGACGTCACTTTATGTTTCGAGTTATTTACAGCAAGCCCTTTCATTTGATACCCATATTGTAGGAAAGCATAATAAAATTAGTACGCCATCTTTAGAAGTCTGCCATATTGGATTTAGAGTAACGTCACTTTATTTTTCGAGTTATTCTCAGCAAGCCCTTTCATTTGATACCCATATTGTAGGAAAGCATAAAAAACTTAGTCTGCCATCTTTAGAAGTACGCCATGTTGGATTCAGAGTTACGTCACTTTATTTTTCGAGTTATTCTCAGCAAGCCCTTTCATTTGATACCCATATTGTAGGAAAGCATAATAAAATTAGTACGCCATTTTTAGAAGTCCGCCATATTGGATTTAGAGTGACGTCACATAGCTAACCATGCATTGTTATCCAAACTTAACGTGTATACAAATTTTCATCTCAATCGGTTGAAGATATTTGCTTCAAAATTACCGAAGGCATTCTTGTCGCTCACTTAGTAATTCAGTCGCTCACTTAGTAATTTAGTCGCTCACTTATTAATTTAGTCACACAACTGTTATTTTAATATTCAAGTTATTAAAACAGTATCTCATCACCAAGTTTTTTTTTTATTCGACCGTTTTATAATTCCCCAATTATTATTATATAAAACAACATTATAAGAGATATATTCTTTTACGCATGCGCCGATGTTCCCAAAAAACAATAGGCCACTTCATATTTGCATATCAAACATCCTCCCAAAATTTGGTTTCAATCCGCTCGTCCGTGGTGTCGGAATAGTAAGAAATGTCAAAAGTGACGTTTGCATCTGTCACAGTATTATGTTCTAATAATTAGTTATTCAAATTGTTAACCCAGAAGGCGTTGCATTTTACAAATATTCGAAACGGCATCCGTTTTTGAACAAATGCTATCTTTTAATTTCATTATTGTAATAAATAATATTATCGACCAATTTTATTTGAAGACAGAACATACGTAATTTTTAAATTGCCATGTTAAACCGTGCAACAGAGAGAGATAACCGAAAGATGTTTGCCATCGGTTATATCAGATTGAATTTATTTCTATATAAATGTGTATAAAAAAACTGAGTGGGCAAATTCTGTTGTACGAAATTTATGTAAAATTTTCTCCTCTTTCGTTTAAGACAGGTTTCGAACCGATCTGATTTAAATTGAGCGAGTTATAAGCGAAAAACTTCGTTTTTTCTAAATTGCTCCCCTCTGGAGCAAAAATTCAAAAATCGGGCGACGTTAGGATCTAAGTTACCCGGAGACGAATCGAACAAAAAAAGTTTTTTAAAATCGGTTAAGGCGTTTGAGCTGTACACAATCCACAAAAAAGCGTGACATACAGATTCACAGATTCACAGATTCACAGATTCACAGATTCACAGACAAAGCGAGTACATATAGGCGCTTTAGCTTACGCTATTCGCGCCTAAAAAGCCAATTGGACCACGGGACCATTGCAACTTCAAAAATTCCAGCCAATTGGGCGACGGGACCATTCCAATTTCAAAAATGTTGACATTTGATTATAATAAAGAAAATAAAATTTCTGATATCGTGTGAGGTGACGCGGGTACTTGCTAGTATTCAATATGATATTTGCTATTCGTTGCCATGGTTACCTACATAATATGTTCCACGCCATGTAAAAATTAATCAAAGCATGTCTAACTAGTTTATTTCTGACAGATCAATCAAAACAAAAGAGCGGCTGATTTTTTTTTATTTTCAAAATATTTCCGAAACTATAAAGTTTAGAAAAAAAAAATTTTAACGAAACTTTCTTGATAAAATAAATAAAAAAATAAGCCGTTATGAAAAGTATACCATTATTATATAAAAAATACCGTTATAGCAAATATCTCTTCTCAGCATGCGCCGACTTTCCCCAAAAACAATAGGACTTTTCATATTTGCATACCAAACATCCTCCCAAAATTAGATTTCAATTCGTTTGATCTGTATCGTGTTCACAGACTAACAGACGCATAGAGTTTTTTACAAAATATGTTTTTTGGATTCGGGGGACCTCAAAACGGAAAGATATTGTAAAATTTTTGAAAAGTAATTTTTGACCTAAACTAAGTAGTACCATTCTCCACTTGTGGTTTGGAATGGTAAAATATGCTGTATATTGGAATTTAATAGTAAAGATTATTATTTGCCATTGTAAGAAGGTTATCTAGGTAAATAAAAATTGACCAGTTATCAAACAAGGTGTGACGTCATTTGTCTGAATTCTACGTACAAAACATTGTTAAAAAATATTAAATTTTGTAACGTGGGACGACCCCAATGTTCTTGAATATATATGGCTGTTACTTAACACAATGAAGTCCGATGTCCAATAACTTCATCATCTCTTTGTCATAAACGGTCAATTGAAAGAGCTAGGCCCCACACATAGACAGAGAGGCCCCATACGATTCTATATTTTATACTAGTATAGGTGAAATAATAACCCAGCAGCTTCACTGAATATGCATTCGAGACGTGACTGACGAATTGAGGTTATGTCGTACACAGAGAACGAAAGTGAAAACTACTGACTTACTTGACGACGATGTAAAAAGTAACGAGCGCCGTTAATAACGGACTGGTTTTGTCGTTAAACTCAGTGCCGGATTAATCATTAGGCATAGTAGGCAGTTGCCTATAGGGCCCCACATCGACTAGGGGCCCGTGCACGCACCAAGAAAAAAAACTTTTCATTGAACGAAAACTTTATTTGAAAATTTGTATGAAATTTCCCAACAACAATATTATTTTCTTTTGTTGTTTATTGTAATTTATTGCATTTAACAAGATAAAATATAAAATAACTACTTCACGTCTCATTTCTCTTTCCTAACCCATCAAAAAACCTGGATCATTAATTATCTACAACCTATTCATTAAGACCATTTCAATAAAGCTAACGAGTCAGGTAAGGCGATGCTGCGGCATCTAGTCAAAGTAATCATGTTGTTACAATATCACATAAGACATTGAAGTAACAGGATGCCTGGAGCCGATCATCTGGAAGTTACTCACATCCCTTCATCAACTTGAAAAGACCTGATTGCATTGCCTAGGGGTCTGGACAGGGTTAATCCGTTAATAACGGACTGGTTTTGTCGTTAAACTTATAATAGTGTCGTTAATTAATTATTAGATGACAATAATTCATCGTCCGTTACTAAGTATTGAAACGGTAAATTCACTTAATGATTATAATGGCATTTAGTGATTTTAACATAAAATTGATAAACGATCTGTAATTATAAAACATTGTTGTCTCGCATGATGTGAAGAAACAGAAATATATTTTAATCGTGAGAAAGATCTGTCACTGTTGATTAATTGATAACTCATTCCGCCGCGATAGTGGAAAGAGTCGGGTTTGGGTCCCGACTGTGACAGTGTTTGAAAATATTTTTTTCTAATGTAGTAACAGTCAATGTTTCTTACTGTTATTGTTATAATATACGCGCCACGGATCTAAACGGTTCGGAAGTTAGTCACAAACAGCGTCGCAAAGGCACATTTTAGAGCCGTTGATACTCCCACCACCTCCCAGCTACCTGCACGGAACGTGCGCTCGTCTGTGATTGGCCGTGATCGCTCGTCGCCTTTGTCACTTGTTGCTTTCCTGCTTTAAAGTACAGTCGAGTACGCTATTGTCAAGTTGTTATTGCTGTTTTAGTTTCGTTGAGTTGCGAGTTTGTAGTTTTTCAACAGACTGTACAAGAGCAAGCCCGCATTCGCACCTAACTTCCGAGCCTTTTAGATTCGTGGCGCGTATTATACGACATTTCTTTAATTATTACTGAATTATATCCGCGAGTTTTAAGTCACATACATCTGAAGAGCATATTTTTCTATTCTTTTTCCGGCCCTACGAACTCGTTGCCCTGGGCCCTAAGCCCCTCCGTAAATATGTAACGAGGATCCTAAATTACACCAAAAGTAGTGACTACGCCGCTTACTTTAAATATGGGGTTAAGGGCATCACTAGATTAAGTATAATTCTAACTAAATCGTTGGATAATTTTCTGAGAAATTGGGTATACCAACTTTCCGTTAACTGTTCTGCATGGTTGGCATGATATTAACTAACTCACTGTATATATCGGCACGATGTCTTACCGGCCGCACGATTTGTAAGGCACGATTAGCTGTCTTTAACCGGAGTGACGTCATCAAGTTAATAATTGAATATACCTAAATATGTCACACTGCTAGCGGTATGTGCTCTATCAACGCTTTGCGCGGCAGAGCTGAATTTCGTACACACAAGAAGTTAATCTAGCGTAATTTCGCACGAAATCCATTCAAACTGTAGCTTTTTGAAAAGAGGAGATTACTACTAAAATTGTAATTGAAAATCGCGAACAGCAGTTGTCGGTTGGTTTGTACGTACGTCCGAGCTCTACAGATCGCAACTTTGATCGGATCGTCTTGGTTTATAATATTTAATTGGAATATGGAATATGATTTTGCGTGCTCATGTTAGAATTCTGTTAATTAATTGAAAAATTGATTAATAAATACTATTATCGACACAATGAATATAGTATTTGTTGATAGGTCAGCGAGAACAATATGTTGCCCCCCGGGGAGTTTGATAGAACATAGTTGAAAATTTAAATTGATTGCATTAGCATATTGCGCCCACTGCCCACACAGCTGCTGCTCCTTGTTCGTTGTTCTTCGTTTTTAACCGTCAGTTGTCGTGGAAATATTATTATTTTGCACTACCTAGTTGACATCGAGCAAAAGTGTAGCGACTAGAATTTTCTGTCCATTTTTAGAAAATGAGCAATACTTAACATTTTGACATATTCAATAAAAAAAATATTAAGTTTTGTAAACGCGTGCGGTGACGCGGGTATTGACTAGTAATAAATGTGATAATTGTTATTCGTTTGTAATTTTGGGAACATTTTTGATATGCAGATATTAAGAGCCCTATTGTTTTTGGGGAATATATACTTTTCATAACGGTTTATTATTCTATTTATTTATACAAGATAGCTTTGTAAAGATAATTTTTTTATAATCTTTATAGTTCCAAACATATTTTGAAAATTAAAAAAATCAGCTGTTCTTTAGTTCTGTAAATCGGTCACAAACAGCGTCGCAAAGGCACATTTTAGAGCCGTTGAGGCTCCCACCACCTACCAGCTTCCTGCACGGAACGTGCGCTCGTCGGTGATTGGCCGTGATCGCTCGTTGCCTTTGTCACTTGTCGCTTTCCTGCTTTAAAGTACAGTCGGGTACGCTATTGTCAAGTTGTTATTGTTATATTAGTTTTGTTGAGTTGAGTGTTTGTATTTTTTCAACAGACTGTACAAGCGCAAGTCCGCATTTGCATCTAACTTCTGAGCTTTGTAGATTCGTGACAAGCATGCATTCGATTTTATATGTGACATAGATGGAGACAGACGGTGTCTCGAGTTGTGAAGGGTTAAAAAATTCTATCCGCCGACCGTTTAATTAGATAAATCTATTAATTACGAGAATGTGTAATGCAATGTACAAATCTATCACTCTGAAGTAGTCTCGCGGGATTCGAACACAGAACCGATAGCTCTGCTAATATTATTGAAATGTACCTAAAATTAAATGGATGTTGTTATATGTATATATAATTAGGATTGTTGCGGAACACCGTCTCGAGAACGAAGCCACGCCGGATTCAAAAAATAGTATAGTGATGTGTCCACATGACTTTATTGGGAGCTGGTTCCGTGCGCTCCGCTCACTAAAAAGAGTCGCTCAGAGCGAGTCGTTTAAAGGAGCGACACTAGACAGTACGCACTACACAAGAGTGCAGACTGCAGAGGTGTGAACTGTCATCACGCATGCTCACGAGTCACTTAGCATTACACATTTCGGATAAACTATGAAGTATAATAAAAGCTTAATAATAATAATGCTTATTGTTACAAAATTATATCTTCGTCAACGACGTCAATGTGAATGGTTTAAGTCACTGTAAGCTTAGTACTAGTGCACTTACAGTGTGTCATTCAACATTAAATGACTCAGCAAAGATAACTCCGTACGTGCAAAATTCACTAGTACCTCTGTGGCCAGTGCTGCGTGCGCTCTGTAAATGTGCGAATGCAACAGTGCAGAATAGCTCAGCACAGAGCAATGGCGCTCGGAGTGAGTCATTCACAAAAAAAGAGTGACTCGCTCCGCTCCGAGAAAGGAGCGACACATCACTAAAAAATAGTATATTTAAAACAATTAAACACATTTTTGCAACCGTTTATTTGCACGAAAAACAATAGAACTACAAAGTACAAACAGTCGAAACACAATTTGGTAAAATTATTGTGTTATTGTTATATCAATTTTGATCACGTCATCAAAAATGCACCTTAGATATACATTTTTTGTCTAAGAATATATTTGTTGTGATAGGTGGGTTATATGAATTGGAAAAGAAAAAAAAACCGGCTGTGTCTGGCAAACTGGCTTGTCGCCAAAGGCGAATTATTTGCAAGTAATTGATATATATATGTAATAAAAAAATAAAATACCGGCGGTAGACTCCTCATCATCGTGAAATTAATTATAGTAAACTAATTAATTTGTAAGACCTGTGTATAATTAAACCATATATCTATTAAATAATTAAAATAAATAAAATTGTCGACCAATTTTTTTCAGACCATTTACAAAAATTATATAAAAACATAAATCAAAGTAACAAAGGATGACGATCCGGCTTTGGATCTTCTTCAGAAAAATCTAAAAAATATAAAAATTAATTAGTAATAAGTTATTTATTTTCTAATAGAATGCACGAATGATAATGTTACTTTGATTTATATTTTTATATAATTTTAGTAAATATATGATCTGAAAAAAATTGGTCGACAATTTTATTTATTTGAAGAGTTCTATTCAGACGTTAATCAAAGATTTGCATATATCTATTAATTAACTATATGAATCATTGCCTATCTACTCAATGTGTGGTGAGTGAACGCAACGAAGCGTATCGAAAATATATCTGCGTCTCTTTATTCGATGTAATTCCCTATGATTTCTCCGATGATAGGATTGGTTGGTGTACTTGCATTCAATCTGAATAAAGTATCTCTGTTTCAAAAACTTTGTCTTTTTCTATGACGTTAACATGGGCGTACCCAGCTTTTGGCCCAGGAGGGAGCAAATTAAGCCGGGTTCCCCGTGCTTGTTTTGCCCTCCTGGATGCGCCAGTGCTTACGGCGTAAAAAAAGACAGAAGCATATGTTTGCATCCTAATGGTTCGATTGCGATTTTATTCCTATGCTCAGTATAGAATACAAGTATAATATGATAAAATCGTATACTTGACAATGGCGCGACATTTTTTTAGATTTTTTATTTTCTTCAATAAAAAAAAAAAAACAAATCACCTCGGTGCCATTGTTTCGCTATATTCAGTTTTGTACTATGTATTTTGTTTAATGAGACTATCGAATAGGTAAAATATACAACACATGCAAAACTAGACAGTCATATCTATATATTATGTCTGATATATTGATAGATAAGGATGGGTGTCATTTTTGTTGTATCGTTGGTTCCGTGTTGATATCGGTTGAACTGCTCAAATGTCAATATAGATGTCGAAAAATATTGTTTGAAACAAACATGTATATGCAATTTTATTCTCAAGCAATGCAATTTCATTTTACCTTCGAATTAAGGTCACTAATCCGTTGGTAGACACATCAAAGCACTGCCTCCAAGTTACGTTTTATCCTAATAGTAGAAGAGCCGAACCTAAATCGACCTTCATCGAGCTGATAATAGAATGAAAATATTTTATCATGAATTTAGTGTGTATCTATACTAATATATAAAGCTGAAGAGTTTATTTGTTTGTTTGTTTGTTTGAACGCGCTAATCTCAGGAACTACTGGTTCAAATTGAATAAAATTTTTTTTGTTGGATAGCCCATTTACCGAGGAAGGCTATAGGCTATATAATATTACGCTACGACCATTAGGAGCGGAGCTTTAATGAAAATTGTTGCAAAAAGTATCTCAAAAATAAGCTTCTATTCATGTGAAATGCACTAACTAGATATACTCATATTACTGATGAAAGAACACAACCTTAGGTAGATTAATCGGTAGCGCATGCGACTGTCAATATCAGGGTCGTGGGTTCGAGCCCCACGTTGGGTGAATATATTTTTATTTTTTTTTTTTATTTTTTACATTGCTTTCTTCTAAGGCTTACATTTAAATTTATTTTAATTTTATTTAATTCATTTAAAAAAAATTATTAGTTAAAAAAAGTTTAAATACTGCTCTTTATTGATAAAAACTTTTGAACGGTAACCCCGATCATCATGAAATTTGGACACAACATTCATCTCGGTAAACTAAGATGAATGTGTGTACTCATGTCCCTTCCTTCCCTATTCATTCTTTTACTCCCGGGTGAAACCGGGCGGGACCGCTAGTTAGAAAATATATTAAAAATGGGTTTGCTAAAAAAATCCTGGACAGACTATTTTTAATTATTTAAAAAAAATGATTTTTTATTAAATGTTGCAACATCAAGATAATAAGAAAATTTTGTCCTGACATGATAATAATAATTAAAAATAGTCTGCCCAGGATTTTTTTCGTAAACCCATTTTTAATATATTTTTTAATATACTAAATTCATGATAAATTATGTTTCATTCTATTATCAGCTCGGTGAAGGTCGATTTAGGTTCGGCTCTTAGACTATAACGCTGCTCAATCTATCTATACTTATAAATAAAAATGCAAATGTTCATTTTTCAAAATCTTAAATCCGAAAGTTCTTCACCGATTGCTTTGAAATTTTGACACAACGTTGCATTCGAAATCGCGCGTTTTTTATATACCTATTATATGTGGCAGGTAAAAACAGCGCCATACAGCATTGTCTGTTGGACGTTAGAGCAACACACGCTATACTAAATGTTTTACAACGACGGGGGCGCAATCTTTTTATTCTCAAAACTAGCTTGATAAGACGGCTCGTGTGAAGCGAGCACATAAAACCAGCGCTAGAAAACTAGTAGTCAAATCTAGCGGCAAATCAAGTCTCTTGTACAGCGGCCTTAATATAGCAGTCGATCCATCCTTGGCCCGGCGGACCGCGCGAAGCGAGTTCGGCAACAGTTTTTTTTATTTCTTTTTTTGCACAGAACGTTTCGCGGAGAGACAGCGAGACGAGATCGAGTGAGACGGAGATTGAGCGGTGTTCATGGCCTACCGCAACCTTGTTGTCCTAAAGCCTGTCTGTAGGTCAAGATGTGAATATCTCTCATGCCGGTATATTATAAACACATAATAACATGTGTGTGCGGATAAACGATTTCGTATGCGAATGATGAATCTGCACGGAACCAATTTATGGTACTGCCGTCGCGTTGCCTGAATCTCTCGGTCCATCCGACCGCGGTTTCCCTACCTGTCTGTACTCTCTCGTCGTCCGGTTTGATTCTGCGTTTTTTTTTTCGTGACAGACGTTGTTGTTTTGCTCACATGTACAAAGTACAAACACAGGGCGTTGAAAATATTTCTTTGAAATTATCACGTCGCACAACAATAATAGAAGGTTGCCGTAGGAGCTTGAAAGGTTTGATAAGACGCATCCAATAGGGTTATTGACAAAATTTCAAAAAGTATTTAAAATTAAAGAATAAAGGTATATGTACCCGTAAAAAATATTTTTTCTCATAAATATAACAGATTTGACTCATTATTAGTTGTTTTTTATTTTGACTTTAAATTCTGCGCCAAAACGTCAATTGACCTTGACAGCCATGTTTACTGATTGCCTACGTCACAGTAGGCAATCAGTAAACACAACGTGACATATAGCATTATAACCAACAAACTGTTGCATTTAATATGATTGACAGAGTACAATGAATACATCAGAGAATATACACTGAACAGAGATAACGAATACACATGGCAGTCAGTGGCACACAGCTACCGGCCATGTTGACTGATTAATGACGTCACGCGCTGAGATTGGCGTTTGAAATCACGTGACACATAGGTTAAAAATCGTGATTTTATTTATTTATTTTAATATATTTAACGCACTTATTTAATAAAAATAATAATTCTAAACGATATTTTAGACTATAAACTTTCATTATAACACAGTTTTATATTTAATTTTAATCACTGTCAATAACCCTACGAGTATTCCAAAACTACGAATGAGGCTGCGTTTAAAATGGATTCGTAATTCTCCCGATTCGAACCGCATGTCGTCCGCCAAGAGTGTCTGCACCGGTCCCGACTAGACTGTGATCACAGTGACTGTTATTCCAGTTACACAAAAATCGAACCCGACCAAGCAAACATTCGGTTATTTTGGAACGTGGTTACCTCTTGTTCGGATCACAGTGATCATTTTAGACAACTGATCACGCCGAATGCCGCCCGGCCGAGCAAACACTCGGTCGGACGTTACATCGGCGTTGGTCGGCTATTCGGTTGGAGCGACCGTCGTGATTGCGGTGACATGGAACAACATACGTTACTTTGGAACGTGGTTACCTCTTGTCAGATCACAGTGATCATTTTAGATGGCTGGTCAAATTTTCATCGTGAAGTTATTTTTTCCCCAACTCTGATCCCGACCGGGAAGCATGGGGGTACCATGCTTAAGTTTGACGACGATTTTTAGGGTCGCGTACATCCGATGAAAAAACGGAACCCCCTCTCTCTCGTGTTTGTCACAGCTTATTTTCTCCAAATCTCCTGGACGAAAAAAAGGTTTAAATTCGGTATATATAGAGTTAGATCACCCAATCACGGACGTATCGCGTAAACAATCAAATTCCGATTTTGGAAGATAATTTTGGGGGGGCAAATTGGAAAATAATTAAAAAATATTTTTTTAAGGAGGTTGATGCGTTACAGTCCCAATCAAAAGTAAGTTGAATTTTAAATGGGAACTTTTCCATAATAAATTTTTACAAAAGGTTATAAGTCGATGATACCGATAAATTATTGTCATAAAGGCATAAATAAATATTTTTTTTTAATATTAATTAATTATTTCAGTATTTTAATTAATGAACTAGCTTTTGAATTTTTTGTACAAAGTTAGGTTAGAAAAAATAATTTTATGTGAATATCTATATTTTACATTTTTTTTGCAGTAAATAATTAAAAAAGAAATAAGAAGTAATAAAAATTAAAATTAAATCATTTATTAGTTGAAAATTCAGTTAAAATTGTCAAGAATAAAAGTCCATAATAGAAAAGTGCTAAGGTTTAATAATTTTATTTATTGAATAAAAGTCTCTAATTAAATTGAAAAAAATTATTAAAATATGCGTAAGACATCGATGCTTTACATAGTTAGTTTTCGGAACTGCTGACATTATTTGGTTATTTGCAAAAAATTAAAATGAACAGTTTGCATGTTAAGTTGACATATTTTCCATAAGACTTCATGTAAAAGTGTTTTTTAATTTTTAACTTTATTAATCTCCTAATGATTTTGGATTTTTTACAGAAAATTTTGTCATAAAATCCATTATAAAAACTTTATTTCAGATTTTTTTTCATTATCTTCGTAAAACGGCTCAACCTTCTTAAAGTGCATCATGTGGCGTATCAAATGAAAGGGCCCGTTACGAGAAATACAAATATATTTTTTTTGTAATTTAAAATGCATAGTTAAAGAGATATTAAAGAAAATAAACGAAAAGAGATCATCCTTCTTTACTTTAGCATCGAAATTACTGTTAAAAAGTTATCGATAAAAGTATGAACATTTTTAATAATTTTTTTGGTTCACTGTATCGAAAATTTCGGGGCCCAAAGTTTTGTTAGTGCAATGATAGTTACGCCTGGAAAGTGCGCGTCTCAAAATGATTGACATTGTTCATCCTTGATACTAGTTTGTGAAGGTCTTACCGTGTTGAGTTTTAAACAATTTTTTAATGTTCATTTTGTCTTTCGGTTGATAATTAATAATTTTATACACTTTATTCAGGTATTTTGTACGTTTCCACTACCTTTGTGTTATTTAAATATAGGTAACTTCAAGTTTTTGTTAAGTGTCTGCATAAACGAAATAAATTATTGGGACAGTAATTAATGCAAAATTCAGCACAGAATATATTATTTTTTATTAGCTTGTTAGTTATCTAGTTTCTTTATGCAAATTTAAAAATACAAACTTTATTGGCATTTCAATATGGACTTGAAAGAAAAATAAAAATCTTGAAACTCATTTTAACACTAAAGCATTATATGACACGCGGTGGTGAATTTGGAAGCATTGCTTTGTAACCTGGTTTTGTTGGTGGTTTTTATCGATGAACAACATTAAAATTTTTTTATGTCTGTTAAAATTAACCGAACCAATTTTAATACAAATTATATGGCGCCATTTCATAAGCATTCTGTAAAAAATGGCATTGAAATTTTTCAAATCGGTCAACCCTTCGAGAAGTCGAATTGATAACCTCTTTGTTATGATGGGTTAAAAAGATCTAGTTTTCCTTTCGTTTTTTAAATCCTCCATGATATCCTGAGCCTCTAGCGCCTGATTAGTAGAATAGCTGCGGCGAAAGATGAAGCCACCGCGTCATAGTGACGTGAACGCATTGCGCCCGCCTTCTAGCTTGCTATTGGCTGTTTCGGAGATCCATGTGCGTCGAGTGTTTATTTTTATTCTACCGCTATATCTACCACTATAATTGGATATGTCGAATTTATTCCACACGCCACTGTCTGCAGGCAAGTAGACGTTCACTACCATATTATTGATGACATACCTGGCTTCAACTCTCACCGCGGGCACTGTAACCTGTAGTGGCACCGCTTATATACATATAATATTAATTGTAATCTGATAATGTGTGAACTTCCAGCTTGGACGTTTATCGATCGTTATTGACATTTCGTGACATTGAAAAAAAAAATATCTGTATAGGTACTGTCATCAAATATGTTCCGCGACAAATTCGTACAACTGTGAAAACACAATATTTTCTCCAAATTTGTGGTCATGTTGATCAAATATTGATTTAGAATTATTTCGATACAAACATAATTATATATTTGTGCAGTTTGCAAACCTAATGGCCGTATTCACCGAACGCAAGTAGTTATTTAGTCGGTTCATTTGTTCTTATCCTCCGAATAAATAGCGATGATTTAATTCACCATAAGCATAATTATGTTTACTGCAGGTATAAATCTATTGCGTCCAAATTCTCGGGTATAAATATTTATTCTCCTGAGAAAATAATAATGGCCGCCACATAGACCATAACACCTAACCTATAAACGTGGAGTATTATATCTGCAGTTTGCTCTTGCGAATTTATTATAAACTTATGTGAAGTGTATAGTTTGTAAAACATTAAAGTTAGTGGAAGTTTTGTGTGCAATTGGGTTAGGATAAAACGTTATTTTTTAATGAATTTTTTTTTGACGTTTACACTAACGCCATCGGTCGGATTTTTGGGCGAACGTCACAATATTCAACAAAAATACCAAGGAGTATATGCGTAGTGTACCTATATTTATTCTTCAACTAATTATTTTACCTGATAATTTGGTTGGTTTGAATTGAAAGCAAATATTGTAGTAATTTCCATCTTTAATAGTGTTCGATGAATATGGCCATAAAGTACTATGTATTAATAATGGACTTTGCGCGTGTTCTACTAATTTTGGGTATCTTCTCAAATCCATGTTCCTACCGCCTGGTGAGATATTTTTCATACTTGGTGAAAATGGCTACTTGTGTTCTAGGAGATTGCTCTATAAAATCCTGAAAACCAAATTGAAATCGGTCCAGCAGTTCGTTCACAAGCAGAGCCGCAAAAAGCAACGATCCATATTATCTATTGCATGCGGGACATTGTCAAAATGTCTTGTCTAAATGCAGCGGCATGCAATTCATTTTGATAATTTTTTACGTATATTTAGTTAAACGTAGGTAATTTTTCTAATTAGTTTTTGCCAAACCGGTTTACCAGAAATAGTTTCAAGGCTAGAAACCTGGACCTATATCGTGAATATATACGTAGAAAATGTTTGCAGCAAGTGCAATTAAATTTTTTCGGCAGGTATCTCTTTTATTGGATTAAGATAGGTTAGTTCCATTTGGAAAAAACGTAATGTAAACATTCTCCACGTGACCCATTAAAAAACAAACGCCGTATGCCGTAATTGTGTTTCTTTCGTGTATATGACGCGTCCTTAAATGTTATTATATAGTTTGTTCACCTTAACCTTGAGCAATGATATTTTTTTTGTCGCAATTTAATTTTATTGACAGTCGTCGCGGTTATCTGAGTTTAATTGTTTTGATGTAGGTACGAGTGAAAATAGATTGTATATCTAGTGTCGTAATTGCTTGCATTACACACGAGTGGTGATAGTCACACGAGCGATATTATTCCGCCCGAGGTATGCTCTTTATAAGTACTCCCTATAAAATATCTGGTTTTCACTACATTAATTCGGTATTTGATTCCAATTACTACAAAACAAAGTCTGTCTGTCTCAGTGGCGGATCCAGGATTACGGCAAAGGGGGGGTCTTGACAATTTTTTGCGGAGAATTCATGAAAAACATGAAAAGCTTTTTTTTATTGCGCAGTAAGATTTTAATTTGGGATTTTTGATTCTCTGGAAGGGGGGGGGGTTGAACCCGAAACCCCCCCCCCCCCCCGTGGATCCGCCGCTGGTCTGTCTCATATATCTATTAATTAATTATATGAATCATTGCCTATCTACTCAATGTGCGGTGAGTGAACGCAACAAAGCGTATCGAAAATATATCTGCGTCTCTTTCTTCGATGTAATTCCCTGATTTCTCCGATGATAGGATTGGTTGATGCACTTGCATTCAATCTGAATAAAATATCTCTGTTTCAAAAACTTTGTCTTTTTCCATGACGTTAACATGGGCGTACCCCGCTTTTGGCCCAGAAGGGGGCAAATTAGAAATTTCTTAAGCCGGGTCCCCCGTGCTTGTTTTGCCCTCCTGGATACGCCAGTGCTTACGGCATAAAAAAGGACAGAAGTATATGTTTGCACCCTAATAGTTCGATTGCGATTTTATTCCTATGCTCAGTATAGAATAAAAAGTATATTGTCTGTCTGAACGCGATAAACTCAAAAACTACTGAACGGATTTTCATACGGTTTGAGAGAGTGATTCAAGAGAAATTCATTAATGTTTTGTGTTTTGATGTCGAAAAAAATCAAGCCGACCGGAAACTTTCATCGAAAATGCTGCCTAATTCCTTTGAGATACAGC
This sequence comes from Xanthostigma xanthostigma, assembly GCA_963575645.1. Taxonomy (NCBI): domain Eukaryota; kingdom Metazoa; phylum Arthropoda; class Insecta; order Raphidioptera; family Raphidiidae; genus Xanthostigma; species Xanthostigma xanthostigma. Next base: position 17,045,353 of record OY754473.1, on the reverse strand, counting down.
AAAACAATGTATGGTGGAATTGTTCCTCTTTTAATAGGTCTACAGAAAAGTCCGCGATGGCCTATCCTAACTGAGCTAGAAGCATTTGAAATTTTAGATTAATTCCCTACTAATTTAAAAACTATTTAAAAAGAAATCGCTTTATTGAATTAGTTGCTCAAAATGTCCACCCAGTTGCTGTATACATAGTCTAGCTCTTCTTAGAATTGAAGTGGTAACTCTGCGAAGAGTCTCAGGATCAGCACGAATAAATACTAAAATGGTGATTCACAGCCACCTGGTCTTTTTAACAATAACAAAACCAACAGCCGAACCTAATCCCTGCATGATTGGGCTTACTTATTTAAATTTTCAAATGCTTCTAGCTCAGTTAGGCATAGCGTTCCGGGTATATGTTCATTAGACATTTTTGACTTGAAATCACCCCAGCAACACAGTCCCAGGCTATGTCAGTCATGTCGTGGGACAGCCTGTATGTACAAATGTGAAATAAACAAACTATTTCACCTTGTGCAAGTAGAATAATATTGTGAGTTTTTTCATATTTTGCTTGTTTTAAAACCATTCCTTCGAAAATGGAAACGTAATTAAATCTATTTTTAAATCATTGACACAGTGAATACCCGGAACAATTTTTGTGTAACAATTTTTAGGCGAGGGGAAACGATTTGAGATGAAGAGTGCCGGGGGTACTTTATTTTATTTTTTTTTCTAAAAATTCGTGCGATTTTTAATTTCGGATTTCCCACATATATCTAGTTTAATAGTCTCTGAACAGTCAATTTGACTAATTATCATGGGAATGACGCTTTCTATATGTCTCTGATTTTTCTATAGACTGTGTGCAGGGAGGCGGAGTTACAAATTTTTCGATTCGAGCGTTTGTGGTGAGCACTAGGGGAAACTTCAAACTCAAATTTTCCGTATGTCTGTGAGCAATGTTTATTAAAAGTGAAAATAGTTATAATTTTATGAAGTTATTTAATTACAAAGAAAACATAGGAAAACTGATCGATCTGGAAATGCTTGTTGTGTTGTGTTGCGCTGATGGCGATTTAAGTAAAATAAAGACCATTGGTGCCCTAATTTGACGTTCCGCTGTCAGTGTAAACAAATTAACATCAGTTTTTCGTATTAAATTTTTTTTTTACACACCATGGCCAAATAAAGTTTTTGACTTATCACCTTAGAAACATGTCGCGATTTCCATAAAAAGTGAGTTCAATAGTTCTCTATTACCCACTAGCGGCGCTAGTAGGCTTCGTGCACACAGCCTATACTCGTAGACCGGCAGTTGCTATAGATTTTAGTCTTGCAATTCATATTTTCAATTTGTATTTATGTAAAAAAGAATGTTTTTAAATTTACATTTTTTTTCAAAGTAAGCCAATTTATACGAGGTGAATGCACTGTTTGGGTTTTATCATGAAATTGAACTCTTTCCGTATTTTATTATCACTTATTAATCATGTGATTGGAATCCCGTATTTTATTACAATGTAATATACAATTCACGATAATATAATTATTTTGTATATTTTAAACCATTTTCACAGTAGACGTCACGGCTGCAGTTTTGCTAAAAAAATTATTGTACATCGAAGCCCTCGATATTGTATATTTGATGTGCGGAATTTAGCACAGAAGAGAATCTCTAACGAGATTCTCCGATCGAGCCTTTTAGATTCGTGGCGCGTATTTAGGGTTACCAGATTGGCGGGAGTTGGCTGGATTGTCCAGCAATTTTACACGGTATCCAGTGTCCCGGTTTTAGGCAAAATGTCCAGCTAAAAATGAAAAACATGCACCGCCAGAGCTAATAATTCGATTAAACTTTGAAGAAAACTGTACTAATTTTAAATCTTTTCTAAATACAGAGAAAGGTTCTATAAAATGATAAAGGCGGCTAAGGGAAATACTAAATATATGTGGCAAAAAAGTGACTTGAAAGGTACCAATTTCAGCTGTTCAGCTCAATAGTTCATATTTTCGTTTTTCTTATAACAATAATACCTAAGTAAGTTCACATTACTTAATTATATGTCGTGTTTCGGTTTATTAATGCAGATTTTTATTTTGTCCAGCCTACAATCCTTTGGTTCAGATATTTTAGAATATTGTCCAGAAATTTTGATTTCCCAATCTGGCAGCCCTACGCATATTATACCCAGCTTACCGACCAGCAGAAGTCCAAGCAGCGATTCTATAGCCTCGTGTGCAGCGGCCTTGAACGTTATGCCACTGACTTTTATCATACTAAATGGAACTCGCGTTTGGGATTCTTCATGCCGATTTTTTTTAAAACGATTTGTTGATCTCATAATAAGGTAAACAGAAAACGTTATTATCACAAATATACGATGATCAATTGTTTGTATTTTTGCGTTAGTCATTTGTCGACGACGCACCTTATCACCGATAACTCAATAACGCCAAGCTGACTGGCAAACGCGGATATCGTTGACAATGACAATTAAACGTGGAGGGAAAACGTTCTAATCAGGAAATATGGTTTGCGGTTTTCCTTCTTCACCATGGCTACTTTTTGAAAAGTGACGTGTCCTAACTAATATTATAAATGCGAATGTAAGTTTGTTTGTTTGTTACGCTTTCACGCGTAAACCGCTGAACTGATTTCGATAAAAATTGGCAAGGAGGTAAATTGCATCCTGAAGAAGAACATAGACTACCCTTTGTCTCAAAAAAAAAATCCCGAAGTGGGTGAAATAGGGATTGAAAGTTTGCATGAGGAATCTATCATTTCTCAAGTTAGAGATATGAAAATTCATATTTAGACTTTTGGTAAGAAATGAAGAATTACAGCGTTTTTGCACAATCATCCCTCAAAGGTATAAAATAGGTGATGATTTCCACTTTTCACATAATATAAGGCTTCTGAATAAACATCGTGTTTGAAAGTAATACTGTACTACTGTTGTCAATCGCGTGCGGAGCCGCGGGTAGCAGCTAGTTATTATATAAAATGAAACTGGTGGTGCTATATACCAATTTTATAATAAATCACTGTTCTTTTGAGTGTTTTTTTTTTTTATTAGAAGTTGTTTTCCCAAAATTGTGATGTCAGAAATTTTGTAAATTAACTGATATACCTCGTGCTTAATGGCTTACGACTCGCTGGAGCTTGAGGAATCCCTATGTAAATAGACGCTCTGTAAAGAATTTCTAGCTATAATTTGTTTCCCTCCAAACTGAACAAAAACAAAACATAGACAAACATTTCCGTGATATTTTTGTATTTTTTCATATTTTACCGGTATCCTGGTGTTTTCAAATGAACTCCGTTGTTTCTTCTAGAAAATATGACATCATTTTTAGATTTCCTGATAACTGACATTTTATTTTATAATTATTTTTGTATAGATTTGTGTTTTTTTATTGCGGTTGTAAAATTAATACAATTTTAATGTCGAAGATACTTTAATAGTGCGACAGTTTTTTTGTGGTTATTTCATTTTTAAAACAAAAGCACTCATATCCGGTTCAGTTTGGTTTAATTCGCACCCCCCTTTTCCGGTGTAATTTTTTTCAATTAAATATTTAAATGACTAATTAGCGATAACAAATTATTAATTAATGTATTTTGTTGGTATTTTTTAAGGAATTACTAGAAATTTTTCTGTTTTTTATTTACATAAAGAAATAATGTATTTTTTTTTCAGGTTCCGGTGTAAATAAACTTATTGGGTGAGTCAAAGATCTTTTGTTTTGAAAATTTTGGTACTGGGTGCATAATAATAATAATATTTTATTATTTCATTTATTTATTTTATTTATTTCCTATAAATCTAAATCAATTTTTAATATTTATGAAAATTATACATTTTTTTCGATAGCAGTATATTCCGCATAATGTATCTGACAGAGACAGATATAGTTCAAACATGGCTGACAAATTTTTAAGCAATATTTCCCCAAAACTGTACATTTCGGGAGCTATGCTCTCATCTTCAGCGAACACTAAAAAGTTTAGTGTTTGCTGAAGATAAGAGCACTGTGGTTGGAACAAAAATAAAAAATAAAGAATAGTTACTTCTTACCATAACAGTTTAGTGTTTAGAAAAATCTAAAAAATATAAAAATTATTAGTACAACTTATTAGTTATTTAAAATTATTTAATAGAATGCACGATGATTGAATGTTTGAATGAATCATTTTTCTGAAGAAGATCCAAATCCGGATCGAAACGTCATACTTTATTATTTTGATTTATATTTTTATATAATTTTCGTCAATATATGGTCTGAAAAAAATTGGTCGACAATTTTATTTATTTTTTATATATATTAAGTGGGTAGTGAAATCACATTTGGTATACGTGGTCAGTGTTGTCTGCTATAATTTTTCTTGAGCCTTTGTCAACACTTCCGGGTGTGAACTGTTTTACAGAGGTGTAACGACCTGGGTTTTGCAAGGAAAGCATAAATATTGGGTGCACAAGTTTGTTATTCTATATATTCTCTAGTATATTGCACATTGCGTCCCAACAAGAATCAGTACCTATAACAATTACCTATAGCTACTTGAATTGCGGAGTCATTCCACTCTGTCTATTTATGCAACCGATGCAACTTTTTTCAAAATTAAATGTGTGATCAGCGATCGATCGAAAAAAAAACACGCATATCGTATGTCACGTAAATCTCGACTATATACAGGGTGTAAAAATCCTATTTTCCGATCTTCTTCGCCGCTAATGTATATGAGATTTTTCAAACACGTTCTTATTAGTGCACTTATAATACGCGCCACGGATCTAAAAGGTTCGGAAGTTAGTCACAAAGGGGGTCGCAAAGGCACATTTTAGAGCCGTTGAGACTCCAACCACCTTCCAGCTACCTGCACGGAACGTGCGCTCGTCGGTGATTGGCCGTCTTTGTCAATTGTCGCTTTCCTGCTTTAAAGTACAGTCGAGTACGCTATTTTCAAGCTGTTATTGTTATGTTAGTTTAGTTGATTTGCGAGTTTGTAGTTTTTCAACAGACTGTACAAGCGCAAGCCCGCATTCGCATCTAACTTCCGAGCCTTTTAGATTCGTGGCGCGTATTGTACACTATATTGGCGTCGGTCGGATGGCGGGACCTTCCAAAAAAAGTTTTACTTCATTACAAATTGAAAATTCAACAGAAATGAATATGGAAAGCAGTGCAGTTATTATCTTTAGTTTTCGATCTGCATTTTTCTTATCATTTCCCCTGTGGAGTCAAATATCATGGAAGTGAGGAACGACGGTATGTCTATACTCCAGCGTCAAGCAAGTACACGTCAGCAATATTCTAACCTCCTTGGTCATCTGAACTAGTGATAGGTCCACACTCTTTATAGGAGCTGGCTCCGTGCGCTCCGCTCACTAAAAAGAGTCGTTCAAAGGAGCGACACTAGACAGTACGCATTACACAAGAGTGCAGACTGTAGAGGTGTGAACTGTCATCATGCATACTCAGGAGCCACGTAGCACTGCACAGCACAATACACACTCAGCTCTGAGCTCATTTTAATATGATTCTGATCTTATATTATTCGCATTTCGGATAAACTATAAAGTATAATAAAAGCTTAACAATAATAATGTTTATTGTTACAATATTATATCTTTTTCAACGACGTCAATGTGAATGGTTTAAGTCACTATAAGCTTAGTACTTTTACAGTTACAGTGTGTCATTCAACATTAAATGACTCGGCAAAGATAACTCTGTACGTGCAAAATTCACTAGTTCCTCTGTGGCCTGTGCTGGGTGCGTTCTGTAAATGTGCGAATGCCACAGTACAGAACAGCTCAGCACAGAGCAATGGCGCTCGGAGTGAGTCATTCACAAAAAAAGAGCAACTCCGAGAAAGGAGTTGTTCATTATGAACGACTCGCTCAGGAGCGACACATCACTAATCTGAACGCATCTTGCTTTGGAATCAAAATACTGAAGTTGAAATTCGTTTCAAATTTTATGTTGACTATTGTACATATAATTATATGAGCTGGGTGTTGACCTCATCATTTCTGGTGAAAAAAATATTTGTGACTAAGGATTTTTATTTCTAAGAATATTTTATCGTTCTTGTATCTATTGTTTTCATTCTGGTAGAAAATAATTTAGTTTATTACTATACCTATAACGTTTTCATATAGAAAATTTTAGATAGGGACGAACCGCTACCCGCAAATCCCACGCGATTGAGATGAAACAAGGTTGCATACAAGAGTAGTGGAGCCTTCGGATCTACCGTATTACAGTATTATTTGTTGGCTATTTATCGAATGTCTGCAATTTTTTTTATTAACCGACATTTGACATTTTTTTTTTAATTTGGGGAATGCATTTTCAAAAACACTTTCTTAGTGCTCACCTAAGTTAAATATGGAACTCATGTGTAAAATTTCTTCTAAATTCACTGGTAAAAGCCGCGCTTTGTCTGTCAGTCGGTCAGCTTTTTTGACGGGGTTATATAAAATACTAGCGGTCCCGACCGGTTTCACCCTGGTGCAAAAGAACGAATGGGGGGGAGGGACATGAGTACGCACATTCATCTTAGTTTACCGAGATGATGTCCAAATGTCATGATAATCGGAGTTACCGTTCAAAAGTTTTTGTCGGACGGACACATTTTGCAATATATTTCATTGATACTCCGCTCCTATTGGTCGTAGCGTGATATTATATAGCCTATAGCCTTCCTTGATAAATGGGGTAAGCAACAAATTTCAATTCGAACCAGTAGTTCTGGAGATTAGCGCGTTCAACCAAACAAACAAACAAACTCTTCAGCTTTATATATTAGTATACATATTTACTTGTAGTTTTTTGGAAGTTAAACAAAACAAACAGTAGGTAATTATTTTTTGACGTTTGATTTTTGGAAAATGAAAATTAAATTGCGTTTTTATCAATCTTGATTCGGAATTATCACACTTCATATTTTTATTAATTTAGTAACTCAGTATTTGTTGGCTGTTTTATCAGTGATACTCTGCACTGAAATAAAAAATAATTATAGAGAAAAACAGATTATTAATAAGAAAAAATATTTCTTTAAACGGTAAGATCATGTTATTAATCAAATTTTATCAAAAAACTTTGATATTGACAATTCGTAAAATGTATTCAACGCAATTTTTCACGGAATTGTTATTATTTGATAAAACAATAGATAACTCATTTGGTTTACTTATTGTCAACAATAAAAATGCCTGAAATAAATTTTAAAATAATTAAAATACTATCGCAACTTGAAGCTTTTGTCACAGATATAATATTTTTGCACTACCCCTTATAAGAAAATAGCTTTTATTCAACACGCCTAATATATAATTTCGGGGCCCTGCTAAATTCGGAAGAAATAATAAATTACTTCATGTTGACGCGTAGAGTGCGAATAATGAGCCGAAACTGTACGGTAATATATTACTGCATAGTTTCTGAACCAATAGGAACGCGGTAGCGATTTGTATAATATAATAAAACAGCATCGCAATTCAGTGAAAGTCAGGGCCATCGTGTGTGCATCGAGGGCGGTGGGTACGTCAATCAATGAAGTGATTTATCATTTCTCCCTCTTTTATCAGGGCCCCGATTACATATTATTACTCGTGAAAAATTACTTTAATTGAATATAGATATAAAATTTTGTATTTGGAGCTAGGAAAACAACACGTCTAAATGTCAAGCATTCTTGGAATAGATTTTGATTGACGTAGGTAATTCTTGTCCAGTAGGTATTAAAAGATATCTTTGTAGATTTAATAGAATGTTGCAAAATTAATGTCCGATCTTTGATGTTTTTTTTTTTAATATACTAGGTAAATTATATATAGCGACACTCAATTGACTGTGCACTTTGTGGCGTTATTGAGAGCTGTCGTTAAACGGAGAGAAGAAATAATCCATTAATATTTTTTTACTCATAATATTATATAACATTAATTCCAACTGACCAACAAACATTCATACTATCACAAATTACAGTTGAGCTAAACATAATATGAACGATAATCCCAACAAACAAAAGAACGAATTTCTTAGAATCTTCGGTACGCATGATGCCGGCAACAAAGCAACAGAATAACAAACAAGTACTGTTTATTGCTTAATGATGGGTATTGTTGTCGTTGTTTAGAGTGGGCGTGTCGTTATTGAGAGTGTATCATTGTATGAGCAACAAGGTAAAACAACTAGAGTTAAGTAATTTCGACGTTTTAAGAAGTTTGTCGTTATATCGAGTGACGTTAAATAGAGTTTACACTGTATATAAAAATCAACTTGAAAAAGATTTGTCAAAACTGAATTTCTATTCTGATTTGTCAAAACTGAATTTCTATTCTGTTTTGAGACACTTTGTATATTGATTAGATCGTCAACGCCTTAAAACAATCCCGATGAAAACCGGTTTGTAGGTCTATTATCAGCTTGTTTATATTTTTTAACTGATATCAGTTAATACCATTGATTAGGGGTTCCCTAAATTTTTGTAAAGTTTTGTTTGTTTTCATTTTTTTTTTATTATGATGCATCAAACATTTCCGTGGAATTAAAATAGTAGGTAATTTATATTTCTATAGGGTATACTAGCGGTCCCGCCCGGTTTCACCCGGGTGCAAAAGAACGAATGGGGAAGGAAGAAAAAAAATTTAGGGGTGGACTACCCCTAACATTTAGGGGGATGAAAAATAGATGTTGGCCGATTGTCCCGCCCGGTTTCACCCGGGTGCAAAAGAACGAATGGGGAAGGAAGAAAAAAAATTTAGGGGTGGACTACCCCTAACATTTAGGGGGATGAAAAATAGATGTTGGCGAAGTGACACCTGTAGACATCTGGCGGGGATAACTAATTAAATGACGATTGATCAGTTTTCGACCAGAGAGGAAAAATGATTAAATTACTAAAATGGCTATTAAAAAATAAGGGTTGATCGTAGAAGGGTGAAAATTGAGGATTGTATGTATTTTTGTATGTTGTATCATAAAAAAATAGAAATTAAAAATTTTGTCTAAAAAATAAAAAAAAAATTTAGGGGTGGACTACCCCTAACATTTAGGGGGATGAAAAATAGATGTTGGCCGATTCTCATAGATACCGGATAAGCACAAAAAATTTCATCAAAATCGGTCAAGCCGTTTCGGAGGAGTATGGCAACAAAAACTGTGACACGAGAATTTTATATATTAGATAATGAAAAAATTTTTTTTACTCTTTAAAACATACCTACTTCATAAATGATGTGAAACGTTGGGATTTTATGGTTCAATCTCTGGGTTCCGCTATCTGACCGACACCGATACTGTCTATGTAAAATACTATACTTTTTAAAAAAATACTAAACTTTTTAATAGCCCAGACAAATTATGATGTGAAAAAATATATAGGTATAGAAATTTGTACCAATTTTTGAATTATTTCACGGCTCTGTAGTCATATATGAAATAAAACTTATTATTATTATTATTACTTATAGTTTTGAACAGGCCTGGGCAAATGGCGGGCCGCGGGCCGGACCCGGCCCGCAAAAAAATAGCAAGGGCCAGAACAGACGAAAAAAGGACCTAAGGAGCTTTTTTTTTGCTCAGCTATGTGGCCCGGCGATCAAAAGATTTGCCCGCTCCTGGTTTAGAAGTTAGAAAGCTCTACCAGACAGACATACTTAACCTTTGGGCACAGAATTCGCAGATTCAAGTCTTCAGAAAAATCATTCCGTTGTTTTCTTCTCTATTTATTTATTAACCGACTTCAACAAAAAGGAGGAGGTTCTATGTTTATGTATGTTCACCGATTTCTCCGTCAATTATGGACCGTTTTTCAAATTTTTTTTTATTCGAAAGAGTGCACCTCAGAGGTGGTCCCATCGAAACCAAGTCAGGATCTGATGGTGGAATCCGGCAGAAATCGAGGGAAACTCTCAAATTTCAAAGGCACGCATAATGTTTTTTATGTATGTTCACCGATTTTTAGTGTTAGATTAACACTAAAAAGAGAAAAATAAAATATTTTTAACAAAAAAATTGAACCGACTTTACACTAAAAAGTAAAAAATAATTGCGTATTGAAATGTTTTGGAGTCGGTGTAGTTCTCGGAATAGATTTCATTTTGGCTGACACCGACTCCAAAACATTTCAATACGCAATTATTTTTTACTTTTTTGTGTGAAGTCGGTTCAATTTTTTTGTTAAAAATATTTTATAGGTAAATGAAATTCTTGCAAACATATAGAAAATAGCAATTATATTGTGACTTCTGTTTCGTTCAAAGTCATTTATAACATCGTACCTATTGTTAACATACCCCGAGGGCAATAAATAATATGAATTAACAAAGTTGTATTTAATATGAGAAATATATTAATCACTGATCGCTACACATTTTCTGCCACCGCGAGATGAAGATGGAGGCCTCGACCTTGATGACCTTGAAGCATTCAATTGTTTCCGCCATTTGTGTGTGCAATGTGCAGTACGATCTATTGAAATAGTTATAAAAACTTGTTTTAACAATGCTAATGGTGCTCGATTTTTTTTAATTGTTAATTTATTGGTGTCATTTTATTTACAATAGCAAACGCATTTGATACTTGTTAGTTTGTATTTAATTAAATTTACTGACAGTCCAAGCACTGACCGTAGGTTTACAAGTCTACACTGTATGAATGGTGTCCGGTAAACAGTGATATATGTTCGATATGTTAGTGTTTGCAAAGCGCTGGTATAGCGTCCAGAACAGTGATTCCCAAAGTGGGCGCTAACGCCCCCTGGTGGGTCCTGCAGCTGCATTAGGGAGCGATAGATTCTGAGTTCAATAAATAGTTTCTTAATTACAAGCTTCAATATTTCTATAATTTACACCTTTCTTTACTATATTTTACGAAAAATGTAGAAACATTAATCCATATATCTTTCTGTTTAATTTCTATTAAAATTTAAAAAAAATAATAATTTCCAGGGGGCGCTGAGTAATATTTTTGAAGTGAAAACGTCTTTAGCGGCGTTGTACACTTTATTTGTAATGGGTAAAAAATGTTAAACTCGCGTCAGGACACGTGACCTGATCGAAAATTCGTAAGACGAAAACTTTTGTACACTTTTTTTGTAATGGGTAAAAAATGTTAAACTCGCGTCAGGACACGTGACCTGATCGAAAATTCGTAAGACCTGATCGAAAATTCGTAAGACGAAAACTTTTGTACACTTTTTTTGTAATGGGTAAAAAATGTTAAACTCGCGTCAGGACACGTCACCTGATCGAAAATTCGTAAGACCTGATCGAAAATTCGTAAGACGAAAACTTTTGTACACTTTTTTTGTAATGGGTAAAAAATGTTTAAACTCGCGTCAGGACACGTGACCTGATCGAAAATTCGTAAGACGTTAATATTCAAGTTTTCATTGTAAAATTCTTCAGGTCTTATAAATAATAAACGGGAAATTTTAATCAGGTGAAAAGACCACAGCCAATTTGTTTTGACTATTTATTCATATATACACGACGTTTCAATAAGATTAAAACTCAAGAAAACAGGTTCAGATTCCCTTTTATTAGGGGCCTCAGTCATAGAATATCATGGAGTTTCCGATCTACTGATTGGAGACCGGCGTTCTACAACATCCGAACTGTTGGTCATGTTTATTCGAAGCTGAAGGACAAGACATCGTTGAGCCAGGTGTCTGAATTAGTTTACAAGATCCCGTGTTCGTGCGGAAAATCATACGTGGGCCAGACTCGACAATATCTATCCAAAAGGATCTATCAACACAAATATAGTTGTGAAGACAGATTTAAGGATAAGGAAGACCGTACTGCCTTGGCGAATCATCATTTTGTAACTGGTCATGTTTTTGATTTTGACCAAGTGAAGATTCTGGACAGGGAAGGAAATTGGTTTAAAAGAAATATCAGCGAAATGGTCCATATATGTTTGACAGACACTGTTAATTTGAGAACAGACACAGACCATCTAAGTAAGGTATATTTAGGTTTGATTGAGAGATATAAGTATAATAAAAATAAAACTTAGGTTATTTTGAATTTGCCGCGTGAGTTTAGTTGTCATTGTCGCCACGAGCGTATGTGTGTTCTGTAACTGACAGCTGTTTACAGTAGAAATGTACAGGCGAGATATGAGGTTGTTATTTGTGACTTATTAATAATTTTCTACTTATAATAATTGACAAATATTATTAAATCATTGAAGACTTTATCTGCTATTTTAATTATGTATATGATTGATGTTGGACTATATTTGGACGTATGATTTTTGTAAAATTTGTAAGTCGAACCTGAATTGTAATGATCAGAGTATTGACAATGTTTTGACAGACTGTTCAAGGTATTATTTATTTATTAATTTTGTAATATTATTTTATCTTGATAATTTAAATGTATAATTTGTGTCTGTTTTGTTAGATACCTGAAGAAGTCGGAATCAAACCGACGAAACGTCGTGTATATATGAATAAATAGTCAAAACAAATTGGCTGTGGTCTTTTCACCTGATTAAAATTTCCCATTCAAGTTTTCACTTCTGCCGGCACTCCCGGAGTGCAATTTTTTTTTCTGGAAAGGGAGCGGTGGGCCAAATAAGTTTGGAAACCACTGGTCTGGAGTATTAATGTTTAGCACATTTTTAGGCGCGACCCAAGCTTTAGCTGGAAGCGCCTATATGTTCAAACTGTTTGTAGAAATTGCGCGGTTTATTCTTATTTTTTTTTTCGAATTTTATGACATTAGAGGGCTTCAAGTCCTCATATTGTCACATCTCTCCGAAATATAAACCCATCACGACATTTGATATACAATCTATTATTTCGTTATCGTTTATATTGGTCAAAAATTTGAGCACTGAATTTTTGCCGGTAAGAAAAAGTACTTGAAAATTGTTTTACGTCAGTTTAAAAGAAAAAAAAAATCAAATCAAACGCAATCTAGATACGGCGTTTATAAAACTTATTTATATTTATAAGAAATTAATTTTTCCTTGTGTTCTTAGAATAGAAATTAACCGATTAATCATCGATAAACGGTTGAGATAAAGGCAATATACAACAAACAAACAATATCTATACTTAAATTATTAAATAATGATAAATTTCCGTTATCAATAATTTGTCTGTCAGAAATCTCACGTACTCATTTGTTTTTCTAAAACACCGTCTTTTTACAATTTTGTTGTGAACAGACGGACAGAGAGGCAGACAAAAATAATCCAAAACAATGTTTATGCTTAATTAACAAAATTGTTTATTTTAAATTACAGAATTATATAAAAATGACCATAATATCTTTAAAAATATACAATGTAAAACTAACAGACAGGAAATTAAAATAGGAAAGCTTTTCTCGAACAGCCTCTGACCAAAATAAACAAAATTCTTTGACAGCGATGTTATCATAAAATCCTCAAATTCTCGTTAAAAATGATTCTGCAAAAATTTGATTAATTTTTATACCGTGCCAAAAATCTTTCAGTCGATGCGTAAATTTTGCACAGAGTTGCTTTTAATTTCTACAATGCTTTTCTTGTATGGAAGCAGCGTCGGTCCGTCTTCAGGGACTTTTCTCGTTGGGCAGGTACATTCCGCTCCGGTTTTTTCTTCCTATGTTACACGGTCTCGTAGTTTTTTCCCGATAATTTTTTAGGTCCTAGACCAACCCCGAATGGAAGAACTCGGTTTGGTCAGTGCAACCCGGTATTCGGAATTTAGAATTTATTTTCTCGAACTGCGTGGCCTAATTTTCGGACAATTCCTAGAATCGAACGCGCGATGAGAGAACAGAGTCGAGGTATGGAATAATAATTTTAATTAAACGAAATAGAAAGCGTGTTTCATATAGCACTCGTTGCACGCCTGTTGGCTGTACACAAACATGAAGGACATTCGCGGGTGAAATTTAAGGAAAATCATCGTACCTATGTAGGTATGACCACGTACTCGATACTTATACAGGCTGTTTTTTTTACTTTCGATCGGGGTCCAACCGAAGCTAATTTTTCCAACCAAATCCGCGCTTTCGCTTTTTTTTCGGAAGCTATGCTTCGTAACGCAGGCCGCGGAACAGGCAGTGAACTCAAGGGCGTAGATATTTTTTTTCTGGGAAGGGGTAAAGCAAAAAAAATATTGATTTTTTTAAGTTTTATTAATATCACTCGAGAATACTCACGAAGGAATGTGTCAGCCATATACTTTTATTCTATACTGAGCAATAGGAATAAAATCTCAATCGAACTATTAGGGTGCAAACATATACTTCTATCTTTTTTTACGCCGTAAGCACTGGCGTATCCAGGAGGGCAAAAAAATCCTGAGGAGATATTTTACAGACGAATAAAAATTCACGGTTAATGTGCTGACGATAAATGCAGCTCAAAGTCGATCTGAATACCGGGCTATAACTTGTATGTCAGGATATCTAATGATGTGGTATCTACACGTGTTATGATTCGTATTTATGATGTTATTGGCGGAACACTCTGTATATACAGTATATACAGGCGGGTCATACTAATTAACAGTCAACACCTCCGTTTCTTGTCAAACGCGTGCATCATTCTATATGATTGTGAATTATTGTTTAGCTATCATCTTTTGCTGACAAGGCGTTTATAAATCATTGTTAGTATATTAAAAGTTCTTCCATATTAAATACGGAGGGTCTGTTTACATTTTGACGAGACAACTTTCCCTCAACAGTCGGTGCCCGCCTGTAGTGAACGTTAAACAACATACTCGCATCAAATAGGTCCATTGACATGCATATGAGCATAAATCCAATATGGCGGACGCCTCAAGATGGCTTCACAACAGTGTTGACATGGGTATCAAATGAAAAAGTTTGACGAGTGGAAAACGATGCGACTTCATTGTCGACCCAAGATGGCGAACGCCAAGTATCCGATCGATATGAAATTTTGTATACCTACATAAGTATTCCTGATGACAATACATGATTCAATCGTTTTTTGGAATTACATCATAAATTTAATTTTAATAGTAAACATTTTGAAAGACTGAACAGAATTAAAAAAATATTAGTAAAAATGTTTATTCAACACGCGTGAGTAATATGTAATTTCGGGGCCCTGCTAAATTCGGGAGAAATAATAAATTACTTCATGTTGACGCGTAGAGTGCTAATAATGAGCCGTACTGTGTGATAATGAATTTTCTGGACCAATAGAAACGCAGTAGCAAGCCCAAGCGTGCAATAATGAAAAAAAACTGCACAGCTTCTGGACCAATAGGAACGTGGTAGGCGGTATTGTATATATGAAAACAGCATCGCAATTCAGCGAAAGTCATGGCCATCTTGTGTGAATCGAGGACGGTGGGTACGTCAATCAATGAAGTGATTTATTATTTTTCCCTCTTTTATAAGGGCTCCGATTACATATTACTCGTGCTAGTTGAATAAAATATTATGTGCGACTATTGATCGAAGGAGAATATTCCATTCGCGTGCGTTTTACGCTCATGGAATCTTCTCCTTCTACTAGTCGCACAATATACTATTATTCAACACGCGTGAGTAATATATAATTTCGGGGCCCTGCTAAATTCGGGAGAAATAATAAATTACTTCATGTTGACGCATAGAGTGCTAATAATGAGCCGAAAATGTACGATAATGTATTACTGCATAGTTTCTGGACCAATAGGAACGCGGTAGCGATTTGTATATGTGAAAACAGCATCGCACTTCAGCGAAAGTCAGGGCCATCTTGTGTGCATCGAGGGCGGTGGGTACATCAATCAATGAAGTGATTTGTTATTTTTCCCTCTTTTATCACGGCCCCGATTACATATTACTCGTGCTAGTTGAATAAAGTATTATGTGCGACCATTGATCGAAGGAGAATATTCCACTCGCGTGTTACCGCACTCGTTTCGCTCGTGCGGCAAATTGCACGCTCATAGAATCTTCTCCTTCTCTCACCAGTCGCACAATATACTATTTTATTAGTGTGCTAAAAAGGAAAAAAATTATTTGTAATAATTTGTGTTCATATAGTTATTATAAAAGCGTGCGTGTACTGCCCACTCTTTTAACAAAAATTCTTATTTACGTTTTAATACATTTCAATAAAAAAGTTACGTTTTTACGTTAATGACTTTAATTGTCGAGCGTCTGTAGTCTACAATAAATTAAATCATCGCTACAATTAGGTAAAAAGAGATTTCTGCCAAAATTATATTAACTGCATATACCTACTGACACTTTTTTTAATTGCATGGCAATATAATAACTTCAAGGTGCATAATCAGAAATATAAAAGACTTGGACGTTTTTGACTTATCACCACAGAAATGTTCTTTATTTAAATGTCCGTACATCTTGTTTATAAATTATATGCGGCGTGAATAACAATAATATAACAGAAAAATAAAACTTTCGCTGCGGCGTTTTGCGCGGGTGATACCGTCGTGGGTCGGAAGTCCGCGGGGGGGCAGCGGGCGGCACGCGGAGCGCCAGCGGTGGGGTTCTGTAGCATTTGTAAAGTACACGGTGTATAGCAGTCGAGCCTAAAATAGGTCATCGAATGAAAGCGAAATGTATTTTTTCACCTACTGACTACATTTTAATGTCTTATAATGTACCACAAGAATATGTAATGACGAGATAGTTATCTGTTACTTTAATTCTAACGTTAAAACAGATCCTCGACTCAACTATCGAATAACTGCGAAATGCATTTAATTTTTCGAAAAGTTGTCGCGTCTTCAATCCAGTTTTTTTTTTGCAGGAAACAAAAAAAAATGTTTTTCTATATTTCATATGGAATAAAATTCGTTCTAAACAAATAGGCAAAAATTCAGGTAACACCAGGAGCGGATCCGGAGGGGGGTGGCTGAGGGGACTGCACCCCCCTTTTTTTATTTTTTTTTACAAATAATAAAATGTATGAAATTGATCCACCCAACTTGGAATAGCCAGTGCTAGGGTGGAGCATGTTTTTTTTTTAATTTAAAAAATAATTGAAGATAACAAGAAGCAGCATGTGCCAAGTTTTGGAGAAAGTTTAAGGAGCTTTTGAGACACTTGAATTAGCCTGATAAGTTTTCAAGTACTGTATACATAATTTTCTTTCTGGGGGAAGTCCCGCGGTTCCTTCGCTGCACAGGGGATATTCCACAACCACCATCACCTCCGGGGGATGAAAGACAGCCCCCCCTGTAAATCTGTTGGATCCGCCCATGGGAAATTGTATTCAGACACTTGCATCTAAAAGTTTTTATAAAATTAAACTCCTTAAAAAAAGCCACTAAACAGCTTGAAACTAATAATTTATTGCGGTTAGCATCAATTTAAGTATAATAACTTTTGATATACCTACCTATGTACCTATAACTTTTATTAAATTGGAGCTAACCTCAAAACTTTATTGTTTTCCCTTATCTAGTGACTTGTTTTGAAGGGGGCTCAATTTTTTTTGGTGACTACAATATGTACTTTGCACTTAACCGACTTCTTCCTTGATATTTTAAATAAAAAAAATGCCGCTGAACCGATTCGAAGAAATAAAAATT
This sequence comes from Xanthostigma xanthostigma, assembly GCA_963575645.1. Taxonomy (NCBI): domain Eukaryota; kingdom Metazoa; phylum Arthropoda; class Insecta; order Raphidioptera; family Raphidiidae; genus Xanthostigma; species Xanthostigma xanthostigma. The sequence continues at coordinate 17,027,826 of OY754473.1, read as the reverse complement.
GCGTGTGGCCATTTCTGATCTCGCAGCTGCGTCGACATTAATTAAATCAGTTAACCCCTCGAGGAGTTATAGCGAACAAACAAACAAAAAATACGTGCCGAATTGATTTTGAAGTCGGTAAAAAAGAAAGCGACAATATAGGAAGTAATTCGATGTCCTGATGTTTGGCATTGCTGGTACAGGATTCCATCCATCGTGGAAGTAAAAAGAGAAAGACGCAAGATATTTTTTTTATATGTTTCGCGCTCGCGAAGTTGATTGTCTATTGTCTGTTACGGTCTGATTCCATAGCCAACTATTGCATAAACTGTGCAGCACAAAACAACAATATTACTCTAATATGCATTTATGCTATTTTGTGTTATTTAATTTGTTTACAAAGAATTTTTCCGTGCGATGCAAAATCGTTAAATCCAACAGGCTGGCGAGATGAGATCCAACGGCTAACATAAATCAAAGACGAAATTATTCTTGTGCGTTATGTAATGAACGCGTAATACGGTTCTTTTTACACAAAAAATACATTTTACGTTCTCTTCGTGACGTCATAAGACAGCAATAAAATAAAATATGATCATGTTTTATCCATGTGTATAGGCTTTCGCGGTCGGAGCTGTTCAAAATCTTCTTGGCTTCCGTTGATATTTCTACCTGACGTTTCGTCTACAATTGCGGTAGATTTTACACGCTTTATATTAGTTTCACTTGTAAGTTTGTACGTATGTATGTAAGTATGTTTGTTTGTAAACTCGTTTGGACTACAGCAAGTGGTTTATTACAGTAGTATAATATGCTAGCAATGTAACTACAGTGTTTAGCCGTGCGGTCTAAAGCACGGGTCTTCGCTGACGTCAACTCTCGGAATCACGGGTCGTGGGTTCTAATTCCGTCCACGCCTAAAAAAAATTGTTTTTTTTTCGGCAAATTTTTGACAATAAATCGAACTAAAAGTGGAAAATAAATATAGTTTAAAAAAACTAAAAACACGCTTTATATCGAAGTAAAAAGTAAAAAATAATTTTTTTAAAATAAGCTTAAAACAATAATGAATAAAAAATACTAGTATTATTGTGAAAAAAGCGTGGGGCGCTTTGTTCCACATTTTCGTACATCGAGTGCCCCACTCTTTTTTCACAATAATACTATAGTTCGATATAAAGCATGTTTTTTATTTTTTTTTAAACTATATTTTTTATAGTCTAAGATTCCGATTTTGCTCGACCTTCACCCATCCAGTTTTCTAATGAAATTGCAATTTTGATAACATAATGTATTTATAAAGAAAAATTGATTTGGTTGCCATTCAATTTATGAGCACAGCTATTTTTTTTTTAATAAAAAATTAAAGTTGTTATTCGTTGCTATGATTACCTTCACAATAATCATAATATAATAGCCAGAGTGCCCGTCGGCAAAAATTTTATTGATACATAGTCTCCACAAACTTTGTATATGGCTTCATTAGGCCTAGTCTGACACCTATTTCCTTTATGACTTTTCTTGATTTTTAGCGTTTTCCCTCTAAACTTTCCGAAAGACGTCGTTTTGACGACATGTAAAAATTTATAGATACTGTTTGTTTTTTTAATTGGATAGCTTAAGAACTTTAACCAAAACGCTAAAATAATGTTCTCTGACAAATAACATGAACCATTTAAAATGTCTGACACCTCGAATTTTTCGTTACTTTTACATCTCTATAGTGCTTTCAAAGAAAGCTATCTATTTATAGGTATTCGGGCTACCAAAGAATTTAATATATTTTTTGACCAGCCCATGTAAAATCTTTTATTATATTTTTATGGTTTGTAGATTGATTATAGGTACGCAGTATTTGAAATTTATGTTTCTGGATGTTTGTCGTTTGCATAAAAAAGATTTATTGAAAACGCTTGAAGTTGCGTCAACAATATTTTTCGATCGTCAATAATGCAGTCCAGTTTATAAGGAATGCATAACAATATAACGTCAATAAATGTCGTTTAGAATATGACGTTAAGTTTTGACATGACGTCTGTTCAAAATTATTCATACGTCTCAATTGACGTTGCTTTTTTGAACATGTCCACCGCGTTCATAGTTAATACGTCCCGACTATGCGCTGCAGCATCGCGAATATTCGTCTTTTTACTTACATAGTTCAGACGGCTGCACACGTTCCAAAAATGTGAACAAATTAATGCATTTCTCAAGTTGGTACATCTGCGGATGACGGTTTTTACCATTCCAACTTAATTATAAAAAATAAAGAATAGTTACTTCTTACCATCTTTTCATCATTTTTTCGTTTTGATTTTTGAGGTCCCCCGAGTCCAAAAACTATATTTTTGGAAAAAATCTGTTCGCACGATGTAGATCAAACAGTTGAACATTTAATTGTAGTAGAATTTTCAGCACGTAAATAGGAAGAACTCTATTATTTTTGAGGAAAATCGGCACAAGCGCAGTAGAGATGTAGTATAACGCTGTTTTTACTATCATTAATTATGCTTTTCATAACAGTTTATATTTATCTTCCAAGAAAGTTTTGCAAAAAAAATGTTTTTCTAAACCATATAGTTTCGGAAATATTTTTAAAGTGAAATTTTTATTCTATCGCCCCGAATTTTTCTGGCCGTCTGTTGCATGTCGCATTACAGGCGGCCGCGGAGTAGGGATAAAGTAGGCGCTCGGTAGAGCAGCCAAGGCCAATATGGCGGCGCCCATGGTTAGCATCAGCTGACCGTGTAGTATGTATAACACATAGTCAGTCTGTCATGCGGGCAAGTGCTGTACAGTTTTTATTGTACATGTTTTTATTCGTGTATTCATGTGAATATTGTTGTTTATAATTAATCGTGATGGATAAGTGTCTACAATCCAACGCCTACAATCCAATAAAAGTTTCACTTGCGTCGTGGTTTCTTAAAATCACACAACTGTTTTTTTCATTTGTGATTCATAACTTAATTTAAAACCCCCACTCGCCCCACGCATTCTTAGCCTGTATATGATTCTGCAGAAACCCATTTAAAATGTTCGCCACTGGAAGTCCTAGTTGCGATGTGTTTCGTCTGGACAACAACGCCATTCCCAAACGCATTTAACACATTCGAGAGATCGTAAATTGAACAAGTCGTAGATCGTTTGACTCCGGCTTAATAACTAAAGAACAAGTCACACAAGTGACAAGGCATATATAACAAGTCCAGCAATATAAGAAGGTGCATTTGCGTATTCAGTTTTTTAATTGCCTTGCTTGGAATTATTACACGTGCCCTTTTTGCCAGCGGTAACTGAACTGTTTTCATTTTTGAGTTAATTCACCTGAAGAATAAAATTCCAGCCAATTGGGCGACGGGACCATTCCAACTTCAAAAATGTTGACATTTGAATATACAGTGAAAGCTCTCTTAAGCGGACACCTTCGGGACTATTAAAATATGTCCGCCTAAGAGAGGTGTCCGCGTATGGGAAAAATTAAAAAACATATATTATTATGTATCTACATACATATTTTTTATTTACATAATAGGGTAGAATTTTATTGTTTTCTCATATACATTAATATTTAATACATGCGTATGAAATCAAAAAATCAAACATAAAAAGTATAACTTAGTTGGCTTGAAAAAATCAATTATGGTTTTGACGCGTATTAGTTTTAAGCATGTTGTCTTGAAAATGTAATTCCAAGTCAAATAACATCTGCATTGCTATTGAATCTCCTTTAGTTTTGGCAAATTCTTGAATTGTTTTCACCATACCAAATACCAATGGCCTGCTGATAACTTATAGCATTAGATTGATCAGTTATGGTTATTTCTTCATCGGATTCGTCAGATTCAACTAACGTCAGGTTATCGCCTTTTTTTACAATTTTGTTAAAAGAGGTGTCATCATCATCTTCTACTAAAAAGTTATTATCGATGGTAATGAATTCGCCTAAATCATTTTTTATAGTACAACGTGTTGCAACATTTTTAATTTTGTGTCCGTTTAAGAGAGAATTTTACAAGTTTTGTACTTAAATATTGCGTCCGCGTCCGCCCAAGAGAGAGTCCGCTCAAGAGAGATTATGTCATATGGAATTCTCTTGTACTTCATTCCGGACTAACACATAGTGTCCGCCTAATAGAGCTGTCCGCTCATTAGAGGTGTCCGTTATGAGAGGTTACACTGTAATAAAAGAAAATAAAATTTCTGATATCGTGTGAGGTGACGCGGGTAATGGCTAGTATTCAATATGATATTTGCTATTCGTTGCCATGGTTACCTACATATGTTCCACGTCATGTAAAAATTAATCAAAGCATGCCTAACTAGTTTATTTCCGGCAGATCCATAAAACAAAAGATAGGCTGATTTTTTTTTATTTTAAAAATATTTCCGAAACTATAAAGTTTAGAAAAAAAAATTTTACGAAATTTTCTTGAAAAAATAAATAGAATAATAAGCAGTTATGAAAAGTATACCATTATTATATAAAAAACATCGTTATAGCATATATTATCTCTTCTTCGTATGCGCGTGTCTTTAAGAGAACTTTATCTTCCCGCCTATTTAATCGTGGTGTCGTTTTAAGGTTTGGATTTTTGATTTGTTTGACGACCGCTGGTGTACTTTTGAGATAAGTTAACTAGAAATCGCCTAGAATAATCAATATACGATAACAATGTTAAAATATTTTACGGTAATAGTCAGTGATGCTTTCAAATCTTGAACGCAATACAGAATTTTTTTTATTATTTGTTTTTCTATGAAATCATAAGAAACGATTTAATTTTTTTACCGTCATGATTTTAATTAAAGGATAAAAATAATATTTTAATTAGTTCAACTTGTATGACAAGAATTTAAAAATATGCAGAGTAAATTACAATAGTTGTCTTTGACAAACGTGAAGAAGCTCCTGCTAAATAATTTCGCACAGATGCAACAAACAATTTTTTTTTATTTTTTCAGACGTATTCGGAACCCAAAGGAATGGTGAGACCTCTGGTGAGAAATGCGCCGAACTGTTCTAAGGGGAGTTTTTGACAGGTAAACTATGGAGGCATAAGGTAAATAGCCTCCATCATGCTTTTCTAAATCAATGTTTACCTGTCAAAAACCCCCTTTAGGACAGTTCGGCGCATTTTTCACCAGAGGTCTCACCATTCCTTTGGGTTCCGAATATGTTTTAGCTCTATAAATAAGTTAAGTAGTACTTGTGTCATCATGCGCTATGTTTTTGGTATCAGCGACTTTTATCACTATAGCAGGACTTTTGTCTATTGTTGTATTGTTTTTACTCCTGCTGTAGGAAATACGTACATTTCTCCCATAATAGTAGCTGCCATTACGAAAACTTCTGACAATCATCACAACAGTAGAAACAGCGTCTGTTCCCTTTCAGCAGGATGAATTTTTTCATCTGAATCATTATATTCCTGCTGCCGTGCATTTAGTGGGAACACCATTTTTGTCCTGCATACACAAATGACAAGAACAAATCGACAACAAGAATTCCAGCAGGACGATTTTTTTCACCCGCATCTTTTAATTTTTTTATTCCTGCTTGATTTTAAAAGGAATATAATTGCTAGAACAAACCAGCTTCCATACATAACATCAGTAAGAAAATTATTATCAGCAGGATAAAATCCTGACCGTCGTCGTAACATCGTAGTGTTTTGTTCCTGCTATCTGCGAATGCAGCAGGAACACACTGTGCGGTGAGCAACAGCTGCTGCTAGCGTCGGACGAAGACAGACCGCTTCGCTCTGTTATATGATCGACAAGGCTGGCGCGTATGAATGCAAGCGTGCGTTGTCTCTGTCTACCCGCACGGTAGTCCTATGCTGGCCGTCCTTTTCTATTGGCTCTAAAGTTCGACACGTGCATAACCTACAATCTAAAAGTGAAAGTTTCTCCTCTCCGACACACACACACACACACACACACACGCGCGCAAATAGATAGGCACGCACATAGTGCGAGTGCGTGTTTGTCGGTGCATAGACAGTACAGTGGCGTACAGTTTATCACAGCATTGAATGTATTTTGTCTTTGATAGAAGTTATGCTCATGATAAACAAAATGTTTGATCGGTATGTATGTGGGTATGTATTTATACTAATATATAAAGCTGAAGAGTTTGTTTGTTTGTTTGAACGCGCTATTCTCAGGAACTACTGGTTCGAATTTATTTATCGAGGAAGGCTATAGGCTATATAATATCACGCTACGACAAATAGGAGCGGAGCATTAATGCAAAATGTTGCAAAATGTAACTCGTGTTCTCTGCTCGGTCGTAGTACTTATCATAATTTGACAAATGAGGTATTGTTGGAAGCATTTTGATCGTCCACTGTTTATAGGGCTATGTGACGTCACATTAAATTAAATATGGCGCCCTCTAGAGGACATAAAGTCATGAACAAAAAAAAATTTTTTTTATGGTACTGTATTGGGTATCAAATGAAAGGGCTTAATTAGCACATTTCAAAAATATATACAGGATGATCCATTTTAATCTATATGGGAAATTATTGAGACAGGGCAACATTTTCGGAAAAAAGTTTCAAACAAAAGTTGTTTAGTTTGTAGGGGGACATCGTTTGGAGACAAATACCACCTTCCATCCCCAACCCCTGCGCAGGGATGAGGGTGACTTTGACATTTTTAATTTCTTATCACAAATTATGATTTTTCGAGAAAAAATATCCAACAATTGTCGGAAATATTTTTTTGTCCGATGCCTCCCTCAACCCCTAAAATGCATATCAAAAATCGATTTCCTGAAACTCCGGATCATCATGTATATTGTTAGTTGTTGCGATAACCCCAAAATAATTTAAATAAAAATTAAGTTTAAAAACTAAAACCCGACTACTGAAAAGTATGAAACAAGAAAATATTATCATCTGAGGATAGCCGGGGTCTAGGAAGAGCTTAAAGAAATTATTTTTTTCAATTATATTTGTAACGTAGTTTTCAACGCTAAAAAAGAAGAAAATGCGAGGCGAGTCCGTTGTTGAAGTGCCACCACTGTTTCCTGGTACTAGCTTAGTTCGTGAGCGTGGTCACATCGAATAGAAGAAGAAGTAAAAAAAAAACAAGGAACTTGAACTGCACTATTGTACTTGCACATGCTGATAAACAAAGACAGAAATAGCACTTTGAAATGAACTTTGTATGCAGCTGTCCTTGTTCTGTGCGATTGAAAAATAGAATCAACGCACGAATTAGGCCGTTCTCCGCTATGTGATCACATAAAAAAATATATATTTACGCACTTTTTTGCCGCACATTACACTGTAACGAACAGAGATGACGATATTTGATTAGTGCGTTTTTGCATTGATTGTCAGCTCTCAGGAGTATTTTTGTTCTTGTTTTGTACGATCGAAGTAGACATTTTAAATGAACTCTAAAAGTTCACGCATTCGACAAGATAACTGCGTTTCTATGAAACTAGTGCATCTCGACACAAGTAGAAAATATTTATTCGGTTTTTAAGAGGTATTGTTGCCATGTGTACTTATGAACCAAATAAATTCATAAAACACCTTCGATATGCTTGAGTTTTTTCCGTCTGTGTTTTTTGAACGGAGCAATTCGGTTTTTACCCGACTACGGTGAAGCCAAAAGGATGGGTTATGAGCTTAGGAGTCTATGGATGTTTGTATTTACGGATGTTCCACAATCCACCGTAGCGCCCGAACTATTCATCCGATTTGGATAAATAAGGCGTCAATCGATTCGTTATTGTGGCCCGGGTAACATAGGCTACATTTATTTTCGAATTTTAGTCCCAGAGGGGAGCAAATTTAAAACAAAAAATAAATTTAAAAAAAATAATTTTAACAGAAAATAAATTCAAAAAAAAAATTCAAAAAAAAAATTTAAATAAAAAATAAGTTCAAAAACTAAAACCCGACTACTGAAAAGTATGAAACAAGAAAATATTCTCATCTGAGGATAGCCGTGGTATATATGAGGCCCCTTTAGATGTATAGCGTGATGCACTTTGTTAGGGTAGGTGGCATATGACCACGGATATCCTCAGATGAGAATATTTTCTTGTTCCATACTTTTCAGTAGTCGGGTTTTAGTTTTTAAACTTATTTTTTTTAATTATAAATATGTTTCGGAGGTCTGTGATACGCCGATTTTATTTTTGAAAATAATTAATTCTGACGATACTTTAGCCAAAAAAAACGGATGCTTTACTTCTTTGGCATGATAAAAAACTAATTTTTCATTCGCGTGAAAATAATTAATTGAAATAAAATCAAAAAACTGAATTGAGATTAGCATGTGAACATTATCTCTACCATAGTCTATTCTCCTCTGTACTTACTTAATCGAAATACGACTATCACGATATATGACGAAGGCAGTGTCAGCTACCTCTATTCTGTTGGTATCCTTTTTCTGCAGCGAGCAACTTCGTCCTGTTATAATTTTGATGTTACATCGTAAAGATTTGTGTAACTTCAAATAAAACAATAATTTTATTGTGTACTTTCTCTGTAATAAACCAGTAAACTGAAAAAACTGTGCTGAGAACTTTCATTAGTAAATTGAAAGTTAAAATTGAAAACTAATTTCAGTCTCCTGCAATGGAAGGATTTTGTTTCGGAAGCATATCTCTCTAAGAAATACCAAGTTCATTCATGAAGATTAGAACTCATATGAGTCATTGATTTAATTTATTTGCGACCTTGAAAAAGTTGTTAATTGTTGTTCATTAAAAAGGGAGGAAACTTATTTAGTATTTATAGTGATTTTTGTGGGGTGTTGATTAGTCATACTGCCTACGTGGTCATTTCATTAAAGATCTGTTTATACACTTACGGGACGAGTATCTTTCAAGGCACGGATTCTGTTCCGGATTAGGCACCAAAATTCACAACTTAGAAAAGTACCTCACTGTACCGTGTATATAAAAAAAAATCGTTTTGCAATGTTCTCAAAAATTTGATCTACTGATATAAAACTGTATTTAGATGTAAAGAAGTTAAAAATGAATAATATTTTTTTAACTGTATAACCAATTTTATAGACACTTGAACTTTTAATGAGAGTATTGATTGAAAACATTTAATTTTTTTCCTTAAGTTCTATGCTTCTTCCCAATTTGGATTTTTTTTATAAGCTTAACATGACAGAGAGAGATAGTATTAATTTTTTTTTAAACTGCTATTAGAAACGGGGGCCCTATAGTCCTATAGTCCTTGGGGCATCAAGGAGTCTTAATCCGGCACTGCACGGATTGTATTTCCTCAAAATTGTTTACAGTAATATCTGTACTAAAGTTTGTACATCTGTAATGTCATAAACTAGTACTACTGGACCGGTTTGAAAAATTCTGGGGCAAAGCTTTCCTCGTTGATTGACTTAAGGCCGTTTCACAAGAGGCTGGAAACAGTGCTTGGACTTCTGCTGGCGACAGGCTGGCTAATATTGACGTCACTGCAGGTTCGCCTGCTAGCTCGCAAAATAGATTTTAAAATTGGAACAGGGAGATCCTCTGCTTGCTCTGAGCAAGAACCAATCAGGAAACAGTATATCTTGTCACGTGGGCGACACGGACAAACTCCCACAAACCAACATGGCGTCATTCTGCTCAGAGTCAGACAACAGACACGTTTTGCTCTGTGTTGATTTGCCTGCTAGTTTTCTAGCGCTGGTTTTCTTGATTGCTGTCATGTGCTCGCTTCACACGAGACTATTTTTCAAGTTTGTTTTGTGGATAGATCTGGTGCGCGCGCTGTGACAGTTCGAATATAAACACAGCGCAAAACGTGTTTGTTGTCTGACTCTGAGCAGAACGACGCCATGTTGGTTTGTGGGCGTTTGTTCAAGTCGCTCACGTGACAAGATACTTCTTTCTGATTGGTTCTTGCTCATACCTAGCAGCGGACCTAGCAAGGAAAATAGCCCCTGTTCTAATTTTAAAACCTATTTTGTGAACTAGCAGGCGAGCCCGCACTGACGTCATTTCCAGCTTCGTACCCAGCCTGCCGGTCAGCAGAAGTCCAAGTAATGTTTCTAGCCTCGTGTGTAGCGGCCTTTGCTTGGCTAACTAAGGATTTACAGATCAAAGTTCTTCATGTAGCCCATAGATAAGTTATTTTATCCATTGTTGGTAATTGTTAACTTGGCTTCGTTCGTAGCAAACACCTTAAGTTTTGATAGAGCTTGTTGAAAAACGGGTGTCATTTATCTTCCAGAAGAATGCACTGCCGCCGCCATGTTGTTTGTGTTGGTTTGGAGGTCATTCGCAACGCGTGAACTTGTTGCATAGATGAAATGTGTGTGTTTTTTTTTTTCGGTGGTTCCTTGCACCGAAAGGGGAGGTCATTGACACAGGTGGGCACATCACCTGCGGGCTTAAATAGCGTACTTGTGTGGCGTCCCAAAGATGCGTATCAAAGGTATGATGCGTGTATACGCTATTATAGTGCGTATGTTATACTCGATCGAAAAATGCATTCACTGCGCCTAACTGCGAATGTAGAGGAGTGTTGCGTGACTTCGAAGTCTTCATTAGTGTAGCCACGCGCGGATCTACGTGCAGGGACTAATAGGGTCTAAGCCCTGGGCTCCCAGCTGTCAAGGGTCCACAAAAATTGATTATAAACACTAAATTAGTTAGTATAAATCATTGGTAAATGTTGACAATTTTTTTGGGTGAATGTTAACAATTGATATCAAGAGTCACGTACTCTACCGACTGAGCTATTCGGACTTCTGATGCGCTAGGCTAATATTGGTATATTTAGTTACGGCATTTCACTTAAATAGAAGCTCAATTTTGAGATATATTTTGCAACATTTTTCATTTATGCTCCGCTCGTATTGGTCGTAGCGTGATATTATATAGCCTATAGCCTTCCTCGATAAATGGGCTATCCAACAAAAAAAAATTCTATTTGAACCAGTAGTTCCTGAGATTAGCGCGTTCAAACAAACAAACAAACTCTTCAGCTTTATATATAAGTATAGATTTAGTTACGGCATTTCACCTAAATAGAAAGTTATTTTTGAGATACATTTTGCAACATTTTTCATTTATGCTCCGCTCGTATTGGTCGTAGCGTGATATTATGTAGCCTATAACCTTCCTCGATAAATGGGCTATGCAACAAAATTTTTTTTTTCAATTTGAACCAGTAGTTCCTGAGATTAGCGCTTTCAACCAAACAAACAAACTCTTCAGCTTTATATATTAGAATAGTATAGAATAGAATAGAATAGATATCAACATTCTTTTGAGGAGGTGACCTTCGAAATGGTTCAAAGTGGCAGCTTTCCTCTTTGCGGTTTGGAGAAAATAATAAATTGTTAAATAAACGATGCTAAGACAGCTAAGGCCATAGTCTGAAATAGCTACATGAAAGTACAGTTAATCCAACCTGTGGGTTGCAGTTGGTTGTAAGATCGGATCAAAAATATGCATCATACAATATAGTATGCATAATATACTAGCCGTTACCCACGACATCGCACGCGCTGGCATAAATTTTATTTCAATTATTACGCAGGGTTTAATTTCTAAATATGGAAGTGCCAAAACCCTTAACATATCTGGCGGTTATAATTTTCTCCACTCGCTGGCAGTGTTAGATTGTTTTGTTAGCGCATTTTCTAAAACCTGAAATATCTGAAAATTTTTTTCGTGGTATAAATATTATTCTGTCTGAATCTCAAACATATTTTTTTAATATTTCTGAAACCGCAATCATTTAGATCCGATCTTGCTTATTTATTTTTTACTTTATTAAATACTAAATTTGACTGTATTCAAGTTTTAAAAATACACTTAGAACTTTTTTTAAATAAAACTTTGCAAAATTAAAAATTCAAGCATTTGTTAGGCCCCCACTACCTACCTTTCAGCCTGGTATTCGATTTTGTATTCAGACATTACAAAAAAATGTTACACAAATTTTTCAACGCGCCTCAAATACCTACCCAAAAATGTTCCACAGCTCTTGGACTATTAAGGGACCCTTAGGCAATATTTAATAATTTAATTATGAATTGAAGACAGTAATTATTGATTGATAGTATTTACAATAAGATACCAAAATGTAAAGAGCTAGTCATAATTGTAGTACGATTTGCTTAATGCAAAGGAATGATACAGTGTAAAGCATGCCCGTTCCATGCATACAAACTATGCCGCTTGTACTACATTGGGATGTATAAGTGTGTGACTCACTCCTTAAATTTTTTTAATTTTTAGTATGACACAAAATCACGTTGGAATATTTAATCGAAGTGTTTCTTTTATCAGTTAAGACATTAATTTTATATAGATATGGCCGCATTGATACGAAAATCGTAGTTTTTTTGTGAATTAAACGCATTTTTATCGAAAAAATTTAAGTAAATAATAATAATGTCAATCGCTGTTCGTCAATTATTTTTGACCTTTTGCCACACGTCATTTGTTTTGTATGTTCAGAAATGTTGGTTAATCGTAATTTTTTGTATTATCAAATGTGGAATTTAAAACAGTGGCGTTGCTTTCCTCATCTTTTTTTTCTCCCTAAAAGTACAAATTAGATTCGACATCTTCTCCGAATATGTTTTCTCCCGACCCAAAAAATCGGAGTTATATTTGGTGGTTTAGCATCAAAAATCTTCAATTGATATATAAAGCAGACTTTGATGCATTCTTTTCTTTTATAGAATATAAATTAAATAGTGGAGGAACTCAAATAATTAAAAAACGTCATTTTTTTCTCTTTATTAGAGGATACTGGATATGTTATTCAGACAACTATTACACAATTATATTTCAACAGCTAGACAAATTGTAATGACCAAATATCCCCCCAGACGTAAAAAATAGTCAGCTGTTAGTATGAGCGCGAGAGCTTTATGTATTTTTTACGTCTGGGGGGATGTTTGGTCATTACAATTTGTCTGGCTGTTGAAATATAATTTTGTAATAGTTGTCTGAATAACATATTAGGTAGGTATATAAAAATCAAGCATTTAAAAATAAGTGAAGTTCATTAATTTTTCTCTGAGCTTTAAAGCGTCTGTCAGAAGTTGTCAGCGGAAAGTGACTGGCGATACTGGATACTAATTTATAGTGATATTTTACAAAACATATATAAATATCAGCCATTTAAATTTAAATTAAGTGACTTTTATTTTTACTCACCTTTCTCACCTGGTACCTGTACATTTGTCACAGACTCAATGATGGAGGTACGTAGTATATAAAACACTACTCAAAACGTAAGGTTTCATTTATTTAAAAATAGGTTGTGTCTGGCGGCCCTGGGATCTTACTCTATTAGAGGTCCATGAAAAAAATGCGTGTATTCACATTGTTCGCAGTAAAAGACTTTAGAAAACTTTTATCAAAGAAAATAAAAAATAGAGAATAGTTACTTCTTACCACAACAAGTTTATTAGTGGATGTACATTTCGAGAGCTATGCTCTCATCTTCAGCAATACACTAAACTAAGTTCATAAACAAAAATCTTTACATTACATAGCAATTACAGGTATAAATTAAAATAATAATACAGGTACTAAAAATTAACCATGGACTTATGAAAAGTCAGGTAACGTCAATCTGGTATATCCAATATAACCTGAAACAATGTCAACCAAGCGCTGGTCCGTGTCAATGAAAATTCTGTAAAAAACAAAGGAAACAACAAAACCAAAAAACACAAAAATTAACGAACTCCGGTTACAAAAGATCGAATAATGCAGAAAAAGGTATAGGGCCATTATCTGAATTTAAAAGTTTCTGTGTGTCACTCTTGGCTATGTATATACTTTCAAAACTATCCAACTGCTGTTTATATATATAATGTAAAGATTTTTGTTTATGAACTTAGTTTAGTGTATTGCTGAAGATGAGAGCATAGCTCTCGAAATGTACATCCACTAATAAACTTGTTGTGGTAAGAAGTAACTATTCTCTATTTTTTATTAGATTCAAAACACAGTGCTCCTAATATTTTTGTTTTATCAAAGACTTTTTTTTATTATTCAGAAACGAATTCTTCGCTTAATATTCAACTTAGGCCCCCGGGAGTCAGTCAGATCAACATTTAGGAATAAGCAGATACTTACTGCAATCAATATCTACATTTATCACTGCGTTTTATTTGCAAGGAAAAATATTAATAAGCATGTCAGAGATGTTCACAAATACGCTACAAGAAATCGTGATGACATATATGTGGAAAACTACAATTATTCAAGAAACATCAAGAGCCCTATATGTTCTGCATCGCTGCTATATAATAAGTTACCCGTACATATTAAAAAAATGGACAATTTTAACAAATTTGCACGATCTGCAAAATTATTTTTATTAAACAATCCTTTTTATGGGATGTCTGAATTTTAATATATTTATTGACAATGTATGCACTTTTTATAAGGCGATATACAATAAAGTTATCTATCTATCTATCTATCTAAAGATCTCTGCAAGACACAAGTGTGTCCACCACGGAAAATATTTCGAGTCGCTATAGCTCCTGGTGAAAAAATCCTGAAAATTTTCCAAATTTCAGGAAAAAATATTGGTTGTATGGTGGAGGTACATTACTGTGAATTAACCCTAATGCAGAACGTTAAATAATTGTCGAAAATTGAATGATGATCCATATAACTGACATTTATGACGATGATGTATTTATATTTTTTTAGTTCAACCAATTGAAATGTTATGTTGGCGCGCATTGTTGAATTGATAATGGCACGGCGTGGAAATGGAACCAGGAAGTATTGTTGCATTTGTATTTAATTTAGGCACTGCCGATCTCTGTCCAACGCTATCTCTGTCTAACAGAGAAGAGACCACAACCACGTACCACTATAAAGTATACAATCTTCCAGCCATCCAGTTTCACTGAATTACCTTGGCACACTTTAACCATTCTTCAGTTAAGAGTGTTAAAATATAACTGATATTGCTTCGAACAATGACAGCAACAACCCAATCCACTGCGTTTCGTATGTTTGTTCTCTGTCGCGCGCCTAGCAAAATTCGTTAAAAATGTGGATATTCTTCAGCATAACTTTTTGAAAATTTCTTTTTTAATCGATCTCTAAACAGAGACAGATATCGATTATTTAATTGGAACGGCGCTGTTTGTCTCTATTATAAAACCAGCACAACTGATTTGTTGATTGAAAGAAATACTGGTGGCGTTTTCGAGTAAAGGACGGTTAGATTCGATCCGCGGGAAGTGGCGTAGCTCTGTTCTTGTCTGAGAAGATTGTTGGTGACGAAATGAGGTGAATACTGAACGTATACAATTTTTACAAGAATGTAAACTCTCTCTTTCTTACCGGTGTTGTTTCTGTCTCTTTCTAGATGTTATATAATCAGTTTAATTGTTATTTTCACTTTCCAAATGTAGTAAATTTATACCTGTATTATGCTGACTTTGGCCGACTTACCGAGCGACTGCTAGTATGTTATTTATTTTTTAGTTACTGTTTAGTATTTAGTGATATTTGATATGAGTACTAAAGCAATTGACTTTTGTTGCATCGCTGCCACTTATTAGAGATTTTTATAACACAACAATTACATTATGTAACTACTGTTTTTTATACGGTATAATAATTTTCGGTTGTTTCGACATATTGTACGATATATTTCCGCTACGGTGCACCGCATATTTCTGCTTAATATAGATGTTAATCCTTATTATAGTTAGGGAGCTAAATCGCAAAAAAATAACAGTCACTGTGATCACATAGTAACGCCTTATTCGTTTCTGATCTCCTAATTATTATTAAAATAATATAGTTAGGAAGCTGACGCGCAAAAAATAACAGTCACTGTGATTACATAGTAACGCCTTATTCGTTTCTGATCTCCTAATCATTAAAATAATATAGTTAGGAGCTGACTCGCAAAAAAATAACAGTCACTGTGATCACATAGTAACGCCTTATTCGTTTCTGATGTCCTAATCATTAAAATGATATAGTTAGGAGCTGACGCGCAAAAAAGTAACAGTCACTGTGATCACATAGTAACGCCTTATTCGTTTCTGATCTCCTAATCATTACAATAATATTTATGTAGTTAGGAAGCTGACGTGCAAAAATATAACAGTCACTGTGATCACATAGTAACGACTTTTCCCATGTCTAGCGTTACTTGATATCGGTATTGTTTTAGTAACGCCTTATTCGTTTATGATCTCCTAATCATTAAAATAATATTTATGTAGTTAGGAGCTACGTGCAAAAATCAAACAGTCACTGTGATCACATAGTAACGACTTTTCCCATGTCTATCGTTACTTGATATCGTTACTGTTTTAGTAACGCCTTATTGGTTTATGATCTCCTAATCATTAAAATAATATTTATGTAGTTAGGAGCTACGTGCAAAAATCAAACAGTCACTGTGATCACATAGTAACGACTTTTCCCATGTCTAGCGTTACTTGATATCGTTTTTGTTTTCGTGACGCCTTATTCGTTTCTGATCTCCTAATCATTAAAATAATATAATATGTAGTTAGGACGCTGACGCGCAAAAAAATAACAGTCACTGTGATCACATAGTAAAGACTTTTTTCATGTCTAGCGTTACTTGATATCGTTATTGTTTTAGTAACGCCTTATTCGTTTCTGATCTCCTAATCATTAAAATAATATAGTTAGGAAGCTGACGCGCAAAAAAACCATGTCGTCGCAACCTTCTGCCGCTTGGTACATAAGCTATTTTGGCAATTTAGAGCATTTTTTATTGTATAAGATATATAGGCGGAATCTGGACCCATTTAAAAAGGGGGAATAAACAATTTAGAAAGGTGGTAAAAAAAGGGTTAAAATTTAAAAACATTTCTGCTGCTTCAAGAAAAAAAAGACTACTTATGAAAATGTCCATGAAAGTGAACAATAAATAAACAGTTGGGTTGCAACATTGTTTTGCATCCGGTGACCCTAAATAAAGTAAATCACCTTTGTTGGACGCGTTGATATCCATCATTTGTTTCCCGTTTTCATTAAATTGACACAAGTCAATCAGGAACTGATCTTGCATTGTTGCAAAGATGCATCGACAATTAACTATATATTTAATAGATCTGGTTTAACAACAATAACCATAAAAGTAACACACGATGTCAGTAAATGCCCATCATTAATCAAGTACAGCGAACAACAATATTTATGATTTAACCTCAACAGAACTTAAAACTTTTTCTAATAGTGGTGGCTTCACCCAGTCCACGGATTGCACAAGCTAGTGCAAGGAACGAGGATACTGGATCGAGTGAAATAAGAGATTGAGAGATAGCACGTTAATTAAAAAAAAATAGTAGTGGCTCGACAAAAAATTGATTTCGTTAACTAGTTTACCGTCAGGGCGGTTGAGACCTCAGATTTAATTGCGAAAAACTGTTTGTATTTCGTAGGTTTTAAATAACGAACAAATCAAATCAACACTATATTAATTTTCAATACGAAGTTGATATTAAAACAAACACATAACAAGCACTGCCGTTCGATTGTCCCGATCGACCAATCACAACGCAAGAAACAAAAGAACGTTCGCACATGTGACTATTCTTCGTTTTATCGATAGATGGAAATGTAGTTGTTTAACTATTTATTTTTATTATCTATCAATATATCGAGTGCCTTATAGCTTTCAGCGAATCTTTAACTCAAAAGATAAAAAAAAATGAATAGCGTGGAAAGTTTTCGAGTAGGTACTGACTAATAATTTAATAGACATAAAATTAGAATTTTTTGCAAATGCGCATTTAGTACTTGACTTTAAGATAAGATACTAATCTTTTTGTATTGTTTTTGTTTGTATGCATTTTATTATTTTATATATTTTTATCCATAATTCAATTGAGTCATTACTTCCTGCATATTTTTTATGTCAAACTGTTATCGTTTATATTATTTTTTTAATTGGAAAAGTTTATTAGTTTATCATTAATGATTATAATTAGGTATATTGTATTGTCTGAAAAAAAATTAATTTTCTTGATTACTGTTTGTAGTAAATTATAAGATTGCGTTCTTTACTATAGATTTTGTCCGTAAATTCGTTTATTTTATAAATGTCGGTTTTGCCTGGTACCCAGGGCCATACCGACAATGTGGCAAGCGGGGCGGTGCTCCGGGGCCCCCGACGTTTTCGAATTTTGACGTGATAACGTCTTATAAATTGATGAAACACCGGCTGCACGCACGAAAAAGTGTCACGTTCCGCCTGAGCCTGAGCGTGCAAGCGAGAGCGCGGTATAAGCGATAGAGAGGCACGATCGGCCCAAGCGTCGGCTTGTACGCATTTCAATGTTTCTTTATAGGACGTTATCACGTAAAACTATCGTCCGTAAACCGACTTTACAGACAACCATTTTTTTACTTTTTGAAGCCCTTCCGCAAGTTACCTCTAGAATTGAAAAAAGCACTTTTTAAATTCTACGTACGGGACCCTAATTTTACTTCGTGTCTCGAGGTTCGAGTTGCTGTCCTGCTGCGGTACCCTATCTTCTTGAAAAATCGCTTTATCCAAGTGTGTAGGCTTTCACGGCCGGTGTTGATCCAAATCTTCTTGGTTTCCGGGCTTGTATGCTGTGGTAGCTACCACATCGCCTTTGATACCGCAGTTGTAGACGAAACGTCAGGTAGAAATACCAATGGATCACGGCATACAAGCTCGGAAACCAAGAAGATTTAAAATCGCTTTACTCATTTTCTATAGCAATGCCTGCAGTACAAATCGACAAAAATAATTCTGGAAACGCGTGCAAATAGCACAGAAATTATCTAAAAAAAAAACTGCAACTAAACTACTGACAGATGTCACGTTTCAATTTTATTTGTTTGTATGCGCTGCTGATGGGACAGCAGCTTGAAAGAATCTGAAAAATTGAAGTAACCGTTGACGAACAGTTTTTCACGCTATTAAAACCTATTAGTGTCTTTGTCACTTGTCCAAGACTCCAAGAAGTTTAATGCTTGCACTTTTATGTACGCATGCCTTTATTTAATATTTATGCGCTTGTACTATATTCAATTGTTTATCTACAGAATGTACAACGACTCTGATACATCTATACTCTATTAATCTATACTTCTATACTAATATATACTGGTTCGAATTGAAAAAAAATTCTTTTGTTGAATGGCTCATTTATCGAGGAAGGCTATATGCTATATAATATCACGCTACGACCATTAGGAGCGGAGCATTAATGAAAAATGTTGCAAAATGTATCTCAAAAATAAGCTTCTATTCAGGAGAAATGCACTAACTAATTATACTCATATTAGCGTTGTCAGTACACAACGTCGGCTGGCTCAATCGGTAGAGCATGCGACTGTCAATATCAGGGTCGTGGGTTCAAGCCCCACGTTGGGCGAATATATTTTTATTTTTTTTTTATATTCTACATTGCTTTCTTCTAAGGCTTACATTTAAATTTTTTTAAATTTTATTTAATTAATAATAAAAAAAATTATTAGTTAAAAATAGTATAAATACTGCTTTGTATCGACAAAAACTTTTGAACTGTAACTCTGATCATCATGAAATTTAGACACAACATTCATCTCGGTAAACTAAGATGAATGTGTGTACTCATGTTCCTCCCTTCCCCATTCGTTCTTTTACACCTGGGTGAAACTGGACGAGACCGCTAGTACTAATATATAAAGCTGAAGAGTTTGTTTGTTTAATTGAAAGCGCTAATCTCAGGAACCACTGGTTCGAATTAAAAAATTTTTTTTTGTTGGATAGCCCATTAATCGAGGAAGGCTATAGGCTATATAATATCACGCTACGACCAATAGGAGCGGAGCATCAATGAAAAATGTTGCAAAATGTAACTCAAAATTTGTCCATTCGACAAAAACTTTTGAACGGTAACTCCGATCATCATGAAATTTGAACACAACATTCATCTCGGTAAACTAAGATGAATGTGCGTACTCATGTACCTCGTTCTTTTGCATCCGGGTGAAACCGGGCGGAACCGCTAGTTTGTTATATTTTTCAAGCCATCCTCCTCAAATTTTGTACATGAGCAGTTGATTGCTGTGCTTAGCAAACCTACACTATACAAAGCCTATCGGTAAAAATGTTTTATCTTCGTAAATACTCAATTGAAAAAACCCCACTTACTATTGTGTTTGAAAAAACTCAAAAAAAAAACTATTTTATTAGCACTGCAATTTATAACAATGAATTTTGTCCACATTGCAATAAAGAAGTGTTTTTATGAGTTATTTTGAACTCAAATTTTTTTAGTGTTAAATCCGGGAAAACGCGTTATCTACGAATGGACACAGCTAATAATATATTTAGCAAGGGGGTAGATGGGGGGGTAAAGGGGTTATTTACCACCCTCCTCCAGGAAAATAATAAGTAATAAAAAAGTAAAACTTAAAAATAAAACGAATTCCTGGCTAAAAAAATGAAATTTAGAAATACTCCTTGAAAAAAAAATTGTAAAATTGCTTTGGGAATCAATATTTTGCTTGACACCTTCCTTCGTGTGTATTCTTGTGTGATATTAATAAAACTTAAAAAAATATTGATTTTTTTGCTTTACGCTTCCCCCCTTCAGAAAAAAATATCTACGCCCTTGATAATTAGTCTTGGAGCCACGTGTCGCACGCTGCTTTTTTTCAGAAACACTCTGTATATACGCGCAGCTGTAAAGTACACTATGCATGAGCTTTTAATGATCAAGGTCATTCCTTTGACATTGACTTTAGTTTCCCAGTTTAACGCTAGGCCATTCGATCAGTGAGCTCGGTGCCCGAGGCCATTGAGATCACTTACTGTAAATATAGTACCTATATTGCAACAATAGACGCAGAGCCCACCGTCAGATTTTCCTATGCATCGATTACAATACATCGACGAAGTCTGTAATATGGTAACTATGGAAAGTATTAATGCATTACAGAAAATCGTTCCAGATCAAATGCAACATAGATCGGACGGAACGGTTTTTTGTAATGCATTAATGATTTTCATAGCTACCAATATCGACAAAACGCGCAAATAATATGTACGTTGCGTCTTAAATGAAACTCACTGTATAATATACGATGTAAATTCTATATGCACTTTGTGGCGTTATTGAGAGTTGCCGTTAAACGGAGAGAAGAAATAATCCATTAATATTCATACTATCACAGATTAATAATAATAAAACTTTTTCGTCAATACACAAAGATTTTCTTTTACCCGCCATGTTCACAGTTTGCAAGTTTGTGGGCAACTAAGAATATGATATAAGCAGCTGAGCTAAACATAATAATATGAAAGATAATACCAACAAACAAAAGAGCGAATTTCTTAGGATCTTCGGTACGCATGATGCCGATAACACAGCAACAAAATAACAAACAAGTACTGTTTATTGCTTAATGATGACATATTGTTGTCGTTATTTAGGGTGTATCATCTGTATGGGCAACAAGGTAAACCAATCAGAGTTGAGTAATTTCGACGTTTTAAGGAGTTTGTCGTTATATCGAGTGACGTTAAATGGAGCTTACACTGTAAATAAAATTGACCTTAAGATTCCGGTCTCCACGAATACTTTCATATCATTGTGGGGTGCCAAGTATGTCGAAACGTAGGAAATCCGTCGGTCGGATCTGGAACTACTGCATGTAAATATACTTATTGCAATAAGAAGTTATTGTTGCACATTTGTACGGTAGCCAGTAGGCATACCTATTTATATATTTGCTTTATTGATACCACGTGTGATTATATATATAACTAAGCTTCAGCGACGGTTTAGATCAAGTTAATATCGGTTTTCACGAAAACTTTATCTTAACCCGATTGTAGCCTATAAAAAAAAACAAGATACTATTTAAGTTTGGTTTCATCGAATGGTGCTATGGACAGATAGTTTTGGAAACACGTTGTGTGTGTCATACTTAATTTTTAAAAACATCGAAAATGGTCCTTCCGTCTGGTCTCTCACAAACCCATAACTTTTGAGCAGTTCATCGCAGGAACGTGAAATTTGGCACCAAGGCAGAGAGACGTGTTCTGTAGATATTGCAAAAAATAAATAAAAATATTTAACATGTGGTACATCGTAGGAAAGAGCTGGATTTGGACTTTGTAAATACTACTTTTTTATGAATTTTTGCTCATAATATTATAAAAAGAGATAAAATCTGGTGGAGACACCGAATACTAAAAACATATACTGCCCCGCCCTCCTATCACCAAAAATATTTGGTCTAAAAAAAGAAAGAAGAAATAATAAACCCTGCAAGAAAGTTGGTATAGTGAAGATCAGATTTTCATTGATACTTTTTTTTAATTCAGCACAAAACCAGCCCCGGATCTAGGGTGGCAGTTTCAAGGGGCGCCAAAAACATAACGCCCAATCTGTCCTTTTTCCGAATAACTCAATCTGTTTGTTTTCTGACGGTTTCCCATTCACAAGTTCACGAAAAATTCCAACCATTATATATTTGTGAGTTTTTTTTAAGTAATTTGTCTCAAACGCTGGAGAGAGGGGGTGCCATTATCAAGTTTCGAAGAAATCGTAGATCCGGGGCTGCACAAAATAATTAATTTTGATAATGAGACTAGTAAAAGATTGCAGGATAAACTATATCAAGTGGCGTAAGGAACTCTCGGTACATGAAGCACCCACATTTATGCTTGGCTGATTTTTTTTTATGACTGAACAATTCATCAAAAGTAGTGAATGAATGACGTGATTGCGACTTTGATGTTTTCGCTTTTTAATTTTCATCTGTTAAGACCTTTGGCTATCGTGTTTCAATCGCATTATCGGTGCCAAATTTGATGTCTACGACTTAACAAGGTTCACATCTGTTTCAGAAATACAACAAATTCACATACGGACTTTGAAATGTCGTTGATTTACGATAGAGTAAAACCGTGAATTTCATTTGAAATGCAATACATACACGAGTTTTGTTGATATGGTAGCTACAGAAATCATTAATGTATTACAGAAAATCGTGCAACATAGGCCCGGTATGTGGAACGATTTTCTGTAACGTATTAATGATTTTCATAGCTACCATATCAATTGAGAACTGCTGGTAATTGGTATCATCTGATTTTTCAGTTTATGATTAAACATATTATCTGGTACTACCTACTCGTAGGTGAGGAGCCAGCAATCCTGAAAGCTCCGTGATTAAAGATAATAAAATTTTTAATGAAAATTGAAAGTTTACACTTAGACGAATAAGATGCGCTTGGTCGGCGTGGATTTTATTAGCCGAAAATGTTTTAAAATAAATTATATATTGATAAATGTCTTTAATGTTTCCCTGTCATCGCGGATTTTGATCTTTCCTAGGTAATTTTGTGCAAAATTTCGTACTTATTCAGAAAAAATTCGGCCGACCAATGTTTTTTAACCGGACAGGTCCCGCAGATCTATTTAAATGATGCCGTGATAGGGGGACAATTTCTCCCTTATCACGGAATACTTTTTTTTATTTTACTTGTTTTAATGTCAATTTCAAAAATATCTTGGTATGCGTGCTTAGAAACAGCCGGAAGTAACGGGCTATCATGTAACTTTGACTGCTGGTGGCTTTAATAATTATTCCGAGTCTGAATTAAAAATGAACTAGCGTAACCTGTGCGAATTATTCGCACTAAATAAGTATAATAATTTTCACTTTACAAAATTATTTTTTAAATATGATTGCAGGTATTCAATTCGTTTCTAATTTTGCACACTGATTATAACGTTCTTCTTTTTGTTGTAAAAGAAATATTTTACTAAAATTGTCATATAGAGGCGCAAGTAGCAAAAGCGTTGTTCAGCGTTGCCCGTCAGATGGCAGTATGCAGTATTTACAATATGAAGGTCAGATGACAGATCGAAGTGTTAACGTTACGCCGTCAGATGGCAGACGTTGTTCAGAGTTTAATTAATTTAATTAATTTGCAAAAACAATAGCAACAATAAATTTTTTAGTTGTCGATGTCAGTAGAGCAAACAATTATCTGTAAAATGATATAAAATTTATGTGGAGAAATTATGTGGTTTTTTCGAAAAAGTGAGGCAAACATCTTAAACCTTAGCGTATTAATATACAGCGTGTCCACGAAAGTTCTTTACAAATGGAATTTTTTTTTATTAACTATTGGAGCAAAAATTTTTTTCTGTGGAAAAGTTCTGCTTCGTCCAAAACCTCTAAAACACCAAAGAAAATTTTAGAAGGAGAACTTTTCTTTGAATGGAGAAAGATGGAGGACATGTTGAATTATGACTTATAATTCTGAATAAATAATTACTTAGAAGTTAGTTATGTTATTTTTTTTTAATTAAATTTGATTATGTAACTAATTTTGCGAAAATCTTGAATATCACAGATAATTTTTATTTAAAGTAAAATAAAACTTTTTGATTTCCCTCGTATAACTTTAGGCCGAAAAAAATTTTCTTTGGTGTTTTAGAGGTTTTGGACGAAGCAGAACTTTTCCACAGAAAAAAATTTTTGCTCCAATAATTAATAAAAAAAAATTCCATTTGTAAAGAACTTCCGTGGACACGCTGTATATGATATATTTTTGTTTTTGTTTTAGATAATAATCGATCACGACTATTCTTCGCTTTTGGTGAGTGTTTTTTTTTTATAATATACTTTTTGCTGTGACTACGAATTTTATAATGCGCGCTAACTAATAGAAACGTGTGAAGTTTCGCTCAAAAAAAAATTGGTTGTCTGTAAAGTCGGTTTACGGACGATAGTTTTACGTGATAACGTATTCCGCTCGAATATCATATTTAATAATACATAACCTAAATTTTAGTAGCTGTCAAACTATATTTTTACCGACTCTGACGTCACGCGAGAAGAGGGAGAAATGCGGCTTGGGCCGATCGTGCATCTCTATCGCTTATATCGCGCTCTCGCTTGCGGAACGTTACTTTTTTTCGTGTGTGCTAGCGGTGTTTCATCAATTTATAAGACGTTATCACGTCAAAAATTTAACTGTGAAGGCCGTTTTTTCTTGGAACGCGGCGGTTAAACGGTAGGCAAACCCGAGGGAAGTCACTGCGACCTAGGAGACCTATCAGTCGACTGGGGTACTTAGTAAAGCTTGCAAAGCGTACAAAAGTTCATAATATGTCGTTTGACATTCGATACATGTCGATATAGTTTAAGCTCCCATGACACAAAAAGTTACCCCAAAGAACACCTCAAAATTATAAAGTGAAAATGGCTGAAAAACATGTGAGAAACATGTTACGCCCGCCAGACAAGTAAAAATTTGTTAATTGTTATTTTTTATGAATTTTTGAATTTAAAAAAAAACATGATTTTACTTTCCAAAACACCTGCTTGAAATTTATACAATTTGTAGTAAATAATGTACCATTTTTTAAAAAATTGATCTGGCTGACAATTTTTGTTAATAAGCTAGCCAGACTTCATTTGTTATAAACTATTTTTTTTATGAAAATACATTTTATAACACCTCCTTGAATTTTTTTTTAAAATAAAGTTTAAGATCTCTTCTATCTAATACAACTGGTCTGGCTGACAATTTTTGTTAATAAATTGGTCAGACTTCATTTGTTATAAAATTTTTTGTTTATGAAGTCTGTCATAGTAAAAAACATTTTTTCGCCGACAGACCAATTTTTATGCATAAAATAGATGTCAAACCTTCTTTCAGAAAAAAATTAAGGTGGTGTTTTGACACGGCCCTTGTAAAAGCTAATTTGTTTATAAAAAAATGCTGTCACGGCGCTTAAAAATTGAATCTGGCATGGTAAAAAACAATATTTTGATGAAAAATGTATTAAAGTATATAAAAGGGATCTACCGTATCAATTTAGAATTAGAAAAAAAAAATTTTTCTAGTTAGCAACGATTATACCATATTTTTTCATTAAATGCGACCACATTTTTTAATGAAAAAATATGGTATAATCGTTGAAAAAAAAAATTTTTTTTATTCTAAATTAATACGGTAGATCCCTTTTATATACTTTAATACATTTTTCATCAAAATATTTATTTTTACCATATTTTTAAGCGCCGTGACAGCGTTTTTTTTATAAACAAATTAGCTTTTACAAGGGCCGTGTCAAAACACCACCTTAATTTTTTTCTGAAAGAAGGTTTGACATCTATTTTATGCATAAAAATTGGTCTGTCGGCGAAAAAATGTTTTTTACTATGACACACTTCATAAACAAAAAATTTTATAACAAATGAAGTCTGACCAATTTATTAACAAAAATTGTCAGCCAGACCAGTTGTATTAGATAGAAGAGATCTTAAACTTTATTTAAAAAAAAAATTCAAGGAGGTGTTATAAAATGTATTTTCATAAAAAAAATAGTTTATAACAAATGAAGTCTGGCTAGCTTATTAACAAAAATTGTCAGCCAGACCAATTTTTTCAAAAATGGTACATTATTTACTACAAATTGTATAAATTTCAAGCAGGTGTTTTGAAAAGTAAAATCATGTTTTTTTTTTAAATTTCAAAATTCATAAAAAATAACAATTAACAAATTTTTACTTGTCTGGCGGGCGTAACATGTTTCTGACATGTTTTTCAGCCATTTTCACTTTATAATTTTGAGGTGTTCTTTGGGGTAACTTTTTGTGTCATGGGAGCTTAAACTAATAGACACAGAAGCAGTGGCGTCTCGTGAACATTTTAGATGGGTGCTCTGCAGGTTCAACACAAACTAGGAATAAGGGGGGCAATTAAATTATTATACATATTCATGCTTATGACGTTTTTTATTATTAACTTTTTTCAAGCACTGTTGACCACAAACTACAACATACACTGTAACACTGGTCACTACTGCCATAAACCATGTGTCGTGTATCGTGTATGAGTCAAAACCGTCGAAGATGTTGACTGAATGAAATAGATTCAGTGAACACTTCTAGCATATGACAGTGATAGATGTTTATTTGTGCTGATGGTAAATGCAGCTCAGAACTGATCTAAATAACACGCTTTATAACTTATGGGTTAAAGTTTGACGGTATACACCGGGCGTTTTATGTGCTGCTTCGGAGCGCAGAACGCAAAAAAGTCTACCACACAGTCACTATCAGTGGCTGTTAAACTTTTGCGTTGATTGTGTAATTAAGCTATTTCCTAACATTAAGTATTGGTTAAATATGGAAAATACAATTAAGGCGTTTAACGTTCGTTTCTCGACTTTATATCATAACAGACGCCATTCGCACCATTACTATTTTCCATCCATCACACTTCCCGTTATTTTCTACATTTTTAAACTTCCGCTTAATAGCAATGTGCGAAATTTTAGGACTTAAGGATAAGGTAGACAAATTTTGAGCATAGGAGTTTGACCTGGCCTTGAATAAGGAACCATCTCGATATTTATGTGGAATTATTGAGGCAGACCATGAAAAACTTCAACAAGATGGCCGGTACAGGAATTACCGTTTCACGGCGAGAGGCAGCAGGAAAAAGTTAAGTAGGTACTTATAAGATTTGGGTTGTTCTGCAGCTTCTGCAGCGCCCGTAGACCAACCGCCACTGTATATAGAAGTTAACGACTTTTCCATCCTCATTTTCTCTAACACTATATAGCATAAAATAGATCAGACTTGGCTCTCTAACAAGTTTTCAAACATTTGGCAAACATCTCATCGGTTCTCTAAAATGCATACAGCTTTTCCCGCTGCACGGCGTGTATCCAATACGGACATCTTTGTCACACGCGTGACTGTCACCCGCCATTTAATCGACGACGTACGTCGGTTTTTGAACACAATACGCACTGAAAATAAACAACCTTTATTTAACCTTAGTAGGTTAAAAAATATTATATGGGACTCGAGTTTGGGGGCAAAAAAATCACACCGACTGCATTCTGAACTCGCGGCGTGTTTTTGAAAGTCGCTTATGTTGAGTCTATTATAAAATCGGGAACAGTGTCAAACGCTAAGCTCGCAGTTATAGTGGACACGTGTTTTTTATGTGTGAGTATGTCTACTATGATTTGTGCAGTTGCAACTGGTACACTGCGTTCATTGAGAATTGCATCGAATTAGGTTACTTTAGAGTTGAGGAATAAAAAATAAATCTAGTTTAAAAAAAACTAAAAAACACGCTTTATATCGAACTAAAAAGTAAAAAATATTTTTTTAAATAAGCTTAAAACAATAATGAATAAAAAATACTAGTATTATTGTGAAAAAAGCGTGGGGCGCTTTGTTCCACATTTTCGTACATCGAGCGCCCCACGATTTTTTCTCAATAATACTAGTATTTTTTATTCATTATTGTTTTAAGCTTATTTAAAAAAAAATATTTTGTACTTTTTAGTTCGATATAAAGCGTGTTTTTTAGTTTTTTTAAACTATATTTATTTTTCACTTTTTAGTTTGATATAAAGCGTGTTTTTTAGTTTTTTTTAAACTATATTTATTTTCCACTTTTTAGTTCGATTTATTGTCAAAAATTTGCCGAAAAAAAAACAATTTTTTTATTTCGGCGTGGACGGGATTAGAACCCACGACCGGTGAATCCGAGTGTTGACGTCAGCGAAGAGTAGCGCCTTAGACCGCTCGTTCAACGATTGCTCTTACAGTAGTGGTATAACATACTAACAGTAATAAACAACTTGCTGTAGTCTCAACGAGGTTACAAACAAATATACATACATACATACATACAAACTAACAAGTGAAACTAATATAAAGCGTGTAATTAACTTCACGATGAAACAATCACCGTCTAAAATGATCACTGTGATCTGACAAGAAGTAACGTATGTTGTTCCATGTCATCGGAATCACGGCGGTCGCTCCAACCGAGTAGCCGACGTAACGTCCGACCGAGTGTTTGCTCGGTCGAGATCGAGTCACGATGATTTTTCACTGTGATTTTTGTATAACTGGAATAAGAGTCACTGTGATCACATAGTAACGGGTTACTTGATATCGTTATTGTTTTAGTAACGCCTTATTCGTTTCTGATCCCCTAATCATTAAAATAATACGGTTAGGGGCTGACGCGCAAAAAAAACATGTCGTCGCAACCTTCTGCCGCTTGATACCTAAGCTATTTTGGCAATTTAGAGCATTTTTTCTTATATGATATATATAGGTGGAATCTGGACCCATTTTAAGATAGGGGGGATAAAAAATTTCAATGGTGGTAAAAAAAGGGTTAAAATAAAAAAAAATTCGCCCGCTTCCTTTTTATGTTCAGTTAGAGCCAAATGACGGGAAAATACCAACGGCAGAAATTTTTGACAAATTGCACCCTCCCCTTTTCCTAAGAAAGTGGATTTATAAATAAAAATCAAAAATTTCTTCTTTTCGCTTGTGGTGTTGGAATTGCAATGAGTAAGAGTAGAATGAAGCATCGAAGCTTATCGGGGAATAACCTAAAGTTGCCAATAATCGTAGGTATATTGTTTATTTAAACGTCTGGTACAATACATGCTATTCGATAAGCTAAGATTTGACACTAAGTAAATGTTTGAACGATTATTTTTTCAAAGTACGACATAAATATTATTATTGATAATAATTCAGATAAAAATGAGATATACGCAATGCGATATTTTTAAAAAATAGTCTCCAAATCAAATGAATAACAATTATTGTTTTATGTGGCGCGAAAAATAAAAAATTGTCCATTTGATATAAGAAAAAATTCGCAGGTTTGTGGACAATAGTTGTATTTATAAATGTACGACGTTTCGTCTATAAATTTAAACTTTTTCAAGTATAAATTGAAAATTATTTAAAACAATAATTATGAAAATAAACATTAATTACTAACCATAACAATTAACAAAAGTGAAGGTACATATTAATTATTATCGATGGACACGATATCTAATATATATTGTCCATTTGATTATTTACTAAACAAAAGTTTCAATTTTTTTCTACGAATGCTACTCAGCGTTTTGGGAGAAGTTAAATTTAAGCGTTTGGTTTTTGAACGGAGCATACTTGATCCACAAGTTTAGATGTTGTTTAGGTTCGAGATAGGAGTGCATTTTTTAACCTAATTTTGAGCCAGCAACGCGTGGCCTATTTTACTTTTGTATATATAGGTGAATGCATTCAAATGCATTTATTCTAACCTTATTGACGCAAATAACCTTTAGAATCATAACTTAGATTTATTCATTCCGTTTTAAACCGATGAATAAAATAGAAATCAGATCCATTTTGACCCTACAGTGAGTACAACACGATGGTTAACTTGTTGACATTACAATGCTACGTGAATTTGACTCTATTCAATAAATAGAGTAACTGTGATCCATTGAAGTTAATGATAGGTATTTGGAAAAAATTCCGTGGCATAAGGATCGAAAATGAAGCAATACTGAAATTTTTTTAAACTTGCATTTAATACTGACGTTTCGATACGTTTTGTATCATCTTCAGAGTTTTCAAATGCTGATAACATGTGACAGCATTTGAAAACCGTTCAAAAGTTTTTGTCGATAAAAAGCAGTATTTAAACTTTTTTTAACTAATAATTTTTTTTAAAGTAATTAAATAAAATTAAAATAAATTTAAATGTAAGCCTTAGAAGAAAGCAATGTAAAAAATAAAAAAAAATATATTCGCCCAACGCGGGGCTTGAACCCACGACCCTGATATTGACAGTCGCATGCTTCACCGATTGATCCACCTGTGGTTGTGTTCTCAAAACGCTAATATGAGTATATCTAGTTAGTGCATTTCACGTGAATAGAAGCTTATTTTTGAGATACATTTTGCAACATTTTTCATTTGCGTAATATTATATAGCCTATAGCCTTCCTCGATAAATGGGCTATCCAACAAAAAATTTTTTTTTCAATTTGAACCAGTAGTTCCTGAGATTAGAAAGTTCAAACAAACAAACTCTTCAGCTTTATATATCAGTATAGATACATGTAAGAAATCACCTAGAATACGGCCCTGCCCGAGGGTATATATTATATCCTCTTTACGAATAATGAATAGTTATGTTTTATGACATGGAATTTTCGAAATCTTAACCCTTTTGAAGCACGTAACCGAGTCTAAAGGGTTAGGTCTGTGTAAGAAATTAAATAAATGTTCACGGAATCGATCAGAAATTGAATTAAAATCTTTTTTTATAATAATTATTAGTATTACTACTCGAAACTCTTAAAAATGCTTAAACAGTGGTGTAGTGGTGCCTTTTTGAGCTGAATTTCGTAGTTGAAAAATCAGAGACTTCTCTTTAGATTATAACTGGGTTAGACAAAAAAAATTTTAAACTTTGATAGCTCAAATTTTTTTCTGAGAAATATCTGAAAATAAAAAAGGAGTTTGATAAAAACGACAGTGTTCTTTTCATAAATTTATTTAAAACATTTAAAAAATATTTAATTTATATACTTTTTTCAAATTACAAAATGTACAAATATAACATTAATACATAATATTTTATATATTAATTTCGATTTTTATATTTAAAATTATTATATTTTTAATGTAACAACAAAGATGGTAGTAAAAAAAACAATTTTATTAGTATCTATCATTTTAGTTTTTTTCTCGCAAAATTACAAATTTGTGCATTCGGCAATCGTATTTTTTTATTTTCTATAAAAAAGGACCGCTGTTACTTGAAATTCAATAAATTAATTTAGCATTTTTAAAAAAATTGATAAACGTATTAAATAAATATTTTAATTGGTCTCAAAAATTAAAATTGTAGCTAAAAAGCATCCAGCCTTTTATAAATTTTCATTTTTTAAAAAAATGCTAATATTGCACTAAAAGGAAAAAATGTTCATTTTTTTCGAAAAATAAATAAAATTTTGAAAAATACAGTCGTCGAAATTTTATATATTTTTTTAATCATTTCTCGAAAAAAATGAACAAATATATCATGCGTTTAATGTTATAAATAATTATTCAGAACGTTATTTTTTGTTTCGCTTCATTTACTAATCCATATTCGGATTTTTACATCTTTACAATATTATGTACAGTTCAGTTTCATTTATTTATTATAAAATAAAACAAAAATATATTTCTCTCTTTTTAATAACATTTTCTATATTATTATATCATTACAAAATTAAAATCACAAATGAAATGAACGGAATCTGTTTATTTGAACAATAAAATAAATAAAAATATACGTTTCTGACATTCAGAACCAGTCTAAAAAAAATAATAAAAATACAAACGTTCGATGGGTAAATAAAATAAAAATATATTTCGCTAATTTTTTCTACTGCAAAGTCGACCAAGTTCAGAAAGGTATATTTTTATTCCGATTAACAAAGTCGTTAAACGTAGGAATTCCATCTTGTGGGACTCGCAACAATAGGCTATTAAGATGCAATTTTGTCCGTTCAATTTCTTATGTCAAAATCGTATTTTTTCAACACAGAAAACAGTATAAAATTGCTCTTACCCACTAGACGGTGTTTTTACTATCGTTACGGTAAATAATACCCATATTTCCATTCTTAAATTTTCTTAAAAGAAAAAAAATCCTGTATAGATCGCAAAACCTGAGACACAACATTATACTTTCTAAATATAAATTAAGGCACCATTTCATATCATAATAACAATCGACCGACCATACAAAATGGCCGACACATATCAGCTGATTACTTACAAGCATATACATAACCTAACAAAATATTCTTTATACACGCCATTTTTCTGTATTATTGTATTATGTAACCGGTAGGTATAGCAAATGAATAAATAAAACAGAAATGTATGTCAAATAACGATGGCATCCATTCCTTTTATTTATTTATGAACTCTTCACTTTTATATTAGACACAAAATAATTTTTATTTTGATTTACAACAAATCAAACAAAAAAAGTATCTATGACAATATTTACAAGTCTTTCTCGCGTTCACTATAACTTAGTAGCGTTTTAAATTATTTTCCACTGATTAATTTATTTATAAATTCGATTTGGTAATACAGTTTTCTATTTTATAATAGTTTGTTGTTTTTAATTTAATACTATTAATTTTCACATGTTCTGCGGCTGCTGATGCAATTGAAAGCCTTCCAGATGCCTGTTGAGTTCTCTGTGTATATGTTCTGGAAGAATACTTGAATTGGCGAATAAACTCCTCAACACGTTTAACTCTTCCGTCAACAGTTCGATTTTTTTCTGCAACCGTTCGTTTTCCTTCATTAAAATTTTAACTTTTTCCTCAGTTTCCCGCGTTCTGACCTTGGCCTTCTCTCTGCTCTTCCGCACGGCTATGTTGTTCCTCTCTCTCCTCCTTCTGTACTCGTCGCTCGACTTGTCCGTCGACTTCATCTGTTTCCTGCTGCCGTGATGATGCATGAGGGCCGCCGCCGCCGCCGCGGCGCTCTGCATGCCGCCGCCGACTTTGTTCTTGAGTCCGCCGATTCCGGACGCCGCTCCGACGTGGTGCATGCCGCCCAACTGTTGGTGGTGCAGAACCGATTGCGGCGTCATCGACGTGAACGCGTTGCCGTTCGCGTTCGACACGTAGTTTCCGGTCTGCATGTACGGACTCGACGGCAAGACGCCATTGTTGCCGCACGCCTGCTGTCTGTGAAACTCCTGAGGATCGACGGGCTCTTCCTTGATACTGGGAACGTCGCTCGCTATCGAACTATTCGAATCGGTGTTCGCTGCCGAAGAAACGGTCGTCGCCGTGTTCAGCGCGTACGTCGAACCGCTGTGTCCGCTGTGAACCGGATGCGGAAGATAGTCGAGGGCGGTGCGGGAATAACTGTTGTTCTGAAGACTTTGTTGTGACGTATTTTGACGCGGCTGATGATGGTGAACGTTCTGCATGTGTTTGGCGGACACGGCTTGCGGATTGTTCTGCAGGATGTCGTTGAACAAGCCATCGTTGAATTGCGAATCGTCTATAAGATTCTGAAGGTCCAAACTGATTTCTGGCGAGTTTAGGTCGCTGAGATCTCCGCCGTGTTGCGCGTACTGCTGGACCAAATGGTGCTGTTTTAGCAGTGCGGTTGTTTGTTTGGAGTTGGCGTTGTTGTTGAGCGTTGTCAAGTTGTTGTTGTTTGTTGCAACATTGTTGCTCATTAGGTTCTTGTTTTTTTCGATGCCGTTGTTACCCAGCTGGCCATTGTTAGATGCCGGATGACTTGAATGATTATTGTCATACATTTGAGGTGAATCCATATTGTCTTTAACACTTGATTTTTTTTTTTAAACCACCGTTCAATAAATACACTATAAGAATATTTTGTGTATGACCACTATTGTTCGAAATGTAACTTTATTCTGCCTATTTTGATACACATTTTTAATCAGATCACGTTTTGTTTTTGTAAGACAGAAAATATTTTTTTTGTAGTTTAAAAGTCCTTCACTTATTTTTTATTTCGTATTCAAGTCAATATAATAAAGAAAAACACTAAACATTAAATAATTTTTATATGAAACACTCAACTTTTGTATCACAATGTATCCAACCGAACAAAACAAAACTTTCTTTTTTTCTTACAGTATCGACCGATTTAATTTTCAACACACAAGCCCGGCTGCTGTCATTACAAAATTATTTACAAAATAATTTTTGCTTATATTTTTTTTCATAAACAAACAAAACTATTCCACACTTTATTCCCAGAATCGACACAACACAAAAACAAAACTTTATATTGACACGATTTAATTTTTCAAAAAAAATCACTTAATTATCGTGCGTATTGTTGTCACTTTCAAACACAAGATCGTATCCGTCTGAATTAACTCTCGGTGTGAACTTGCGCGCGTTGTAGATTTGAATAACCCGCGCTTATAATAGTCGACAATCACTTGTTCACTCCAAGCTAAATTCAAGCATACTGAAGCGGTGTGAGTTAGTACAGCGTCGGTTATACTTTAGGTGGAGTGTGGGTCTGGCGACTATCTGTGGCACACAGTATTATTCAGTACAGACCGCTAAATAAAAACGCGGAGCTTCAGAATTACTACGTAAGAACTAACTGGCCACACTCGTCAGCTTACTGTCTGATGATGCATTTGTAACGCTCTCGTCGTCCGCACTGCTTATTATTATTTATTTACTTTGAATTGCAGTGCGCATGTCCAGAACACTCAAAACAACGGTGAATCATTTCTTGTGGCCATTGTTGGACGTCTTCTTCAAACCATTTCCGTTGGTGCGAAACTTTTGCCGCGACCTATCGGTTTTTTTTCCCTTTCAACTTTTTCGATTGAGGAAAAACATGCGCATTATTTACTTCAATTCTTCCCCGTTAATGACAAAATCTTTCGTCCTTCGACTGTTCTGATTTTCAACTGTTTCTGTTCGAACGAAATCAATTGTTTTTTTGTGGAGAAGAAATTTTCAATTTATCTGATTGCGAAAAGATTACGGTGGGTCTGCTGTTGCGATTTGTGAAGTATAGACGCTAGTACATTTTTAATCAAAACTGTTAAATGTTAGTCTGTTGTCTCTTTTTCTTACGCGAATGTCGATCAATTTTGTAAGTATATAACTGAAACCTAAATGGGAAAGGCGTCTTTCCGGGATTCGAGAACGGCTGGACTGATTTTAATAAAACATAGTTACTCTTGTCCAAACAAGTTTCCGAACACAAGCCGCGGGTATAAGCTAGTAAAACTATGCATACAGAAAAAATATTATTAAAATTCTAAATAAATTCCAGTAATCAAAAAAGGATAGTTGAACTTATATTTTCTAAGAACTGACAATCAAAAACTGGGATGTTTAACCGATGTGACGTCATCAGGTACAAATAGTTTAATATTATCATTCACTGCTCTGTTATCATTCCAACTTCACAAGTGGGGGATGGTACTAATTTAGATCAAAATTGACTGTTCTGAGGTCCTCCGAGTCTCAAAAAACATATTTTCAGAAAAAGTTAGTTCGTCTGCTTGTCTGTTAGTCTATGAGCGCAATGCAGATCGAAACCAAATTTTGGTAGGATGCTTTACATATAAATTAAGAAGATCCGTACTGATTTTGGGGATAATCGGCGCATGCTTAGAAGAAATATGTGCTATAACGTTGTTTTTTGACGTGATAACGTCTTATAAATTGATGAAACACCAGCTGCACGCACGAAAAAGTGTAACGTTCCGCCTGACCCTGTGCGTGCAAGCGAGAGCGCAGTATAAGCGATAGAGAGTCAGTAAAAATATAGTTTGACAGCTACTAAAATTTAGGTTATGTATTATTAAATATGATATTCGAGCGGAATACGTTATCACGTAAAACTATAGTCCGTAAACCGACTTTACAGACAACCAATTTTTTTTTTTCAATTATAATGTCATACTCTTCATAACTTAAATTTCTTACGATATCCCGGCCTTCTGGTATCCCCAGTTCCGTAAGAATGTCTGTGAAAATGGAAAAATGTTTCTTCCCCTCTTTTCCCCCGACCTACTTTCAATAAGAGATCGGCCTAAATAAACAACTGATAATGATCGAGGAATAATTCCGCCAAGTTCTAATTCAGTGTAAGATAAAGGTGCTTGTATAACGAAAGAAAAGAGGGCTGTGTACTTTACACTACACACTACAGAAGTAAAACTGGTATATTGGCACCGACCGCCGGAATTGAACCTACGACTTTTAGAATATACGAGGCAACCGTTCTATCTCGTCGCCACCTAACTTAATGTTCTATAACCGATTGTTATAATACATATATGGTATACGTCCATTGTGACACGTTCGATCTTACTCGTGCGAAAAGAAGTTGCATTTCGGAGCCTATTAAACTCATTTTTTAAGTCTGTTAATTAAAAAAAAATCATATATATTAATACGCTAAGGTTTAAGATGTTTGCCTCCCTTTTAAGAAAAAACCTCACAATTTCTCCACATAAATTATATATCATTTTACAGATAACTGCTGCTCTACTGACATCGACAACTAAAAAATTTATTATTGCTTTTGTTTTTGTAAATTAATTAAAATACAGCAACGCTGAACAACGTCTGCCATCTAACGGCTTTAATTTTGAAACAGCGAGCAACGCTGAACAATGTCACAGCAATGCTGCATGATGCCATCTGGCGGCTTAGCTCAACGCTTTTGCCACTTGCGCTTCTATATGACAATTTTAGTAAAATATTTCTTCGATCTGTCATCTGAGCTTCATATTGTAATACAACAAAAAGAAGAACGTTATAAGCAGTGTGCAAAATTAGAAACGAATTGAATACCTGCAATCATATTTAAAAAATAATTTTGTAAAGTGATAATTATTATACTTATTTAGTGCGAATAATTCGCACAGGTTACACTAGTATATATTAATATTATAGATTTTTATTAGCTAAAGATGAATATCACGGACGCATAACATGCTCGCAAATGGTATATGTTTAAAGACGTCATTAGCTTAGAATACGTTATATTATTTCTAGAGGTCTAGTTTAAAAACTGTATAACTGATAAGCGGTATGTTATGGACGCAGTTTAACGGTGATTGGCTCTGAAGCCATTGTTATATATGCTGTTGCAATTGATCTGCACCGTATTTTTTACGACTGAGCGCGATAACGAATGGTCGGTTGTCCTTAAACGGATGGATCAAGATATTTGGAGTCTTCGTACATCGAATTATGATGCACCGAAAGAGGGTTTTGCCGAATGTCGACTTCGGCCGAATGGTCGGACTTCGGATAAAATTTCGCGCGTTTTCCACAAGATTCAAGTTGTTGTATGTCATTCCACCCGTCTTCACTCTTACACCGTTTTTACAAAGTTATTTTTCTTCACACCTCGATCGAAAGTACGTACTTTCGACATCAATTTGTAAGTCAGAAAGTCTAACATTTACGCATTGGTGGGATTCATTCTTACACTCTTTTTACAAAGTTATTTTTCTTCATACCTCGATCGAAAGTACGTACTTTCGGCATCAATTTGTAAGACAGAAAGTCAAACATTTACGCATTGGTGGGATTGCACGCACCGATGCGGGAATTACGGACGTTCGGGCGGCAATAAAAAAAACAACCTATCACGTGTTGTTTAGATGTCGTTTCTGCTAATAGTCGCGAACAGCTGTCATTCGTGTTTTTACTTGTAACCTCAAAGCTGCTTGCTTGGAATTTATCTGTGTTTTTGTGTAATTAATTAATGTATTGAATAAGCGTACTTACGACCGAGGTATAAAGAAAAATAGTATACACCACACTGGCCGAAAGTTTGATACCTTGCTCTGCGCGTCATGATACCCTGGACTTCGCCTCGGGCGCCATGGCGCGCAGTTCAAGAATATCAAACCCTTGTGGTGTAATATACTATTTATTTTAATAAACATTATATATATTATTGATTCACAATGCATTTTTTGAATTTTTAATAGATAATAGCCATGCCTTAGATAGGTATATATTGATAATCCGAATTTTGGAAACTGAGTTTGCAATAAAATTTTTAAGTTTAGTATTTAAATATTGTACAAACGCTTCAAATTGCGTCGAATATTTTTGAACGCACGTTGATTATATTCAATGACGATTTACTTTTATTAATTTACCTTGGTGATAACAAATGCATTTGTTTCTCACCTTTTTCGATATTTTTAGGTCTAGTTCATGCAACAGGCAGGTTTATTTTTCGCGTTAAAAAAATGAATTATTCCGTCGACCAATATTCGCGTACTAAATACAAGCATTTTCTTTTTTAAATAAAGGCGGCTTTTAATCTTTTTCCACACCGGAAATAAGTAACTTTCATTTTCTATATTGACAACGCATGTATTGTAATGACAAATGAAGAACGTGTATACATTACATGGCCTACTTTAATCATCTTAAGGAATTTTTAAGAAGGTGTAAAGAAGTTGACCAGGTGGATATCGACTGATTTTTTTTTACACGAATGACTCAGTTCATTTCTGCTATTGTTTTCGATGCCAAATAAACAAATGAAACGACGGTCATTACCTATATAGTCACTTGTTTTATGAACGTCAACTATTAAGATGACGTCTGTTTCAACTATGATCAAGATTTTAGGTCATAAATTGTCATCATCTACAAACTATGACGATCTAACAATTGCGAATCGATTCAATAAAATGGCTTCCACTTATGATGGAATTATTTAAACATTACATAATTATGTGTTTTTTTATACTTTTTAGCAGTTATACCAACACTTTGAAGAGGGGCTTATGTAATCAAAAATTAAAATTAGAAATGCTAATATATTTTACGTGGTTTTAAAAACGCCAATATTTTCTTCGAAATACTTTGGCATTTTAATGTAATAATTATAAAAAAAGCACTTTGCGTTTCGTTTATAAATTTTTCACAAATTCTTCAGAACTGTGATTTTTCTATTGTTGATAATTGTTGAATCGCTAGAGCCACACAGCGTACAGTAGCAAAAGCTGGCTAGGAGAAATAAACAGTTTCGTTTATTCAGCGTTTACTCATTGTTAAAACGAACTTCATCCGTTCGCCAACAGATGTCTCGAACGGCAACAATCGATAAAGTTTGAACTTTGGATGTACACCTTGGGTCCACATAAAATGCATTGGGTGCTGTATGGATGTGTTTTATCCTTTTCTGTTCGAATCGGTTGTCTCTTTTTTGATTTTGCAACACTGAAATATTGTACCGTTTCGTTCTAGTTCTTTCGAATGAGAGCCGGTGCCAGGTCTAGGGTTAACAAATTTTTTGGAAGGGCTCGTGTTCTTGAACAGTGTTTTACTTCGGAAACTTTAAAAAAAATACGGATTAATAGTGTCAAGGGAGCCGACTCCCGGGTGGCTTGAAGGGACCTAAGCCCTTCGTATATTGACGTCGCGATCGAGGGGTCGATCCCCCTCAACTGTGCACTAGGTCATAAATAGACAGAACTTGATAAATAATCAATATCGTCTTTTTTAAAACTGATTCCTTGACTCCCAATGTTTTTAATAAGTCGACATTCTCGAATTATTATTACATTAAATTCTTTATGAAAAAAGTTGCATCTTTTTGTTTTGTTAAAAATAAATCAAAATCAATAACTTCGATTTTTTCAATAAATAAAATTATCGACCAATTTTTCAGACAATATATTATTTTGTTAATATATTATCTGAAAAATTGGTCGATAATTTTATTTATTGAAGAGTTCTAATCAGACGTTAATCAAAGATTTGAACTTCGATTTTTGTATCAAGTGAAACTTTTTAGTTTGCAACGCTGAATTATCTGTGACGGAAATTCGATACAGAAGTGATGTCATGCGTATGCGTGGGACCTCTCAGAGCCAACGTGTCTGTTGTTTTCTCTTTCTCTCTCGCTACGTGTGGTAGTGTAAACCAACTGTCGTATTGGCGCGTGTTTACGTTTTGCAGTTTATATACCAATATGAATAGATTAATCTATACTAATATATAAAGCTGAAGAGTTTGTTTGTTTGTTTGGTTGAACGCGCTAATCTCAGGAACTACTGGTTCGTATTGAAAAAAAAATTTTTGTTGTTAGCCCATTTATCGAGGAAGGTTATAGGTTATATAATATCAGGCTACGACCATTAGGAGCGGAACATTAATGAAAAATGTTGCAAAATGTATCTTAAAAATAAGCTTCTATTCAGGTGAAATGCACTAACTAAATATACTCATATTAGCGTTGTGAGTACACAACCCCGGATGGCTTAATCGGTAGAGCATGCGACTGTCAATATCAGGGTCGTGGGTTTGAGCTCCACGTTGGGCGAATATATTTTATTTTTTTTTTTATTTTCTACATTGCTTTCTTCTAAGGCTTACATTTAAATTTAATTTTATTTTATTTAATTAATTAAAATAAAAATATTAGTTAAAAAAAGTATTAGTACTGCTTTTTATCGACAAAAACTTTTGAACGGTAACTCCGATCATCGTGAAATTTGGACACAACATTCATCTCGGTAAACTAAGATGAATGTGTGTACTCATGTTCCTCCCTTCCCCATTCGTTCTTTTGCACCCGGGTGAAACCGGACGGGACCGCTAGTTAATAATACATTTATCTGACAACGGAAAAGATCATTTTTACTGAATATAACCACAATACACCTTATTCTTTCTTTAATTCTCTGAAGGCGATTTATTGCGTTTAGTTGTAGAAAAATGTAGATTTAAAGTTTGGCGCGCATATGACGTATTTCCGTTCTGTTTTTCGTCACATCAATTTTTATTAGATTGCTGGCGTATTAATAGACTTTTTGTGGTTTTTTCGATTTTAATATCGAAATTTTCCAAAGTTGCTCTGTGGATCGTGCTCAGTCGATTTTATACGAATGGTACCGAACGAGTACGATTTTAAAGTGTGACACAATTCTCCCTCTCCGGCGTTTATTCATGTGTATATCAACAGAATTTAGTAATCAGTAATTTTGCAGAAGTCTCATAACCTAAACGGCGTGCATAATTACTGTGTTTCTATTTTGTCCGTCGATGGACTTACGCCTAAAGTCCACAAAAAATGCGATAATATCATTTTTGTCCACATATATCTATTAAATTTAATAATACATTTGTGAACACAGCCATAAATTTAACGTAATTTCTGTGTTATTGTTGAAATCATATCGACATTGTTGTTGGTAAGTATTATTGTTTTTTTTTTTTTTTTAACCGGTAAACAATTACTGTGTCTGTATTCTAAACACAACACTTTAATATTAAATTAGCTATTCAGCAAAAAAAGGAGTAAAAACATATTTTTTGTACTTGTTGACAGGCGGCATGTCAGAGGCGGGTTTTTCGTTTTTCCTGTAAGGCGGTGTTGGTTTTTATAACGAAAGATTATTTATTTAACACGAACTGCTACTTGTCCCACTTGACATTGTCAATTTGTTATTATATTAAGTAAACTATCTGTGCCCAGGGTGTTTAGATGAGCTGTTTTGTCTTTTGACCCGAAAAATTCAGTAATAGACTGCCCTGCCTAGGCTAAATTTGAAAATATCGGACCATCCGGTATTTATAAAAACGTAACGTATTATAGGTCCAAGGCCTTGTGGTAAAAAAAAATTATTTTTAAACGCTCGGATATTGAGATGTGTTATTATTTACGATATATAAATAAATATACTACAGTCAGCAAGTCACAAGCAGCGCCACTTAAATGACTATTTACTATAACTAATAACTGTCAGAAATCAACAAAAACCGTCTTGTAATCCAAACCAGACACGCAGCAAGCGCTAACGATATTCAAATAACTAAATTAAACGTAAAACACGTGCATTGAACAGCGTCGTGCAAGTTTTTACTCCCATCCAAACGCGTCAGTAGATCTTTTACATCATGAAAACGCGGACTAAACGGAGACCGCTGTAACTATCCTAATAACAAGTTTGTGTTTTAAATATGTAAATTGAAAATTAAATTGACATTCATCTGTTTGTAAACAACAGCTTCTCGACTGTTTTTTAAAATCTGAAATATTTTTTGTTTCTTGGAATTTCGGTATTGACCTTGCGGGCCAGTAGACTGAAATCTGAAATACTATCGGTTATAGAAATTTGAATGCATGTTGTAATATAATATTATTTGTATTTTGCTTGTAGTGAATCATATTACATGTTGATTATTGTAATTTATACTGTACGAATACCAAAGTTAATGTAAGCATTTAAAGTAAATTAAAAAATTTGTTCAATTTACCTTCATCTGAGAAATAATACGATATAATTTTTAAATTCGTGTAGAATTCGCATGCTATTTTCAATTTATTTTTCGAGCCGAGCAAATAAAGGAGGAACGCATTCCGTATTTCCTTTGTTTAACCTTCATATTTTCCTCGCATCGTCAAAAGAATAGTACATAGAAAATGTACTATATTTTTAAGGTCAAGTATCGTAGAGACCAATTTTGCAACGTAGTCTACGAGAAAATGGTGGCAATTTGCAAAAATCGGGAGAAGCCGGGCCGCGCCACTATAGTCTTAGTAAATATACTCCAAATCTTCTTGGTTTCCGGGCTTGTATGCCGTGGTCCATTGGTATTTCCACCTGACGTTTCGTCTACAACTGCGGTAGACATTATCAAAGGCGATATGGTAGCGGGCGAAGTGTCCTTCCAGGCTGCTCACAGGTAAGTGTGAAATACCAACGGACCACGGCATACAAGCCCGGAAACACCAGCCGTGAAAGCCTACACACTTGTATAATAAATATACTATTCCTATTACAAAAGCAAAAGATGAAAGTATTCAAACATATGTTTGGTCTTCCATCTCTCCATTTACATCCAGAACACTAGGTTTCTGAATATTTGTCTGTCTGTATCACCCTTAGGCCGCTGCACACGAGGCTAGAAACATTACTAGAAGTTCTGCTATAGCCAGTAGGCTGGGTACGAAGCTGGAAATGACGTCACTGCGTGTTGCCTATTGCTAGCTCAGAAGATAGGTTTTAAAATTAGAAAAGGGTCTATTTTCCCTGCTATAGATTTGCTGCTAGGTATGAGCAAGAACCAATCAGGGAGCAGTATCTTGCTTCACGAGGGCACTTGAACAAATGCCCAAATGGCGTCAATCTGCTCAGACAACAGACACGTTTTGCTCTGTGTTTATATTCGAACTGTCACTGCGCGAGCAACAGATCTATCTACAAAACAAACTTGAAAAATAGTCTCGTGTGAAGCGAGCACTTAACAGCAATCGAGAAAACCCAGCGCTAGAAAACTAGTAGGCAAATCTAGCAACGTTTCTAGCCTCGTGTGCAGCGGCCTTTACTCAAGTACAGCTAAACCAATGAAATTTGGTGTACTATCAGTATTCTTGAAAGGTACTCAAAAAAGTACAGAGTACTTTTTATTCGTTTATCGCGAACGCTATAGGATTAAGATAATGTTTTTTTCTACATCAAAACTGACATTGACACGAGCGAAATAGTAAGAGCCTCGATAAGACGAAACTTCTTTAATGTTTTCATCTGCTTCGACTGTATTTTCATTTATTATGCAAATTAGGAAGTTTCCACTCGACAAAAATACTAATAATTATAGTGTCGCCTATAATGATAATAAGGATAACTTTAGAAATATTTATGAATTTTTTTCAATATCTTTAAATTGTTCTGAAATAATCGCAAACAGTACTACTGACCGTCTTATCGATGACGTCCCACGGCACAATGTGTCACATTTATAGTCACAATTAATACTGCAGTAAGTCATGAAAGTAATGTATATTTACATGTCAAACTTTCTAATTGACATTCTGTTGATTTCAAGATTTGCTATATTGTT
The DNA here is from genome assembly GCA_963575645.1 of Xanthostigma xanthostigma. Classification (NCBI taxonomy): domain Eukaryota; kingdom Metazoa; phylum Arthropoda; class Insecta; order Raphidioptera; family Raphidiidae; genus Xanthostigma; species Xanthostigma xanthostigma. The sequence goes on along the minus strand of OY754473.1, from coordinate 16,983,624 downwards.
CGTTACTATAAATATGACACTCGTGCCGCATGACGTCAACCTCACCGAGAACGGCGAAGAATTGTCAAATTTAAATTTGGAAGTTACATAACTTCATTGTTTTTAAAGATGTTACAAAAATGATTTCGCCATTAATTTTGTAATTTTGAGAGTAAAAAAAAATAATGAGAAACTTCATAATTGTAATACGCGCCACGGATCTAAAAGGTTCGGAAGCTAGTCACAAACAGCGTCGCAAAGTCACATTTTAGTGCCGTTGATACTCCCACCACTTCCCAGCTACTTGGACGGAACGTGCGCTCGTCGGTGATTGGCCGTGATCGCTCGTTGCCTTTGTCACTTGTCGCTTTCCTGCTTTAAAGTACAGTCGAGTACGCTATTGTCAAGTCGTTATTGCTATTTTAGTTTTGTTGAGTTGCGAGCTTGTAGTTTTTCAACAGACTGTACCAGCGCAAGCCCGAATTCGCATCTAACTTCCGAGCCTTTTAGATTCATGGCTACTCGTAAGTTTTGCTTTATGCGTTCTGACAACGTGTTGTAACTTTTTTTTTGTTTTGTTTCAGAAGTGAACATACACAATTCACAAATAAGAAGAAAACATCGAAAAACATTCTCGTAAACAACAACTTAAAAGATTACTGATAATTTTTATCTGTGTCAATTTAAAGATTGTGTTTCATATTTATAATAATATTTAATTTATGCCGAGTAATCATAAAAATAATACATTGACCCTAGCTAGAACGGTTTCACAGCACAAACATTTTTATTTATAAATAATATTTTTGAGATAAAGTCGTTTTAACTTTTTCTGTTAATAAACTGAAAAGCTAATTAAAAATTAAATTTGTCATTTTAAACAAAGCTCTCGGTAAACAACCTACAATAATAGTTTTGTCTAAAAATGTGTTAAAAATAAAATTCTAAAAATGGTATTTTTAAAAACTGTTAATTAATTTATACTAGATATATTTAAATTGGAGCTTAAACTTTTCGAAGACAGAAACTATTTTTTATAATATAACTTTCGAAAATTAACTTTTACAAATCTTTGTGCCATATTGCAGTGTAAATAAGCAATCTATGTTTTTTAAAATTTTTGAACTCGCAACTGTCAAATATTTGAAGTTTGAACTGTCAAAAACGAATATCGAAGCCTATTAAAAATAAGTATGTAATTAAATATTGACTGTATGTTCTGATTAATTTAGTATATAAATAAATGTATTGATTTTCATAATTTAAAATCTAAAAACATGTCGAATGAACATTTACTCTTCTTCGGAGCAGTTGTAGCTGCAGCATTAGCAGCACTTAAAGTTTACGGTTGGCCTGTCGGTGTAGCGATTTTAGTGCCGTTAGTTATAAAACTTCAAGTACATCGATGGAGCTACATTTTATACAAAACATTGCCAAGGGACCTCACGTGAGTACCAAAGAAATTCTTCTTAAATTTTAGTGTATTCGTGCCAGCGTAAAATGTCGAGTTTCACAATTTTAATAAATTTTGAAAATAGATACAGTGTAACCTCTTTATAACGAATCTCAAGGAACCTAGCATTTTTTTTTGTCTTTGTGTCGAACTGATCGATATTAATATTATTTTGCGCGATCGTGGTACGTCGCAGGCTTAAAGACTAGTGATGTGTCCACATGACTCTTTATTGGGAGCTGGCTCCGTGCGCTCTGCTCACTAAAAAGAGTCGCTCAGAGGGAGTCGTTCAAAGGAGCGACACTAGTCAGTACGCACTACACAAGAATGCAGACTGCAGAGGTGTGAACTGTCATTATACATGCTCAGGAGTCATGTAGCATTGAATAATGCACAGCACAATACACACACTCAGCTCTGATCTCATTTTAATATGATTCTGATATTATATTAATCGCATTTCGGATAAACTATAAAGTATAATAAAAGCTTAACAATAATAATGTTTATTGTTACAATATTATATCTTTGTCAACGACGTCAATGTGAATGGTTTAAGTCACTGTAAGCTTAGTATTATTACACTTACAGTGCGTCATTCAATATTATATGACTTAGCAAAGATAACTCCGTACGTGCAAAGTTCACTAGTGCCTCTGTGGCCTGTGCTGTGTGCGCTCTGTAAATGTGCGAATGCAACAGTACAGAGTAGCTCAGCACAGAGCAATGGCGCTCGGAGTGAGTCATTCACAAAAAAAAGAGCGACTCGCTCCGCTCCGAGAATGGAGTCGTCCATTATGAACGACACGCTTAGGAGCGACACATCACTATTATAGACCCAGTAAAATCAATGTCGAGTGCCCTTTATTATTATTAGTACTCTAATCACGCAACTTTGCCTTATTGCGAGTACGCACGATGTTTACGGTACTTGCATATTTACATGTTTTTACGGTGATAAGATTTTTTTTATTCAAATAACACACATCATGGCGTATACAAACAGTAGATTTCATTTTCTATTTAAAAAAAAACGAATTACAGTCGAAGCTGTTATATTACCTACTATGTGTAATGTCAGAGCGTATTTAATTCGGGTAAGAAGTAGGCAATTGTCTATTTTAATAATAATAATAATAATAATATAAGATATCGCGTCCATCGATAATAAGTAATAAGAAAAAATTCGCAGGTTTGTGGACAAATTTATAAATGTACGTCGTACATTTATAAATATAACTTTTGTCCACAAACCTGCGAATTTCTTCTTATTAATAATAATAATGCGTTTAACGTCCGTTTCTCGACTTTATGTCATAACAGATGCCATTCGCGCCATTACTATTTTTTTTCTACCACACTTCCCGTTATTTTCTATAATTTTTAAACTTCAACATATTTAATAGCAATGAAGGAATTTTTAGGAAATTAGGATAAGGTAGGCAAATTTTGAGCATAGGAGTTTGACAGGTAATCGGCCATGGCCTTGAATAAGGAACCATCTCGATATTTATCTGGAATTGTTGAGGGAAACCATGGAAAACCTCAACAAGATGGCCGGTACAGGAATTACCGATTCTCGGCGAGAGGCAGCAGGAAAAAGTCCCAGCCGCATCTGCCCCCGCCGGGATTCGAACCCGGTACCTTCCAAATGCCAGTCTAGTGCTCTTGCCGCTATGCCATCCCGCTCGGTACAATTGTCTATTTTGGCTCATCAGTAAACTTTATTTAGTAGGAAGAAAATCAAAGAACCACATCAGAAAAATTCTCCGAAAAAATTTCAAAATTCGTTTTTGATGATGTGTCCCCTAAACGTTCAAAACTTGTTTTATCGGTGTGGTAAGGATCATGAAATGTCGAAATCACGAACCGAATTTTTTCGTAATGACAAGACTTTTTTTAGTTGCCTGAAAGTAACCAGCCCCGAATCTACGATTTTTTCGAACCGGGGCAGAAACTTGTTAATTGCGTCCCCTCTCTCTAGCGTTTGAGATAAATTACTTAAAAAAATGAGTAAATCGGAAGGACAGATTGTGGTTTTCAATCATATTATATTATGATTTTGGCGCCCCCTGAAACTGCCACCCCTAGATCCGGGGCTGTAAATAACAATACAGATTTAGAAGCTATTTTAGCGAAATCTTGACCTTCAAAATCAGTTGGTATAATGACGTGTTAATATGACGTTTCTTCAAAGATTTAAAATGGACCTTCATGCTATTGATTATTTAAATTTTCTGTTATTTTCAACACACAAAATATTAAAGTGCGTATACTTACAGTATTGTTTATTTTCTGCCACTTACGTCATGGAACTTTTATGTTCCTCAATGATTTTGTTTTCTTATATTACTTGTTATTGAAATCTTGACGTTTTGTATTACATCCTGCCTTGTCGATAATGTTAAACATTAATTCAATCAGAAATTTCAGTTAAAAATCAATCCGATAAAAACCGGCCCATTTGTTGTCTTAGAAACGTCTGGACCGATTTTGATGAAACATGTTTTGTTGGAATGGTAAGGACTACATATCTGTACCAAATTTTGTGTTTCTAGGTCAAATCATTTCCAAATACGACCAGGGGTCACAATATATTGTACCAAAATTGGCCACTTTACAAAGCCCCCAAGTTTTGGACTAAAAACAATTTTTGTTACTCTATCTCTTTATAGACATTCCTACGCAAGGCTTTCTTCAAAAAACATCAGAGACGCTGAGGATTTCAACTGCTTAGCGTCTATAATCTACAATATCTCTCCCTCTATTATAAATCAAACATCCCGCCAAAAAAAGCCACACATGAAATAGTATCAACAAAGCGTTTAAACTTTGGAATGGTCACCATACACTATCCATTATTTAGAGATCAACGGTCAGTACGGTTTGTGATAATTGTTCGACAAAGATATCAACTGGGACCATTTTGTACAATTATTTTAAACATACAGTATTATTATTTATTTATTTATCTGACTTTTGTATTCTAATTAGCAAAGGTCGATTTAAATAACGGAAAAAACGCTTATTCATGTTGTATTTCTTTTTAATGACGCAAAATAATCGTTTATCCATATTTGATCTATTGATGTTTATTTTTGACGGTAATACACGAAAAATTGACCGTTTTCTAATCGCCAGTTCTGATATCATATAATAAATACGGGAAGGAAAGAAAGATTGGATTACAGTCGAATTTCGACCACTGAGCGATCATTAGTTTCATCAAATAATAATAATTATGCGTTTAACGTCCGTTTCTGGGCTTTATGTCATGATAGACGCCATTCGCACCAATACTATTTTCCGTCTATCACACTTCCCGTTCTACATTTTTAAACTTTCACTTAATTAATAGCAATGGGCGAATGAAGGAATTTTAGGACATTAGGATAAGGTAGGCAAATTTTGAGCATAGGAGTTTGACAGGTAATCGGCCATGGCCTTGAATAAGGAACCATCTCGATATTTATCTGGCATTATTGAGGGAAAACATGGAAAACCTCAACAAGATGGCCGGTATATGAATTACCGTTTCTCGGCGAGAGGCAGCAGGAAAAAGTCTCAGCCAAATCTGCCTCCGCCGGGATTCGAGCCCGGTACCTACCGAATGCGAGTCTAGTGCTCTCACCACTACGCCACCCAGCTCGGTAGTTTCATCAAATAGTGTTGTCCGTATTCGAGACACAGGCAAAAAAAATATTTTAAAAAATTCAATAATAAAATTTTAGTAGTAGTTGTCCGGTAGATTTTTGTACGGTCAGAGTTTTGGTTATTTACGTACAAAATAGTGTCCATCTTTAAATTGACAGTTGTAAAATCCGTATTGCAAGTGGCATTGTTGGCTCATTTAATGACGACATCGGCACAGCTCATTTTAAACGATTTTCTTGGCGTATAGTCACCAATATATAAATTGGATGTTATTAGCAATAAATTAAGTTCGTTTTAAATGGTCAGCTGAAATTTTAGGGTAAACTAGACTTTTTTCCGTCGATCCCGAAGAGCACAGCAAATGCCTCGGAATTTACAAAAAATAATTTTTACCGGTCTTATAAGAACATGAGAGCTATATTTGAAAACTATTTTAAAGTTACTCAATCTGCTGTCATCCAGATCCTTGTTGCCTTTGATCCCGATTGACTAGAACTCCAAATTTCATAAATCAGCTCAAACGGTTTTTGAGATATTAACGTCTAAAAATCGGCATTTTTATCTATACAAATATATAAAGCTGAAGAGTTTGTTTGTTTGGTTGAACGCGCTAATCTCAGAAACTATTGGTTCGAATTGAAAAAATTTTTTTTTGTTAGATAGCCCATTTATCGAGGAAGGCTATATAATATTACGCTACGGCCAATTGGAGCGGAACATCAATGAAAAATGTTGCAAGATGTATCTCAAAATTAGTCCGTTCGACAAATATTATCAGGTGAAATGCCTTAACTAAATATTGCAATATTAGCGCGTGGAGTTTACAAGCCCGGATAGCTCAGTTGGTAGAGCGTAAGACTCTTAATGCCAGGGTCTAGGGTTCAAGCCCCACGTTGGCGAATATATTTTTAATTTTTTTTTTATCTCGGTAAACTAAGATGAATGTGCGTACTCATGTCCATTCCTTCCCCATTCGTTCTTTTGCACTCGGGTGAAACCGGGCGAGACCGCTAGTCACTGACATATAGATCAAAAAACTTTCAGATGACTTAGAAAGTTGGAAATTGGCGTCCAGCTAGGAAATTGTGTGTATATAAAAACGGTGAATTTTTAAGATTTGAAATATTTTCCAAGCAATCGATTTTTATTAATACCTAGCGCCTTTCGAAAAAGAAAACTATATAGGTACAGGAAAAAAGATTTTTACAAATCACTTTTGAATGATAAATAATAATATCTTTACAAAAAGTAATGATATCCCATCAAAAACATAATTGTGAAAAAGGGAGCCAAGTTCAATATTCAATACAAAAAGAATTGAGATCTGAAAAGGTGCCAATTTTTCACACATATGAACGTGAAGTTTAGCTATAAATCATAATATAAAAACACGAAAACTTTCCCAGTGAGAACTTGGTACCTTTTTAAATCTCAAGTCTTTTTGTATTGAATATTGAACTCGGCTCCCTTTTTCACATTTTTGTTTTTGATGGGATCAAGTCTATATGTTACGGTTAATACAAGAAAGTAGTTTATTCGCGAATTAACCGGCTAATACCCGAATTAACCAACGTCAAGGAATGGTTAATTCGGGTAATTAGCCGATTAATTCGCGAATTAACTACTTTCTTGTATTAACCGTAACATATACATTTCGTATAGTTGCCAACTGTGTCGCTTTTCCCCTAGAATCATGTGGGATAACAAAAAATGTGTTAGATTGCCCTTGACCGCTAAATTGAATCGAGTTATTGTTTTCATAAAGGCCTCGCCTACAATTGTGACGTTGCTAATTGCTAACTGCAACGCATTGGATGTGCGTTGCGGCAGACGTCTATGGCGGTACCCAATATCAACGTTCATCGTCCCCCAATTTTAAAAAGTCAGTAGCGAAATACCAGCTTTCCAGATTCATTATTTAAACCTCAACAATGGAATTCTAAGAATTGTGTTTGTTTGTTGTAATTAAAATACCGGTATAGTTAAAAACGACAAACAAAGTTTACAGATTAACATTTTGTTATGTACAATTTTTTCACTTAATTTAGTCTAAATTAAATCCACTTATTCGTAAAATGGTATTATTTTCTTTTATTCTCCTTTTAAAGAAAACTCTTTACAACGCAATAAAATACCCGGTCGCCCTTCAATTTCGCTATATATTATAGAGTTTACACTGTATAGTACGCGCCACGAATCTAAAAGGCTCGGAAGTTAGATGCAAATGCAGGCTTGCGCTTGTACAGTCTGTTGAAAAACTACAACCTCGCAACTCAACAAATCTAAAATAGCAATAACAACTTGACAATAGCGTACTCGACTGTACTTTAAAGCAGGAAAGCGACAAGTGACACCTTTGTCGCCTATCGCTTTCCTGCTTTGTGACAAAGGCAACGAGCGATCACGGCTAATCACCGACGAGCGCACGTTCCGTGCAGGTAGCTGGGAGGTGGTGGGAGTATCGACGGCTCCAAAATGCGCCTTTGCGACGCTGTTTGTGACTAACTTCCGAACCTTTTAGATCCGTGGCGTGTACTATAAACATCAAATCAAGGGTATCATTGGAACTGAAATTTAAACGTTGTTTTTGATTTCTTGCAGAGCTTTATGGCGTTTCGGGTTAGTAAATTACACGATGTGGAAATGGGAGAAAGAACGCAACACGGTTGCGAAAATCTTCGCGAAAATTGCCAAAGAAAAGCCAAACAAAATTGCGTTCAAATTCGAAAACACCGAATGGACTTTTAGAGAGGTAAGTGATTTATATATTAGTATAGATTTTTGGCGACTAGAAGAGTTAATATATTCACAGTAAATAAAATCTCAATCACTTACGATATCAAACATTATTTGGTTAATATAACCTATAGAATCATCAGACTGAAATTGACACTCTTCCTACGGGAACGCCATTTTAATTTCACTCTTTTTGACGGGCATATCAGAGATTGTTCTCCTTATCATCTACCCTCCATAGTATATGGTTCGCCTATACTCTATAGTATAATCAGAGATATATATTTAATAGATTGCGGATACACTAGCGTCTCCTGTACATTTTAGAAGCCATTTTGTACGTGGAAAACGCCGTAAAAAGCGCGCGAGATTAAAAAATATTAATTATTTTATAATATGATTTTATTGAGAAAAACGACAAAACTCACAGTAAACAGTGATATTTCGCTCCAAAACCTATTTTTATACTGAAACGTTTCAAAAATTACAAAATTGAGCATAAATATAATGTAAAGCTTAGAACATTTTACATTTTCATTTTGGCATCAAGGCTGACAAGCATTGATGCCAATCTGACAATGTAAAATGTTCTAAGCGTTTATATTATAATATTTATGTTTAGTTTTGTAATTTTTGAAAAGTTTCAATATAAAAATAGGTTTTGGAGCGAAATATAACTGTTTACTGCGAGTTTTATTGTTTTTCCATTAACATCATACTATAGAATATTTAATCTTTTTGAATCCCGCGCGCTTTTTACGGCGTTTTCCACGTACAAAATGGCTTCCATATGGCTTCTAATTGGAACCATTCCGCACAATGCTCAAGGATAGGCATCCGCTATCTATTAATATATATCTATGAGTATAATACTCGCCACGAATATAAAAAGCTCGGAAGTTAGATGCGAATGCGGGCTTGCGCTTGTACAGTCTGTTGAAAAACTACAAACTCACAACTCAACAAAACTAAAGTAACAATAACAACTTGACAATAGCGTACTCGACTATACTTTAAAGCAGGAAAGCGACAAGTGGACAAAGGCAACGAGCGATCACGGCCAATCACCGACGAGCGCACGTTCCGTGCAGGAAGTCCGTGGTGGGAGTCACAACGGCTCTAAAATGTACCTTTGCGACGCTGTTTGTGACTAACTTCCGAACCTTTTAGATCCGTGGCGCGTATATTATACTGAAGAAATGTTTTTCTTGTGTATAGGTAGAAAGTTGTACGAATCGAATCGCGCACTATTTCAAATCGCAAGGCTTCCGACGCGGCGAAACCGTCGCTCTGCTGATGGAATCGAAACCGGAATTCATCTGCATGTGGCTGGGCCTGTCGAAGATCGGCGTCGTGACGGCGCTGATCAACACGAACTTACGGAAGGACGTTCTGTTGCATTCGCTGAACGCCGCCAACTCGAAAGCGCTCATCTTCGGATCCGAACTCCAATCGGCCGTCGACGAAGTCCGAGATGCTGTCTCCGAACTGAAACTGTACAGACACGAAGAAGGGGAGAGCGATGGTAAAGTTGTAGAAGGCGTCACGAATTTAAATGCCGCGTTGGCGCAACAATCGGATGCCGAATTGGCCGACGATTTGAAAAAAGGCAGGCCGAGGGACAAGTTGATTTATATTTATACGTCGGGCACGACGGGAATGCCCAAAGCTGCAGTCATTACCAATATCAGGTAAGCGTTAAAACTTTTACAAACAAGATCGGTTTGTGTTTTAAATTCTACGTAATAACATTAGGTCATCCTTAGTGTTCTTGATATTCATATCATACTTACATTCATCATACTTACCTTTAATTGATCTTATGTTTACGCATATAGCCCTAGTTGCTGAGCGTTTTATATTTAAATTAAAAAAAAAACATTAGGTCATATATCTGTTAATTAACTATATGAATCATTGCCCATCTACTCAATGTGCGGTGAGTGAATGCAACAAAGCTTATCGAAAATATATCTGCGTTTTTTCTTCGATGTTATTCCCTGATTTCTCCGATGATAGGATTGGTTGATGTACTTGCATTCAATCTGAATAAAGTATCTCTGTTTCGGAAACTTTGTCTTTTTCTATGACGTTAACATGGGCGTACCCAGCTTTTGGCTCAGGAGGGGGCAAATTAGAAATTTCTTAAGCCGGGTTGTTATGCCCTCCAGGATACGCCAGTGCTTACGGCGTAAAAAAAGACAGATGTATATGTTTGCACCCTAATAATTCGATTGCGATTTTATTCCTATGCTCAATATAGAATAAAAGTATATGGGTATACATTATTTATAGATTTTTACAACCTCGTATAAAATACTTATTAATAAACTATTATAAAGGGGAACATAAAATTATTATGAGAGGAAATGATTCGTTACAATATTTTAATATAGTTTCCGTCGTTTTCTAATTGTACAGGTGATTTTTAAATTGCTGCAATTTATTAATTCTTTTATTTGTGTAGACCGCGTTGCCATTTTGCGTTTTCAGTTTGTTATAAATTATAGACGCCCAACAGCTAAGATCATTACCATTTAAAATTAACATAAACAATATAATTCTAGTTTCAATAAGCAATGAAACGAATTTTAAGAACAACTTAAAAAAATACTTATCTGATAAACCATATATTATTCCCTAAAAGATTTTTTTGATTCATAATATAGACTGAGTTGACTCTATTTATACGTGTACAGTGGCGTAATAATAAGGAGGCAGGACATTTATTATTGCAACATTTAGTAAAATTTGCCACGGGCCCCAAACTGATACTGCCATTGAAGTTTATCTATACTAATGTATAAAGCTGAAGAGTTTGTTTGTTTGAACGCGCTAATCTCAGAAACTACTGGTTCAAAATGTTTTTTTGTTTGATAGCCCATTTATCGAGGAAGGCTATAGGCTATATAATATCACGCTACGACCATTAGGAGCGGAGCAATAATGAAAAATGTTGCAAAATGTATCTCAAAAATAAGCTTCTATTCAGGTGAAATAAATATACTCATATTAGCGTTGAGAGTACACAACGTCGGATGGCTCAATCGGTAGAGCGTGCGACTGTCAATATCAGGGTCGTGGGTTCGAGCCCCACGTTGGGCGAAAATATTTTTATTTATTTTTTATTTTCTACATTGCTTTTTTCTAAGACTAACATTTAAATGTATTTTAATTTTATTTAATTAATTAAAAAAAAAAATTATTAGTTTAAAGAAGTATAAATACTGCTTTTTATCGACAAAAGCTTTTGAACGGTAACTCCGATCATCATGAAATTTGGACACAACATTCATCTCGGTAAACTAAGATGAATGTGTGTACTCATGTTCCTCCCTTCCCCATTCGTTCTTTTACACCCGGGTGAAACCGGACGGGACCGCTAGTAAACAATAAAGCAATTGACAGGTCCGCCGGATGACGTCATCCAGTGGAACGAGGCAACCTCCATAATCCACTAACCTTGACCGATAACACATTCGGGTAACTGACAGTTCTAATGAAAAAATAACAGTCGCTATTAGTTTGGGATAAAACCAAGCGCGGCCTGAAATATCCGTTATCTGTTTTTTTGTTTTAATAGATGTATGTTTTTGGCAATTGGCGTCCACCACATGATAAAATTGAACCCCGACGACTGTATGTACGATCCCTTGCCACTGTACCATACGGCCGGCGGCATAATGGGCGCCGGCCAGTGCCTTCTCAAAGGCGTCACGGTTGTGTTCAAAAGGAAGTTTTCAGCGTCGAATTTCTGGAAAGACTGTTGTAAGTACGAATGCACAGTTGTCCAGTACATCGGCGAGATGTGCCGGTACGTGTTGGCCGTTCCGGAACAAAATGAGGACACCGGACATAAAGTGCGACTCATGTGGGGCAATGGGCTCAGGCCGCAGATATGGAGCCAGTTTGAAAAAAGGTTCGGAATCAAACAAATCTGCGAAGGCTACGGGGCTACCGAGGGCAATTGTAACATGAGTGAGTATATATCGAAGTTTACTTATTCAGTTTCGTTGCAAAAACTCTTCAAGATGATAAACGTAAAAATACATAGTGAATAAAATATATAAACCAAGGCGATCCGACCAAAATTTCGATCTGTAGAGCTACGTATCGGCGGATATCCGAGGGAGAAGAAAGATCCGTATCCATATCCGTTAGTTTTTGGCGGAATTTTTACCTTATTAATTTTCAATTCATAGATGAAATTTTATATATATAGGTGATTAGGTAATAATGAAAAACTGTTAAATTCCATTCAGATTATTTTTTATTTTTTAAAATCGTATTTGGCACCTTTATATTGCAAACATTTATCGTAGTGAGTACCATACTAATAGTACATAACTCAAAGGTACTAAAAAACTATCTTTATAATGAGATATTGCACATCGATCTTTGGAAAGAGACAATCTGTTATGAGAGTTAACTCTTAAAGAGGTCAATAACTTTTTCCCATTACAGATAGTCTCTTTCCAAAGGTCGATGTGCAATATTTACCGCCGCGTACTCTAAGAAAGTTAAGATCCGTATCCGTATCCGCGATCTTGAAACCAAATATCCGTATTCAGATCCGAATCCGCGGATATACATTTTTAACGATCCGGCACATCCCTAGTACAGACCAACCGACAACTGCTATTCGAGATTTTCAATTACAATTTTAGTACTAATAAAGAACCTGAATCAATCTAAAAATGGTTCCGTTTTATAGAACAGAATCTCCTCTTTTTAAAAAGCTACAATTTGAATGGATTTCGTCCAAATTAACTTAGATATAACTTCTTGTATGAACGAAAGCACATACCGCTAGTTTAGCAACTAGATCTCGGAAGAAATCGAACAAAAAACCAAGGCCGTGCCGCTTGGATCGACCTACAAAAAATTGATTAAAACTAAGCTTAATTTCCCTTGAACCAGTCTTAAATTCGCATAGAAAAACTGGCCCTTAATCTCACAATTCAGCGACAAACACGGCACCTGCAAAAATTATTCGGTATGTGGCATTACTAAACTCGTTCGATAATAATTTGTAGTTTTATGTTTATCATTACGGGTGAAGTTTTTGCGTTAACTGAATACCTAAGCGGTAAATGGTTTGCAAGGATTTTGGGTGACTTATAGAACCGACCACTGTTAATTTGTTACGGACGTTTCGGACACGGATCGTCCCAACAAAAGTTTAGATAGTTTATTATCTTCGGTTTGAAAATGGCATAACCACGACTCCGTCAATTGTACTGAGTTTCAGATTCTTATTTTAGAAAATTGAAATTTCAATTTATTAACGATTGTAATTGGAATGAATTGAAAATATGAATTGGTACTAGGCCTGGGAAACCTTTGCATCCGGTGGTCTCGAAGGATGATTTGATGGTCGTGTGTTTCCGAAACGTGACCGAAAAAATTAACGTTGGTTGATGATAATTTGCCTGGACTCTTGTAAATAATTTAGAATAAAATATCATTAATGTGGACAAAGTGGTCTGTGATACTTCGAGTATAGAAATCTGTTTGACGGCGTACCTATCTCCAAAGAAAATCCAATTTTGCGTCATGCCTTAGAGGCAACGCTCTGTTTGGTGTCCTCGTCTTATTTTGGAAACATCTCGTCAATTACTGTGCATTCGAATTTACAGTAATCATTCCAAAAATTCGACACCAAACGTTCCTTCCTTGTCCTTCAGAAAGTACCAGCCGGTTGCGTGGTGCAATCGTCGAAGAAATTAGCTCCTTAGTCGCTTACGGGATGAGTTGTCGAGCGTCTTTAATCGTTTGGCAGCGAGTTCTGCTTAAAGCCAGATTATTAATCATTGAATCATCCATGATATACGCAGCTGCGAAAGAATTAAAATTGCATTCTTGGGTATGACAATCATTTTCATGGCATTGTTAATCATCTGTGGTTTGTAACGTTTTAAAAATACAGTGTAAACTCCATTTAACGTCACTCGATATAACGATAAACTCCTTAAAACGTCGAAATTACTTGGTTTACCTTGTTGCTCATATAATTACGACACACCTACTCTAAATAACGACAACAATACGTCATCATTAAGCAATAAACAGCACTTGTTTGTTATATTTTGTTGCTTTGTTGTCGGCATGTTGAAGAGACAAGAGTCTAAGAAATTCGTTCTTTTGAGATTATCTTTCATATGTTTAGCTCAGCTGCTTTGTATGAATATTTGTTGGTCAGTTATAAATTTCATATAATTATTATGAGTAAATACATATTCTAGTAAAAAAACAACACTCTCAATAACGCCGCAAAGTGCACAGTTCCTCGAGTGTCGCTATATAGAGTTTACAATGATCGTAGGAATTTCGTATGTACTACGAACCCTCAGTTACCAAACTCTAATTCGTGACCAGATGGGAGTATCAATTGAATTTTCAATTTATTATTAAAAATAACGATAAATGGAAAACCTGAAGAAGAGTTGAGATCATAGGGAGTTCGTTTATTATATGACAACTCCATGACTCTTTTATTTGAAACCAAAGAGGTGTTAGATATGGAGTGCTAGACAGAAAGATATAGTCATTCCGTCTTTATTTAACAACATACAACACATATCAAACCATTATACCATAGATATATATATTTAATAGATTACGGATACACTAGCGCCTCCTGTACCTTTTAGAAGCCATTTTGTACGTGGAAAACGCCGTAAAAAGCGCGCGAGATTCAAAAATATTAATTATTTTATAATATGATTTTATTGAGAAAAACAACAAAACTCACAGTAAACAGTGATATTTCGCTCCAAAACTTATTTTTATACTGAAACGTTTCAAAAATTACAAAATTGAGCATAAATATAATGTAAAAGCTTAGAACATTTTACATTGTCAATTTGGCATCAAGGTTGACAAGCATTGATGCCACTCTGACAATGTAAAATGTTCTAAGCTTTTATATTATATTTATGCTCAGTTTTGTAATTTTTGAAACGTTTCAATATAAAAATAGGTTTTGGAGCGAAATATCACTGTTTACTGCGAGTTTTATTGTTTTTCCATCAACATCATATTATAGAATATTTAATCTTTTTGAATCCCGCGCGCTTTTTACGGCGTTTTCCACGTACAAAATGGCTTCCGTATGGCTTCTAATTGGAACCATTCCGCACAATGCTCAAGGATATATATCTATTTATCAAACCGACACGAAACAAAAGACGATAACTGATAAGCACATCGTCTTTTGTTTCGTGTTGGTTTGATAACTTCTAAGATTTGGTGGGTCTGCAGTTGAATTTTCAAAGTGTTAATGAAAATAATAATAAATCGGGAAAATGAATTGATACTACCATAAATAATAATGAAATGTTTGCGTGTTTGGGATTACCTAAATGTGACAATAAGTTATCGGAAAGACCTTTTGTTTTTTTGAATAGATACATGTTTTTGGTAATGGGCGTCTACTTCATGTTGAAAGTGAAGTCCAGCGACTGCGTATACGATCCCCTTCCACTTTACCATTCGGCCGGCGGCATAATCGGCGCTGGCCAATGCCTCCTGAAGGGTGTGACGACCGTGTTCAGAAGAAAATTTTCGGCGTCGAATTTCTGGAAAGACTGCTGCAAATACGAGTGCACGGTCGCTCAGTACATCGGCGAAATTTGTCGGTACTTGTTGGCCGTTCCGAAACAAGACGACGACACGAAACACAAAGTGCGACTGATGTACGGAAACGGTCTCAGGCCGCAGATCTGGGTTCCGTTTGCTGAAAGGTTTGCCGTCAAACAGATCGGTGAATTCTACGGTGCCACCGAAGGCAACTCCAGTATTAGTAAGTATCAAAGTCGATGCGTACGAGGAATAGAGGGAAATGCGTTGTGGTTTGCAGCCTCCTGTATTCTTACGTGACAGAAGCGCTATTGAGGGATTATGGAACGTCAAATGCCGTTGATAAAAATCAATGGACCGCCGTTATAAATCGTTTATAGTTGATTTTTCGGGTTAGAGTACGATAACTCGATGTTTAAAATATCCATTGGAAATACACAATTATTATTTTATATACAAATCTTTGATTAACGTCTGATTTGAACTCTTCAATAAATAAAATTATCGACCAATTTTTCAGACAATATTATATTAACAAAAAATATAATTAATACATTAAAAATATAAAACGTTTCGATCCGGGTTGGGATCTTCTTCAGAACGGATGTAAAAAATATAAAAAATAATTAATATTTAATTTCTAATTCGCTTTATATAAAATATTTTGATACTAATTAATTATTTTGAAAGAATTTTATATAAAGCGAATTAGAAATTAAATATTAATTATTTTTTATATTTTTTACATCCGTTCTGAAGAAGATCCCAACCCGGATCGAAACGTTAATGTATTAATATTATATTTTTTGTTAATATATTGTCTGAAAAATTGGTCGATAATTTTATTTATTGAATTATTTTATATAACATATAACATAGCCCGGTCATATTTTACACTAAAAACCGCTAATCTCGCAAACTAACATGTAGTTCTGATTTTTTAATATGTTGTTAGGACCACTACCAGTAGCGTATATCCAAGTTTGCAGCTTCGAAAGACCTGTGCTAACTTTGCAGCACTCAAAAAACTGCGAAATTTTCGCACTTTTTTTGGTATTCTCAATATAGGTCTTAAACTATGCATTTTTTTATAAAATATTTTTTATACGTTTTTAAGTAGACTAAAATTGCTACAATTTGAGACCAGAACCAGCTCTGTAGTTTCAATACTTACCAAGATACAGCTTTCCAAAAATTGGCCAGTTTTTTCAAAAAAGTGAAATTTTAAGATTGGGTCAATTTTTGACCCCGATATCGGGGAAAATACTCATTTTAAGGGTAATATCATAGGAACATATATTGTAGCAAATGTAATTAGCTTTAATTTAAGCAGAGAACGACGTCTGTAAGCCATATAGTTTACTCACAAATTTTAAAAATACAAAAAATGAGAAAACAGCATTTTCGCAAATTTAAATTTAATACCTAGTAATCGTTATGTAAATCCATTCAGTGATTTTAATGTGGTTGAGTAACAATATTGAGTAACATGGTAGCATAAACGAGTAACATAATAAAAAAAAATAACATAATTGATAACATCATAAAAAAATTATGCAGTTTTTGACAAAATACCGTCGTATTTCAGCCATTTTGTAAAAAATATTTACAAATTATATTCATGAACCTTCCTCGTTTATCGCTCTTTCCATTACCGAAAACAATTTCAAAATCCGGTGAGTGGTTTAGTAGAAGAGAGCGGAGAAAAGGACAGAGACTTTGTTTTTAACTATGCAGTCTTTGACAAAATACCGTCGTATTTCAGCCATTTTGAAAAAATATTTACAAATTGTATACAGAAACCTTCCTCGTATATTTTTCTTTCTATTAGCGAAAACCATTACAAGATCCGGTGCGTGGTTTAGAAGAAATGAGCGGAGAAAAAGACAAAGATAGGCAGAGACTCTGATTTTAACTATGCAGTCTTTGCTAAAATTCCGTCGTAGTTCAGGTATTTTGTAAAAAATATTTATAAATTATATACATAAACTTTCCTCGTTTATTGCTCTTTCTACTACCAAAAACCATTTTTAGATCCGGCGCATGGTTTAGAAGTAGTGAGCAGAGAAAAAGGCAAAGACAGACAGAGACTGTTTTTAACTATGCAGTCTTTGACAAAACACCGTCGGTGTTCTTCTAAACTATGCGCCGGATCTTAAAATGGTTTTCGGTAATAGAAAGAGCGATAAGCAAGGAAGGTTTCTGTATATAATTTGTAAATAGTTTTTACAAAATGCCTGAACTACGACAGTGTTTTAGCTCAGACTGCATAGTTAAAAATAGATCATCTGTCTGTCTTTGTCTTTTTCTCAGCTCACTTCTTCTAAGCCATGCACTGA